>NC_069465.1:28405973-28444400 GCF_026875155.1 Cherax quadricarinatus | reverse complement strand
GGGGGGAAAAAATTAACAGCAAACAGCCTAAACAGAATGGATAACACTAAGAACTTAGGCTTGTAACCCAACACATAGGGGAAAACGGGCAGAGCAACACCTGGACTCTCCCCCCAAACCCCTAAAGCCACAAATATTCCATTGTAAATAAGTCACCAATTCACAAAGATAGGTATTCCAACAATGAGAAATGATGAAATCTACAGGCAAGTAGGTTCAGTGAAGTCAATGTGTGGAGGCAACAGAAAGCCGGTAAGTAGGGAGGAAACAGAATGCTATGAGGAAAAGATTGCTGTGAAGGTTATGAAAAAAAAAAAGGGGAAACAAGGGGGTGCACTGGGCCCATTGGGGGTTTCATCTCCACAAAATAGTCAGAAATAGTGTAGTGTTTCGGTGGACAAGGAAGATGCTGAACCATGACTTCAAAGACAGTGAAGGAGAGCAAATAGAGATTGGAGAAACTATGGAGAGAATAAAAGAGGTCTGAGAGGGAAGGGAGTATGAACTGAAAGAGATGCCCTGGCAGGGGCAAAAAGACCATTGGGGGAACAGAGAATGAGACTGGAAGGAAGGTGCATTTCCTCTTAAATTGCTTGACCAAGAAAAGGCTGGGGGGCCCAGACAAGTTGAGCCCAAGATTGCTGAGAAAATGTGCAGACCAGCTAGCAGCACCTCAAACCCCTCGCATCTTTCAGCACTGCCTATACAGTGTAAATGGCCCTCCTCATGGAAAGAGGCAAATGTAGTCCCTGTTCACAAAAAGAAGAGCAGAGCAGAAATCAGCAACTACCGACCATGTCACTCCTGTCAACACTGGTAAGATCCTTGAGACAATAATCTCAAGACAAATGACAGAGTTTTTTTGACTATCACTCGCTACTTTTGTGATCGTCAAAAAGGCTTCAGGAAAGGTTAACTCTGCTGCTGATCTTTTTGTTAAACCCTCCACTAAGTGGCACCAGTCACGGATGAATCTAAAGTCAGCTGTGGGGTAGCACTGGACATTGCTGGCACTTTGACCGGGTGTGGCACCAGGGCCCTCTTAGCAAAACTTCCAAGCACTGGAATTGCAGGCCAACGCATAGGTCTCCCATGATACCTCATCGTAGATATCAAAAGTTGTTCTCAAGGAATGGAACATGAGACATCCTATTGGGGCAAGTGTTCCACAAGGAGCGTCTGGACCATTGTTTAGGAATGCCCTAATCAACAACTTTTTCATCTCACCCAAAAAATGCAAATGCAGACGCTGCACAATGACATTTGCCTTATCAAGAGAAAAATGCCAGCTTCCTAAGCTACTCAATCACCAGCTGAGAGCTATATCACTTGTGGAAATAGATGACAATAACATTGCACTGAGAAAACGCAATGATATCGTCTCTGGAAACAATGATGGAATGCGGGCAGTAGAAGGAAATGAGGGGGTTGGCACCTGAGAGAAGTTGATATCCTGGGGTGAAATTTGACCCAAACTAACCATGAAAAACATGTTGTAAACTTGCAAACAAGCAGCCAGAAGCTTACGCACTTCGCCATATCTCCATCTACTTGACAGTGGGTTTGCAAGATTCTGTACGAGGCCAAGTACGCTCGCACCTTGAGTATGCTCCACTTTTTTGGGTTTGCCTGCCCCCCCCTCCTATCTGCGACTGCTTGACAGAGTAGAGAACAGAGCAAGACGTCTCACTCTCGCCTGGGCCCATCCTGGATAGATCTGTCATTTCAGCAGACCTTCGACATAGGAGGGATGTGGGTGGCCTTACTGTTATGTACAAGGCCAAAAATTGTCAAAGTACCACACTTGGAAACCACTTCGAGGACAGCGTGAAACAAGCTTTTATGCCCCAAGACAGGCAAAAGCACAACTTCACTCTGGCTGTGCCCCTCTCCAAAACATCACTCCATCTGAGATCATATATACCCAGGATGACTCGAATATGGAACACATTCGTACAGCATAATGATGTCAATGAGATTAAGTCAGTTGATCAAATGAAAATGCTGGCCCACAGATGGCTCCAATTTCATCCTGTTCCCTACTTGTATGTCTCATAACAATAAAAATGCTTTCAAATGAGCTGATGTAGGTAACAGCTCTTAGCTTGTCAATAAAGTTAGGAATCCTTAACCTGTAAATAGCTTGTCAATAAAGCTAGGGATCCTTAACCTTGTCAAATCCCGTGTAAAAAAAAAAAAAAAAAAGAAGCCTGGGAGGGGACAAAAGAGGGGACCACATGAAGGGGGTATAACCACAATCTTCATGTGAGAAAGGGGGTGAGAACCAGGCACTGAAGCCGAAAAGGAGAACTGTTGGGGAATTGTAAGCACCATAGGAATGTGAAGTGACTTGGGCTTATGGGACAGGTTCAACTTCACAGGTGAGAGGAAAGAAGAAGGTGCAGGCATGCGAGGCCTCACAGACTGAGAAACTAGTGGGTGAGATGAAGAAGTATAGGCAGGAAGAGGTAAGGAGGTTGGGGTTTCAGAGGGCAAAACCACAAAAGAATTAGAGACAGGGGCAACCCCAGAAGACACTGCACCAGAGATGGTAGGCGGGAGGATCGCTGAGGTTGGGGGTCTCCTAGCTATTTGAGAATAAGGAACATGGGGAAGATTCCCTTGAAGCAGAGCCAAGAGACGCCATACAAAGACCTCGCTCTCCATAGCAACTGATTTCATTTTTCATAAAGAGAACGTGACAGCAGAAAAAGAAGGGCTAGGTTCGTTAAATTTAAGGCAAGTGGGGGGAAGACTGAAAGATGATCTCAGTCGCAGCACGCAAACGGGCATTCGCCACAGACCTGCGTATTTAGGGGGATTCCAAAGCGCCAAAAATTTTCAACATACTGGGGGAAAGGACCATTTTAGCCCCCCTAAGTGATGCCCTGTGAAAAAACAGAGGCGGGAGATCAAAACAGTAAAAGGCAAGCAGAAAAATTTTTCGGGGAAAGCTTCCTGCCCACAAGGGGGGCAAAAAACATATCCATTTTAAGACTCAGAAGGTCCAAAGGGCAATTGCAGGGCCGGTTTTAAAAAACCTTTGGGGCCCTGCTTTTTCAGATTGGCGGGCCCCTTTGGTTACGGTAAGCGAACCGCCCCCTTCCGCTTGGGGGGGGGGTTGGTGTAGATTTTTTTAAAGGGGCAAATTAAAATACATCTGGCTTTTTAATTAAATTTTTAATAGGGAAAGTACAAACAACCAAAACCATTTTACCAACACCCCATTATAACTATCTTTTTAAAATCATGCATTTTAAAGGAAAAAACCAAAGACAGCATAGTTTTACTAGATTAGGCTTTTAAAGTAGGACATCAGTACCTAAAAATTTTCAGCATAACCCCAGCCTATTTTTCCCCTTTAAAAACACTGACCATTTTGTTATCTTTGCATCAGCATAAGATACAAATCTTTAAAAAATTCAAAAAAGAAAAGAAATTTATATTCAAAGGCATTTCTTAAATAAACTTTTTCTTTATTTCATATTCGAAAATCTCAATTTATTCTAAAAATCAATTTTTCTTGCTAGATCAGACTCAAGGCCCAACAAGGGCTGGGTTACACAATTTGTCGGCTCAGTTGAGCGGAGCTGTTTTTTTCCTCTTTTAAAAACAGAAAATGAACTTCCCTTCACGTTAGAGCTGGAAGGTTAGGTAAAGGCATACACTATGTCAACTTTAGTGAAGATTTCTAGATACCTGCTTTTCTTAAAAATTTTTTCAAAGCACTGAGGGTGCACATTTTTCAGGGAGCTTTAACTGATTCAATACCCAGAAAAATGAACTTTTTTCTTCAACAATTTCCTGAACATCTGCTGAAAGGGGTTTTTGCAATTTTAAGCAGCTTCTCTAAATTCCTTTGAAAAAAAAAAAAGGAAATTTTTGAACGAAACCCAAAATTTGTCATTAAAAACGGTAATTTTTTTTCTTTTCACCAATCTGAACAGTGAATCCAGAAAAACAAAGTATTAGCTGCTTACATTTCCCCTTGGTAGCCTGGCTTTTCAAATTGCGCCCCTCTTCGTTGACCGTGAGATCACCCGGAAACTGAGTCTTTTCACCAGCATTTTGCTTTCTCTTCAAACTTTTTCAAAAGCTTCATTTTGCGAAGTGATTTACAAACCCACTAAGCCTGAAAAGAGGTTAGCACAAGTAGCCTTTTTCAATTTCAATTTTCTGAAGTGCTTTTTGGCATTTAAACCTTCCATATACACCCCCAAAGCACACAAGTAAGGGCCAATTCAAAATCCCCAAATTTTTTGATGCAAGCTGGCTGCTTAAATTCTTTATTTTCGTCGGGGTCTTCATCCTCTGGTTTTGGGGACAAAGCAGAACTTTTTCACAAAGCTGTCTTTCAAAGCATGGTTGCACATGCGCCTGCCCACCTTTTGTTGAAAATTTGAGACACCCATAAGGGTTTTGACTTGAGTATACTCCACCGATCTTTAAAGAAAGGAAAAAATTAAGAGGCTTGAAAAAGTCCAAAAAAATGAAACGCAGCAACAAAAACACTCCCAGCACATGCCCCAACAAATTAAGGGAAAATGTGCTGAGCGGGGCAATATTCAGCAAGTGGGTTGATTTGCTTGAACGGGCTTGCAACCCTTATTTTACCCAAAATGTTCTTGCATTTTCAGCTCGGCCCCAGCATCCATAAAAAAGAATTTATGTTCAACAGAAATATCCAGTTTCTACATTCATCATTTTTTTCCCCAAGACCTAAAGAGGGAAAGAATTTTATAAACGCTTACAGGCTTACCATGGGGTCGCAAAAACGAACAATAAACAAATTTATCTTATGGAAATATCTGGTGTTGAATCTACCTTATTTCAAAGTATTTTGCAGTTTTTTTACAGCTCAGATGCTATTGAGGACCTTCCGTCATCAGTTTCAAAAATTCATTGCTAAGTAAGACATGTAAAAAACGGCTCTTCCTGCTTCCCAAGGTGTGACACTGATTTCTAAAAATGGTCGAATGTCTAACATTTTAGTCCCTAGAAATTGCCATTGTTTCCCGAACCAAAAACCCCTTTTCTCCACGGGAAACATTTCCCCTAGACAAAATTTTTTCAACACAACAACCTTTTTAGAACTTTTCTCCAATCATTTGATTTTTCCCAAAGAAATCCAATAAGGGCCTTTTTTTCCTGTGCACGAAATACACGGCTAAAAAACAGCTCCTGTGGGGTTCTTTTTCATGTTCCTCGAAAAGCTTGGGAAATTTTTCGCATTTAACCCGTAAGGTATTTCTTTCAAAAAATACTTGCATCGAAAGACACTTTTTCCCAGCTTTCAGAGTAACCACCAAGAAATTTTTTAAAAGTTCTGAATTTTCAAGCTTCCTATAAAATAGATGACTTTAAACAACGACGACTTCCACACATAAAACCTTGCGATTTTCCCAAGTCAATGTTCAGATTTTACTGAATTTTTTGCAAGACAGCATTACTAGAGAATCTGGGGTACATTTGGCCCCTGAGGCAGGATCTTTTAAGACAAATCCGTGGATGAAATGTCCCTTGAGAATTGAGAGGAACAAAAAGAAGTTATGCTGGCTAAGAAATAAAAGGGGGGAGGGGGTTCCCTTTGATCTACGTACTGCAATTCAACTGTAACTGGAACATCAGAAACTGTTTCGGAGCATGTCTGTGATCTTTCGCAGCTTCTTACATCTTTCATTTTTTGTTCTTCTTGAAATTTTCTTCTTTCTTTTCTGTGCCCACTCCATAAAAACGCCAACACACTTTACGAGATGCCATAATGAGGATGTACACGTCTGTAATCAGCAAATACAAAATTTTTTATTAAATTATTTTAATTTTTTAATTATTAAATTTTTTTTTTTTTCCCTGCCTGCGCATCTAAAAATTCAAAAAATTTCCCAAAAAGGGGCAATACGAACTTTTACCATAGATTAGGGAGTGATTTGGGCTACGAAAATTTTCTAATTTACCCTCCTTTACTCCCAAATTTTCTTTTTAAAAAGAAACATAGATCAAGAACAAAGCCAATGGGATTTTTATTACCTTTTTAAACTAAACAATCATTATGTTTTTCCATAATTGGCCTACCACCATAGATAAAAACAGAGAATTAAAGAAAACAGGGAAATTTTTTATTTCTCCAACCAACGATTTTCTGATGTGGTTTTATGTGTTTCGGGGGAAAATGAGAAATTAATTATGTTCTACATCACTTCCTCCAACTTGAAAACTAAGCATTTGCGACAAAGTGATGTAAACACAACAATTGAGATCTTTTTGAAAGATAAAGACTTAAAAACAGGACAAAGTGTTTTAAAACCCACAACGGGAATCTTTGCGTTTTTTAGGTTTTTTTTTTATGTATTTTTTTCCAAAAATGCGTCTTTTTCGGGCCCGCGTCTTTACGGGCAAGTAACCCATCAGGTGCCTCCCTTAAATTAAGGCAAAACAAACATTTATCCATACACATCAAGTCTATCAACAACACTTCAGTTTAAAAAGTCACAGTAAAGTCTAGATAACGGAATTACTACAGAAAATGGGGAGGAAAACCCCATACCACCCCTTTTGCGGGGAAAAAACCTTTTTTTGATGTAACAAAGGCATGTTTAGTGTTGCCACTATGATTGGTTTATTTATTTTTTTTATTTTATTTTTATTTTTTTTTTGTTTTGATTAATTTTTTAAAAAACAATTTTACTCTCCCAAAAACCCTTTAACTTTTTAGGTAGGGCCCCCTTTTCCTTGACCAAGGCGCATCTTGGATAGCCCCTGAACCCCCTTGGCCCGGGGCCCCAAATGTGCGGGGCCCTAGGCAAATGCCTAGTTTGCCTATGCGGTAATCCGGCCCTGGTCAATTGCTCTAAAATATCACAAGACAAAAAAAAAAAAAAACTGTACAATGGTATGCAGTAAGACCATCGTACCACTGCAAGAATTGAGAGTAGTGTGGTTGTGAACTGTGATGAGAATGTTATCGATAGAAGATGGGAAAGATCATGAGCCTGGTCTGTGTTCTGAACTGTAACGTTGTGCGCACCACTCCGAAGAGCATGAAAGGATATACAGTGGAACCTCTACTTGTGAGCGCATCCACGTGCTAGTTTTTCCAAATACGAGCAGTCGATGGGTCGATTTTTTGTTTCTACATGCGAGTAAAATTTCCATAAGCGAGCAGACCTCAAGGCAGGTTCCTTGATGCTGGTGAAGGGCTCTTGGTCTAGGGAATTGTATTTCATTTGTTTGTTGGACTATCTACTGAAACTTGGGCAATGTATGACAGAAAGATGCTTCTCAACATACACCAAAAATGAAAGAAATCGGAGCATAAATAATGGAGTACAATTCTCAGCAATTAGTCGCCCCTTAGCAGTACAGTGGACCCTCGCCCAACAATATTAATCCGTCCCTGAGAGCTCATCGTTAATCGAAATTATCGTTAGTCAAGTTAATTTTCCCCATAAGAAATAATGGAAATCAAATTAATCCGTTCCTGACACCCCAAAGTATTGAAAAAAAAAAATTTTTTACCACATGAAATATTAATTTTAATACACACAAACTGAAGAAGACACGCACAGTTACATGACACTTACCTTTATTGAAGATCTGGTGATGATTAATGGGATGCGAGGAGGGGAGAGTGTTGATGGTGTTAGTGTTCAGAAGGGAAATCCCCTTCCATTAGAACTTGAGGTGGCAAGTCCTTTTCTGGGGTTACTTCCCTTCTTCTTTTAATGCCTCTAGGACCAGCTTGAAAGTCACTGGACCTCTGTCGCACAACATATCTGTCCATAGAGGCCTGTACCTCTCGTTCCTTTATGACATTCCTAAAGTGTTTCACAACATTGTCAGTGTACAGGTTGCCAACACAGCTTGCAGTAGCTGTGTCAGGGTGATTTTCATCAAAAAAGGTTTGCACTTTAAGCCACATTGCACACGTTCCTTAACCTTTGAAGTAGGTAGCTTCTTCAATTTCTCTATCCCCTCCTCCAAAGCAGTTTCCTCAGGTGTGGCCTCTTGCTGTAGAAGATGATCTAGCAGCTCATCAGTGGTTAGTTCTTCATTGTCCTTCTCCACCAACTCTTCCACATCCTCCCCACTAACCTCCAACCCCAAGGACTTTCCCAATGCCACAATGGATTCCTCAACTGGCATAGGATTCCCAGGATTAGCCTCAAACCCTTCAAAATCCCTTTTGTCTACATATTCTGACCACAGTTTTTTCCAAGCAGAGTTCAAGATCCTCTTAGTAACTTCCTCCCAAGCCTTACCTATAATGTTTACACAATTGAGGATGCTAAAGTGATCTCTCCAAAACTCTCTTAGAGTCAACTGAGTTTCAGAGGTCACTACAAAGCACCTTTCAAACATAGCTTTTGTGTACAATTTCTTGAAGTTTGCAATGACCTTCTGGTCCATGGGCTGCAGGAGAGGAGTGGTATTAGGAGGCAAAACTTCACCTTAATGAAGCTCATGTCCGCAGAAAGTCGCTCTGCCAAGTCTGAAGGATCACCAGGAGCATTGTCTAATACCAGGAGGCACTTAAGGTCCAATTTATTTTCCAGGAGGTAATTCTTCACATTGGGGGCAAATGCATGGTGTAACCAGTCATAGAATAAGTCCCTAGTGACCCATGCCTTACTGTTTGCCCTCCACAGCACACACAAATTAGCTTTGAGGACATAGTTTTTCCTGAACACTCTGGGAGTTTCAGAGTGATACACCAATAAAGGCTTCACTTTGCAATCACCACTAGCATTGGCACACATCAACAGAGTAAGCCTGTCTTTCATAGGCTTATGTCCTGGGAGTGCCTTTTCCTCCTGAGTAATCTAGGTCCTGCTTGGCATTTTCTTCCAAAACAGGCCTGTTTCGTCACAATTAAACACCTGTTCAGGTTTCAGTCCTTCACTGTCTATGTACTCCTTGAATTCCTGCACATATTTTTCAGCCGCTTTGTGGTCCAAACTGGCAGCCTCACCATGCCTTATCACACTATGTATGCCACTACGATTCTTAAATCTCTCAAACCAAACTTTGCTGGCCTTAAATTCACTCACATCACCACTAGTTGCTGGCATTTTTTTAATTAAATCGTCATGCAACTTCCTAGCCTTTTCACATATGATCACTTGAGAGATGCTGTCTCCTGCTATCTGTTTTTCGTTTATCCACACCAATAACAGTCTCTCAACATCTTCTATCACTTGTGATCTCAGTTTCAAAAACATAGTTGCACCTTTGGCAAGAACAGCTTCCTTGATTGCCGTTTTCTTGGCCACAATAGTAGCGATGGTTGATTGGGGTTTTGTGTACAACCTGGCCAGCTCGGAGACATGCACTCCACTTTCATACTTAGCAATGATCTCTTTCTTCATATCCATAGTAATTCTCACCCCTTTTGCTGTAGGGTTGGCCCTAGAAGCTTTCTTGGGGCCCATGGTGACTTATTTTGCAGGTGCAATTACTACAAACGCTGTGATAATATGAAATGTTCCGATTGTATGTTTGGATGGGACCGCGGTGGCTGGCTGGCTTGTAAACATTGGCACCCACGGAACAAGTGAGGCACACTCAGGCCACAAGTGGACGCGTCTCGAACGGAACGAATAGCGTTGGTCGGGTTTTTTAGCGCTAGTTGAGGCAAAATTTTTGCGTTAAAATGTATCGCGAGTCAGATTTAACGTTAGACGATGCCAACGTTGGTCGAGGGTCCACTGTATCAGATTTCTATGTTATTTATATTGTTTATTATTTCATATTAGATGAACTGTGATAGATAAGTAAGCTGTACAGTTGATGATAGCGAAATATTCAAGGAGTATTTTGTCTTATCTCCAGACAAACTCTCATCGGCCGCCGCCGTGACATATACACCTACCATCCGACTTACGACCTGCTCGACATACGTCCACTCGACTTACGACCGTGCATCTGGCAGCTGGGCTGGGCAGGCTGATGCACACCGCTGTACAATATTTGACAATACTCGCGGCGGCAATGTGTCATGCAGGCAGCATCAGTTTGAGTAACCCTGCCCTATCAGCAGCATCATACTGTATTAACTGTACTAACTGGACAGTAAATTTCACCATGGCCCCTAAGATGAAGTCTGAATCTTGCACTGGAGATTGTGGCAAGAAAGGCTCTTACTCTCGAACTCTCTACGTATTTGTTTTCACTGTTGCACATAAACCTGTCTGTATCTGTCTGCCTGTATATGTCTCTATCTCTGTGTGTCTGTTTATCTGTCTGTCTACTAGTGTGTGTCTTTCTGTCTACCTGTGTCTGTCTTTATGTCTACCTGTGTCTGTCTTTATGTCTACCTGTGTCTGTGTCTACCTGTGTGTCTGTCTTTCTGTCTACCTGTGTCTGTCTTTGTCTGCTTGTCTGTCTCAGAGCCACTCATTAAGAGTGTAATTGGTCTTGAAGACGCCATATTAATAATGATAATAACATAATAATCACTGAGGCGCATTAAATGTGTATAAAACGTTAATATAGACATTTTGCTTAATCCATCTATGATTTTTTTTTTCAAAATTATATAATAAACATGCTACATAACATATAAATTAACAAATATGAGATGTTTTTCTGGTTGGCTCGACAGTGAACAGGAATCATTCGTGTCCGGGCTGGTAACAACAACAACAACAACATTTGTTTACATAATTTGTGAACATTCTACATTCTCATTCTCTCTTTCATTTATTCATTTAATCTTGTTTACTCACCCGTCACTCTACATTAAAACTGCAGATATTTTAAGGTAAGTAATGAGTGGACACGATTATTATATTATAGCTTAATAATAATAATAATATTAATATTAGTACATATGTATTATTGTTTAGTAGATGAATGGTTCAGAGAACCGACATGTTGATAAATTAGTCACATGTGCAACTCTTGGGTATCTTTATTGAGGAAACGTTTCGCCACACAGTGGCTTCATCAGTCCATACATAGGAGAAACTTGAAGAACAGGAGGAGAATGAGGTAATCAGTCCCTCAACCTTGAGTCGATGTGTTCAGTCCATCAATCTTGAATAGAATACGGCATATGAGCTGAGAAGCAGCTTATAAACCGTAGACAGGTGAGGGTTAGCAGTCGTAGGTGGTGTCACATTTGTCCAATGTGGAAGTAGGTCGTGCCCAAGAATTAGGCAAGCGAAGAATTCCTAAGTATTAAGATCCCAAGACACTGCAACTTCTTGGGATCTTAATACTTAGGAATTCTTCGCTTGCCTAATTCTTGGGCACGACCTACTTCCACGTTGGACAAATGTGACACCACCTACGACTGCTGACCCTCACCTGTCTACGGTTTATAAGCTGCTTCTCAGCTCATATGCCGTATTCTATTCAAGATTGATGGACTGAACACATCGACTCAAGGTTGAGGGACTGATTACCTCATTCTTCTCCTGTTCTTCAAGTTTCTCCTACGTATGGACTGATGAAGCCACTGTGTGGCGAAACGTTTCCTCAATAAAGATACCCAAGAGTTGCACATGTGACTAATTTATCAACATGTATTATTGTAATAATAATGATTATTAATATTATTATTAATTTAGGGCACTGGAGCACAGATCCACTGTACAGCACTTTGTCTGGATTTTTTGGGTTATCCTAGGTAATTTATAATATGTATGATGACTTGACTTACGTGTACCAGTGAGAGAGAGAGAGAGAGAGAGAGAGAGAGAGAGAGAGAGAGAGAGAGAGAGAGAGAGAGAGAGAGAGAGAGAGAGAGAGATAGAGAGAGAGATAGAGAGAGAGATAGAGAGAGAGATAGAGAGAGAGATAGAGAGAGAAAATAGAGAGAGAGATAGAGAGAGAGATAGAGAGAGAGATAGAGAGAGATAGAGAGAGAGAGAGGAGAGAGAGAGAGAGAGAGAGAGAGAGAGAGAGAGAGAGAGAGAGAGAGAGAGAGAGAGAGAGATACAGAGAGAGATCAGAGAGAGATACAGAGAGAGATACAGAGAGAGATACAGAGAGAGATACAGAGAGAGATACAGAGAGAGATACAGAGAGAGATACAGAGAGAGATACAGAGAGAGATACAGAGAGAGAGAGAGAGAGAGAGAGAGAGGATACAGAGAGAGATACAGAGAGAGAGAGAGAGAGAGATACAGAGAGAGATACAGAGAGAGAGAGAGAGAGAGATACAGAGAGAGATACAGAGAGAGAGAGAGAGAGAGATACAGAGAGAGATACAGAGAGAGAGAGAGATACAGAGAGAGAGAGAGATACAGAGAGAGAGAGAGAGAGATACAGAGAGAGATAGAGTGAGATACAGAGAGAGAGTTACAGAGTTACAGAGAGAGTTACAGAGAGAGAGATACAGATAGAGAGATACAAAGAGACAGCCACATTCGGTCAGCCAGTCAGCCAACTACCCACCCACCCATCCAGCCACCCACCCAGCCAGCCACCCACCCATCCAGCCACCCACCCACCCAGCCACCCACCCATCCAGCCACCCACCCACCCAGCCACCCACCCATCCAGCCAGCCAGCCACCCACACGGCCAACCACAGACCCGGCCACCCAGCCAGCCAGCCGGATACGTATTACACATGTTCCAGAGTTGTTTCTCTTTACTTAGGGTATAGGTTACACAACATTCTGGCAGGATGACACTACCAGTGGTATTCTCCCATTCCACTGTGTCAACAATACATAAAGATAACAGTAACATATGATACTGTATGCGATGTAAAATTTACAATACATATCACTACCATGTATACATTATATACAGTACATAAATAATTAAAATACAACAATAGAAGTAAATTATGGTAAAAAGAATGAAATAATGATTCTACATTACATTACAGTATTATGTAGGTAGTTTATATAGGAAAGTTTTGACATTATGCCCTACCCAATATGTCGGCAATTTTCAAAGGTTCGACTTACATCCATTTCGACTTACAACCGGTTGGTCGGAACCAAGCTTGGTCGTAAGTCGGATGGTAGGTGTATATTGACTTATTTTATTCACTCTAGAGTATATATCAGGTTTCTGTCTTATTTATATTGTTTATTATTTCATATTAAACGAACTGTGATAGATAAATAAGCCCTAGAGTTGATGATAGTGAAATATTCAAAGAGTATTTTGTCCTGTCTCCAGACACTCTCTTGTCGGCCGCAGCCACCACATATATAATGACATATTTTATTCATTCTAGAGTATATATCAGGTTTCTATGGTACTTATGCTGTTTGTTAAGTCATATCAGATGAACTGTGATAGACAAATAAGCCGCAGAGTTGATGATAGCAAAATATTCAAGGAGTATTTTTTCCTATCTCCAGACAAACTCTCATCGGCCACCGTCTCTGTCACATATATAATGACATATTTTATTCATTCTAGAGAATATATCAGGTTTCTACATTATATATATTGTTTATTATGTCATAATAGATGAAGTGAGAGAGACAGATAAATAAGCCGTAGAGTTGATAATAGTGAAATTATTGAAGTAGAGATTCCACTGGAATGGATTAATTGCATTTCAGTTAATTTGAATGAGGACAATTGACTCTACAAATGAACATATCCAGTTGTGAGCAAGGTCATGGAATGGATTAAACTCGCAAGTAGAGGTTCCACTGCATTTTAACTAACATGTCATAAGAAAGCTTTACCAATACTATGGTCTGAAAAATAATCAGTAAGAAACATTGGTTGCAAGGAAAAGAATTTGGTCCACTGTGTACTTTGAACCATTTCAGGGTTTTGGCCGTACTAAGGGTAAATGTAAAAGTTACAAAAAACTCATTTAAACCTAAGCCACCCAGGGCTATCCCAGTCAAAACAGAAAGCACTAAACCAGCATGCATTTCACCAATGGGTTGGTTATTAGAGGGATCAGGCAAAGTTCCTAGGTAAGAAAATATACATTTATTACCATTAACCATATATACACACCCTAGAAAAAACACCTAGCACTTCTCTTAGCCTAAACACCCAAATAAAGGTACATAAAGAGTTGGCAGCTTGAGAGTCAATGCAAAACAAAGATGCACTTGTACCTATGGGGTCAGTGCCCTACTCTCCTCCCCAAGACCTTCTCATCCTATGTCATCGGTCCTCACTCATCCCACAAAGCCCTGACCTTATCAGAGCCTAGGAGTGTGCTGGTAAACAGTAGCAGAGCCTATGGCTTGAGTTGGCTACAGAAAGAGAGTACAAAAATACAAAACTTAGCTTAAATACACGGCATCTCAGATGCCAGGCTTCCACTCCATGCTGCCTCACATGACTCCCATGCCAAGCTCCCTCTCCCACACACCTTCCTGCTAACAAAACATAGTTGGAAAATATGTCCCGGCAAGATTTCTTTACATTTACAGTTTAAAGTACTTTAGAGTACTTCCAAATGCACAATATGAATTATAAAATTAAGCTTTACAATTATAACATCACTCATATTATTATGGCACACTTCTCCACCTGGATTAAGATGTCATCAGAATAAGTAACGTTTTGCGTCAAAATGTTGGCTCCGTGAACGACACTGAACTCAGTATAAGTCATTCATCCCGAAAGTGTCAGCGCAGCCTGGGCAGCCCCAACACTCCATGTACAGCCAGTGTGCCATTATTTACCAGCCAGTGAGGACAATCCCATGTGTTCATGTGATACATTTTGTATTACAGTGGACCCTCGACCAGAGATGGCATCTGACTAGCGATACATTTTATCGCAAAAATTTTGCCTCGATTAGCGCTAAAAAACTCGACCAACACTATTCGTTCCGTCTGAGACGCGTCCACTTCTGGCCAGTGTTTACAAGCCAGCCAGCCACCATGGTCGCTTCCAAGCATACAATCGGAACATTTCATATTATCACAGCCTTTTTAGTGATTGCACCTGCAAAATAAGTCACCATGGGCCCCAAGAAAGCTTCTAGTGCCAACCCTACAGCAAAAAGGGTGAGAATTACTATGGATATGAAGAAAGAGATCATTGCTAAGTATGAAAGTGGAGTGCATGTCTCCGAGCTGACCAGGCTGTACACAAAACCCCAATCAACCATCGCTACTATTATGGCCAAGAAAACGGCAATCAAGGAAGCTGCTCTTGCCAAGGTGCAACTATGTTTTTGAACTGAGATCGCAAGTGATAGAAGATGTTGAGAGACTGTTATTGGTATGGATAAACGAAAAACAGATAGCAGGAGATAGCATCTCTCAAGCGATCATATGTGAAAAGGCTAAGAAGTTGCATGATGATTTAATTAGAAAAATGCCAGCAACTAGTGGTGATGTGAGTGAATTTAAGGCAGCAAGGTTGGTTTGAGAGATTTAAGAATCGTTAGTGGCATACATAGTGTGATAAGGCATGGTGAGGGCTGCCAGTTTGGACCAAAAAGCAGCTGAAAAATATGTGCAGGAATTCAAGGAGTACATAGACAGTGAAGGACTGAAACCTGAACAAGTGTTTAATGGTGACACTGACAATGTTGTGAAACACTTTAGGAATGTCATAAAGGAACGGGAGGTACAGGCCTCTATGGGCAGATATGTTGTGCGACAGAGGTCCAGTGACTCTCAAGCTGGTCCTAGTGGCATTAAAGAAGGGAAGTAACCCGAAAAAGGACTTGCCACCTCAAGTCCTAATGGAGGGGATTCCCCTTCTAAACACTAAGACCATCAACACACTCCCCTCTTCCCATCCCATCAATCATCACCAGATCTTCAATAAAGGTAAGTGTCATGTAACTGTGCATGTCTTCTTCACTTTGTGTGTATTAAAATTAATATTTCATGTGTTAAAATTTTTTTTTTCAATACTTTTGGGTGTCTTGCATGGATTAATTTGATTTCCATTATTTCTTATGGGGAAAATTAACTTGACTAACGATTATTTTGACTAACGATGAGCTCTCAGGAACGGATTAATAGCGTTAGTCGAGGGTCCACTGCATTCCATTGTTCTTAGTGTTTGCAACTGCTAAATAAGCCACCATGGGCCAAAAGAAAGCTTCCAGTGCCAGCCTTTTGGTAAAGAGCATGAGAAAAGTGCATGTCTCCGAGCTGGCCAGGTTGTATAACCCCATACAACCATCGCTACTATCTTGGCCAAGAAAAAGGCAATCAAGGAAGCTGTTGTTGCAAAAGGTGCAAATATGCTTACAAAACAAATATTGCAAATACTCAAAGATGTGGAGACTTTGTTGTTGGTATGGATCAACGAGAAACAATTATCAGGAGATAGTGTTATGCAGTCAATCACTATATGTGAAAAGGCAAGGCAGCTGCATGATGATCTTGTAAAGAAAATGCCTGGAACTCATGCTGATATTGGTGAATTTAAGGCCAGCAAAGGCTGGTTTGAGAGATTTAAGAATTGTAGTGGCATACACAGTGTGACACAGTTCTGACAAAAAAGCGGCTGAAAAATATGTTCAGGACTTCAAGGGGTACACAGACACTGAAAAATTAAAACCTCAACAAGTGTTCAATTGTGACGAAACAGGCCTGTTTTGGAAGAAAATGCCAAACAGGACCTACATTACTCAGGAGGAAAGGCACTTCCAGGACACAAGCCTATGAAAGACAGGCTAACTCTCATGTTTTGTAGTAATACTAGTGGGGATTGCAAAGTGAAGCCTTTACTTATGTATCACTCTGAAAATCCCAAAGTGTTCAAGAAAAACAGTGTTATCAAGAGTAAATTGTGTGTGATGTGGAGGACAAACAGTAAGGCATGGGTCATGAGGGATGTTTTCCTTGATTGGTTCCATGACGTGTTTGGCCCCAGTGTGAAAAAATACCTCCTGGAAAATAAATTGGAACTCAAGTGCCTCCTGGTAATGGAAAATGCTCCTGCTCATCCTCCAGACGTGGAAGAGTGAATGGTGCTGGAGTTTCGTTTCATCAAAGTTTTTGTATCCTAATGTCACTCCTGTCCTCCAACCCATGGACCAGCAGGTCATTTCAAATTTCAAAAAACTTTACACCAAAGCAGTGTTTCAAAAGTGCTTTGAAGTGACCTCAGACACCAAACTGACCCTAACAGAGTTCTGGAAAGATCACTTCAGTATCCTCAGTTGCATAAACCTTATAGGTAAGGCTTGGGAGGGAGTGACTTCCAGGACTTTGAACTCTGCTTGGAGAGAATTGTTGCCAGAATGTGTATGAGAGGGATTTTGAAGGGTTTGGGGCTGACCCTGAGGAGCCTATGCCAGTTGTGGAAAGTATTGTGGCACTGGGGAATTCCATGGGGTTGGATGTGAGTTTGGAGGATGTGGAAGAGTTGATGGAGGACCACGATGAAGAGCTAACCACTACAGAGCTGCAAAACTTTCATGTGCAGCATCAACAGACCACAGCTCAGGAATTTGCTTCAGAGGAGGAGAAAGAGATGGAGGAAGTTGCCTTCTTGAATGATTAAGGACATTTGTACAATGTGGACAAAGGTGCAAGCATTTACTGATGAACATCACCTGGACAGAGCTGTTGCAGGTTGTGCTGGCAACATGCACAATGACAATGTTGTGTCCCATTTTAGGGAAATCTTACACATGCCAGACAGAGAGCTCTCTGGGCAGATATTTTGTGCGATATGGGTCCAGTGACTCTCAAGCTGGTCCTAGTGGCATTAAAAAACAAAGAAGGGAAGTAACCCCAGAAAAGGACTTTTTACCTGAAGTCTTTATGGAGGGGATTCCCCTTCCAACAATAATACACCTCCATCCTCTCCCCTCCTCCTGTCTCATCAATCATCAATGTCTTCAATAAAGGTAAGTGTCATTTTAGTGATGTTGTACTCAGCATGTCTCATTGTTTTCTGTGTAGGGAAATGTATATTTCATGTAAAAAAAATTATTTTGTTTAATACTTTTGGGTGTCTGGAACAGATTAACTGGATTTCCATTATTTCTTTTGGGGAAAATTAATTTGGAATAAGTCAGATTCGGGATAAGTCACTCTCTCTGGAACGGATTAATTACATTATCTGGGGGTCCACTGTATTACAATGCAATGCAGACTCCTGCATAACACTATTCTATTTCTTGTTCCTCCTGTTCTCTTCAGTGCTTTGAACAAACTGGCCTCTGACACTCAGAGAGCACAACAGTAGCGTTAGCCTTGCTGACACCAAAAATGCTCTTTTTTGTCATGTCAGAGAACACAATCATCCTATTGACTGGTCTTCTGCTAAAACTATCTACCCTACTTCTAACTTCCACAGTCAGTCTAGTTGAAATCTCCCTTATACACAACTTTCCTTTTATTAATCTTAGTCCTGGCTTTGTCTCTGTAGATGCCTTCCTTTCCCATTAAAGTGGAGCATTGGTTTTCATACGTATGCCCCAGTTTTTGTAGGATTTGGTTTTCGATGACTTTTTCGTCAAAATTTTGTCCCAGTTTTGTATATCCACTCGGTTTTCATAGAGTTGAAAATGGTCTGTACCAAACGCATCCAAGTGACTCAGTCACTCAAGTGCCAACACAAAGCTTTTGTGACTCATTCTGCTTTTGTTTCTCATTAAGTGAGCATCACCCCACTCATTCATCTGAGACATTTTGTAATAATCCATTGTTTTTTGTGCTTGTTTACTGAGTGCGACTGCTAAATAAGCCACCATGGGCCAAAGAAAGTTCTGAGTGCCAGCTCTTTGACAAAGAAGGCGAGAAACACAATAGAATCCAAGAAAGAACTTGTAGCAAAGTACGAAAGTGGCGTACACGTGGTCGATCTCGCCAGGATGTATGGGAAGTCCACATCAACACTCAGTTCCATCCTGGAGAAGAAAAAAGAAATAAAAAAAGCTGATGTTGCAAAAGGGGTAAATGTGCTAACGAAACAGAGATGCTGAGAAGTTGTTGGCGAGGATCAACGAAAAACAGTTAGCAGGAAATTGTGTTTTGGAGGCAATAATTTGCAAAAAGGCAAGGCAACTGCATGCGGATCTGGCAAAGAAAATGCCTGGAACGAGTGCTGCTGTTAGTGAATTTAAGGCCAACAAAGGCTGGTTTGACAAATGATACCTGAAGTCCTTATGGAAGGTGATTCCCCTTCCAAACAATAACCTCTTCTCCTGCCTCTCTACTCCTCGCCATCTTCCATATGCCAACAAGTGTCTTTAATAAAGGTAAAAGTGATATTAAACGGTCATTTATCCACTTCATTAGTCATTTATATTTTTTTCTCATTGTTTTCTGTATTTAAAACTATAGTTATTCGCTATAAAATGTAATTTTTTTTAATATTTTCGGGTGTCTGTAACGGATTAATTAGGAATTACAGTAGACTGTCGTTTAACACAGTTTTTGTCTTGCACATTTTGGTTATAGCATGATGAAGAATTGCAGCATATTTTGTTTAACTCTTTCAGGGTTTCGGCCGTACTAGTACGGCTTACGCACCAGGGTTTTTGACATACTAGTACGCCTAAATTCTAGCGCCCTCAAATCTAGTGAGAGAAAGCTGGTAGGCCTTCATATGAAAGAGTGGGTCTATGTGGTCAGTGTGCGCAGTATAAAAAAAATCCTGCAGCACACAGTATGTAATGAGAAAAAAAACTTTGACCGTGTTTTTGGATTAAAACAGCGACTTTGCACTGTATTTTCGTATGGTATTTATTGTTGCATTCTAGATTTCCTGGTCTCATTTTATAGAATAGAAGACATTTTACAGAAATTGAGATGATTTTGACTGGTTTTACAATGAAAAGTACCTTGAAATTGAGCTCAAAGTAGCAGAAATGTTTGAATTTTACCAAAGTTCAAAAGTAAACAAATCATGCTAAGCGTCCAATGCATGTCAACTGGTGAGTCTAACATTCTTTCACAAGTGCACTGATATTATTTATACCATTTCTACACTAATGCAGTAGTCTGCATAACAGTAAATCTTCTATTTTTTGTGAGAATAAAAATTCAAAGTGGAAAGCAAAAGAATGTAAGAGGGGCGTGGGGGGGGACGTGACTAATGAACAGAGGAAATGTTATTTTAGTGCCAGGAATGTCTTTCTTGTTTATTCTGGACCCTATTTGGAAATTGGCATCTTTTGAAATTTGTGTGAAATTGGCAAAATTGCTAAATTCTAACCACAGTACTGGATAGTTGAAATTGGTAAATGGGTGGTTTCTTGTACTCATTCGATAGAACAAATAGAGTTCTAGCAAAATAGTTATGATTTTTGTCTACTAGTACACTGGAATTGGCCAAAAATAGGGCTCAAAGTGGGCAAAATCGCCGATGCGTAAACATCGTCGAGACCGCTAACTTTGCGAGAGCACAATTCCGTAAGTTTTCCATCAAATTTCATACTTTTGGTGTCATTATGATCGGGAAAAGATTCTCTATCTTTTCATAAGGAATTTTTTTTTTTTTTTTTTAAATTTGGCGACCCTGAGAACAAGTCTCAGAGAGGGCCTGGCGACCCTGAAAGGGTTAACACTTCGTAAAATTAGTTTAACATGGTTGCGAGAGGGGAAAAAATTTTAGAGCGAGGTCGCCTGCCGGGTGAGATGGGCTAAAGCCATCGCCCGCCAGCATCAGCCACCCCACCACCCTCCCAGCCTTCATTTTGTTTCATACGTGTGTTGGACGAACCTGTGCCAGTAGCTCATTGTGTTTGTTTAGATATGTATTAATTGCCATATCTCAAATCTGCCAAGCAATAATGGCACCCAGCAGACATACATGTGTTGCTGAAAGTTGCAAGAAAAGGTTTAAGTGTTTAAGTCTTAGAATTAATGAAAGAAAATAGAGTATTAGACAAGAGATAGCCTGTAGCCGGAATGAAGCGTCATTTTGTACACAAAAAGAATGAGATAAATATGAGTTTGTGTGATGACTGACTAACTTGACTGACTGACTTACTGACTGACTTATTAAACGACTTGACTGACTGAATGACTTGACTGACTTACTGACTTTATTGAATAACATACTGACTTGACTGACTGACTTGACTGAATTACTGGCTTGATTTGACTTGACTGACTTGACTTGAGTGAATAACTGACTTGAATAACTGACTTGACTGACTGACTTGACTAAATGACTTACTGACTGACTTGACTGACTTACTGAATGACTTGACTGACTTGCTTGACCGACTGAATGATTTATTAACCCTTAAACTGTCCAAACGTAGATCTACGTTTTTTAAACATTTGAAAGTATGTAAAAAACATAGATCTTCATTTTTTTTACATTTGAAAACGTGTAAAAAAAACTTTGAACTACTTTTTTTTGTTATATTCAAAAATATGTAAAAAAAAACTAAATCTACTTTTGGAGCGCTATGCATGTGAACGTAAATTTGTTTGGACAGTTTAAGGGTTAAATGACTTGACTGACTGAATGACTTGACTGAATGATTTACTGACTTGATTGACTGAATGACTTGAGTGACTTAATGACTTGACTTACTGACTTGACTGAATGACTTACTGACTGACTGACTTGACCGATTGAATGCTTAATTTACTTATTAACCCGTAAACGGTCCAAACGTATATATATGTTTTTTCAACATTTGAAAGTATGTAAAAAACGTAGATCCTTTTGTTTTTTTACATTTGAAAATGTGTAAAAAAAACTTTGAACTACTTTTTTTTTTTTATATTTGAAAATATGTAAAAAAAAAGTAGATCTACTTTTGTAGCACAACACATGTCAACGTAGATCTGCTTGGACCGTTTACGGGTTAAATGACTTGATTGACTTACTGACTAGGCCGAATGGCTTACTGACTTGATTGAATAACATACTGACTTGACTGACTGACTTAATGACTTGACTGACTTACTGACTTGACTTGAGTGGCTTACTGACTTACTGAATGCCTTGACTGAATAACATACCGACTGACTAAATGACTTGACCGACTTACTGACTTGAATGATTTACTGACTTAAAGTTAAACTTTTTCACTGAAGAGGACCCTGAAACAGTGTCTAGAGCAGCTAATGCCTTACCATCAATTGTATAATGTACTGTGGGTAAAACAGAACAGAAATCCCTTACAGAATGTATACACACTCCAGTACATCCATCGACTATTATTATGTACTATTATTATTATTAATAACATGTATGTTATTAAATACCACTGCCTCAACTACTGCCTCAACCACTGCCTCAACCGCTGCCTCAACCGCTGCCTCGCCACTGCCTCGCTCACTGCCTCACCCACTGCCTCACCTACTGCCTCACCCACTGCCTCACCCACTGCCTCACCCACTGCCTCAATTGCTGCCTCAACCGCTGCCTCTACCATTGCCTCAACTGCTGCCTCAACCGGCCTCACCCACTGCCTCAACCGCTTCCTCAACCACTGCCTCTACTACTCCAGTCGCACTCAATTACAAGCACCAAACATAATGAATTATTGTGAAATGTTTGGAAGAGCATGGAGACTAATGCTCACTCCAGCATAAACAAAGCCACACTGACGATGTGTCAACCACTCCCTCGTATTTTTGTACAATTTTCTTCTTCTATCGTATTTATTATTATTATTATTATTATTATTATTAATATTACTGTTGTTATTATTAGCAGTAGCAAAAATGTTTGATTCCTTGCTGTGTTCAAGAGTAAACACATGATGTCACCATCCAATACCTGTCCAAATAGCCATTCCAATATGCTGTCATGAATTGGTTTACATTATTTATACTGTAGTTTAATAGCAAATAATGAACAAACAAAACACTCACCACACTGAGTGGTGGGAGGGCTGGCTGCCAATTGTTGGGGTCGGAAGGAGGATAGTAGGGACTCGCAGGTGGCTGGAAACTTAAATGTGATTTGGCGGCTGGGAATTTGGCAGTTGGGAATTCACGAATGTGTGAAGCCCGCGAAAGTTGAAAACACGAATGTTGAGGGAGACCTGTAATGGAAATCCAATTAATCCATTCCAGACACCCAAAAGTATTAAACAAAATCAATTTTTTACATGAAATATACATTTCCCTACACAGAAAACAATGATACATGCACAATAAACAATACTGAAATGACACTTACCTTTATTGTGGACTTGTTGACGAGTGATGAGACGGGAGGAGGGGAGAAGATGAAGGTGTACTAGTGTTAGGAAGGGGAATCCCCTTCCATAAAGACTTTAGGTAACAAATCTTTTTCTGGGGTTATCTCCCTTCTTGGTTTTTTAATGTCACTGGGAACAACTTGAGAGTTGCCAGACTCCTGTCGCACAAAATATTCGTCCAGAGAGCTCTGTTTCTCGTGTCCCTTTAACCCTTCCAGGGTCGGTGCCGTAGTTCTACGGCTTTGAGCTGTGGGTCTAAACCGTAGAACTAAGCCAAAATTCTAGTGGCCTCAAATTTAGCTCGAGAAGGCTGGCAGGCCTACATCTAAGAGAATGGGTCTGGGTGGTCAATGTACACACTATAGAAAAATCTGGATGCCAGCATGGCATTGTGGGAACGCCGCCAAAGCGGCTTTGTTCATCATGCCTGGCGGCAAGGAAGCTCTCACTCCCCGGGCGAATTCTGACTCTCCTCTTCCCAACTTATAGTTCTAAGACTGATGGAAGTGGATCTGAAGAGAAATTCTATGGTTCTGTGCCATATGGTATATTGTACCATATTGTACAATGTTACCATATGGTACATTGGTGCCATATTATACAATGGTATCATATGGTACAGGGACCCTAATGGGAATACATCTGTCTGACGTCTCCAAACATATGCTGCTATGTATGATAATCTATGTAACATTATTTGAGTAAACCTAAATAAACTTACCTACGACACCACATGTGACCAAGTAAGTTTATTCAGGTGTACACAAATAGTAGTTACATAGACTATCATACATAGCAGCATATGTATAAAATCCTAGGATAACCCAAAAAAGTCAAGGTGACTTATTTCCATAGTTATCCATGTATCTGTACCATATGGTGCCCTGTACTGTATGGTACCATATATCATTTGGTACCCTGCACCATATGGTACCCTGCACCATATGGTATTCTGTACTGTATGGTACCATGTACCACACGGTACCCTGCACCATATGGTACCCTGCACCATATGGTATTCTGTACTGCATGGTACCCTGTACCATATAATACCCTGTGCCACATGGCCAGTAGGAGTTGTTGGTGCCACGAGGCACCAGCCAGGACTGAGTGAGTGAGTGTGGGACACTGACTCAGCAGTTTCCAAGACAAAGTGCATCATCATCCACCTCAAGCAACATGTCCAGTGGCTGTATATATGTAAAAATATATAATAGAACAATAATAATACACAACATTTTTGCATTTTTTGTTGTAAACAATTATTGTAAACGAAATAATGATGAAAATATTAGTGAGGTTATTGTGAATACAACAGTACCATATGGTACAATGTACCATAACATATCATTGTACCATATGGTACAATGTACCATATGCCACCTCTGCACCATTTGGTACCATTGCACCATATGGTACCATTGTACCATATGGTACCATTGTACAATATGGTACCATTGTACCACATGGTACAGTGTACCATATGGTACTATTGAACCCTATGGTACATTGTACCATATGGTACCATTGCACCCTACAGCACCATTGTACCATATGGTACTATTTAGTACTGTTGTACTCAACACAACCACACTAATATTTTCATCATTATTTCATTTACAATAAACTTGTAAACAGTTTTGTAAGCAGTATAATGATAAACAAATTAGTGCAGTTATTGTGTTGAATATAATGAGTGTACATTTATTCATTATACATTATACTGGTCTCACAGGCCACAAAAGTTACTGGAAAAAAAAAACATAGAAAAGAAAAAGTAACAAAAGCCTAAAATAAAATAATGAGACTTTACGGAAGTCGTGGATGTTGCCGCCACCAGGTCACTGAGGGTCACCTTTATGCCGCCACCAGGTCACTGAGGGTCAACTTTATGCCGCCACCAGGTCACTGAGGGTCACCTTTATGCCGCCACCAGGTCACTGAGGGTCACCTTTTATGCCGCCACCAGGTCACTGAGGGTCAACTTTATGCCGCCACCAGGTCACTGAGGGTCACCTTTATGCCGCCACCAGGTCACTGAGGGTCAACTTTATGCCGCCACCAGGTCACTGAGGGTCACCTTTATGCCGCCACCAGGTCACTGAGGGTCAACTTTATGCCGCCACCAGGTCACTGAGGGTCACCTTTATGCCGCCACCAGGTCACTGAGGGTCACCTTTATGCCACCACCAGGTCACTGAGGGTCACCTTTGTGCCACCACCAGGTCACTGAGGGTCACCTTTATGCCGCCACCAGGTCACTGAGGGTCACCTTTATGCCGCCACCAGGTCACTGAGGGTCACCTTTATGCCGCCACCAGGTCACTGAGGGTCACCTTTATGCCGCCACCAGGTCACTGAGGGTCACCTTTATGCCGCCACCAGGTCACCTTTATGCCACCACCAGGTCACTGAGGGTCAACTTCATGCCACCACCAGGTCACTGAGGGTCAACTTCATGCCACCACCAGGTCACTGAGGGTCACCTTTATGCCACCACCAGGTCACTGAGGGTCACCTTTATGCCACCACCAGGTCACTGAGGGTCAACTTCACGCCACCACCAGGTCACTGAGGGTCACCTTTATGACACCACCAGGTCACTGAGGGTCACCTTTATGCCACCACCAGGTCACTGAGGGTCAACTATCACGCCACCACCAGGTCACTGAGGGTCACCTTTATGCCACCACCAGGTCACTGAGGGTCACCTTTATGCCAACACCAGGTCACTGAGGGTCAACTTCACGCCACCACCAGGTCACTGAGGGTCACCTTTATGCCACCACCAGGTCACTGAGGGTCACCTTTATGCCACCACCAGGTCACTGAGGGTCACCTTTATGCCACCACCAGGTCACTGAGGGTCAACTTCACGCCACCACCAGGTCACTGAGGGTCACCTTCACACCACCACCAGGTTACTGAGGGTCAACTTCATGCCACCACCAGGTCTCTGAGGGTCAACTTCACGCCGCCACCAGGTCACTGAGGGTCAACTTCATGCCGCCACCAGGTCACTGAGGGTCAACTTCACGCCACCACCAGGTCACTGAGGGTCAACTTCACGCCGCCACCAGGTCACTGAGGGTCAACTTCACGCCGCCACCAGGTCACTGAGGGTCAACTTCACGCTGCCACCAGGTCACTGAGGGTCAACTTCATGCCACCACCAGGTCACTGAGGGTCAACTTCACGCCGCCACCAGGTCACTGAGGGTCAACTTCACGCCACCACCAGGTCACTGAGGGTCAACTTCACGCCACCACCAGGTCACTGAGGGTCAACTTCACGCTGCCACCAGGTCACTGAGGGTCAACTTCATGCCACCACCAGGTCACTGAGGGTCAACTTCACACTGCCACCAGGTCACTGAGGGTCAACTTCATGCCTCCACCAGGTCACTGAGGGTCAACTTCACGCCACCACCAGGTCACTGAGGGTCAACTTCATGCCTCTATATCTCAGTAACTACTAATCAAAATTTTCTTTTTTTGTTTTATTACCTACAGAAAATTATTATCAATTCTGTAAGAATTTTTTTTTTTTTTCAAAAATTCTTGGACCCTGGTGCACCATTTGAGATTTGACCTCTGGACCCTGAAAGAGTTAACATTTCCCTAAAATGGGACATAAGTGTTATTGTACATGTTGCCAATATGGCTTGCAACATCTATGTCAGGATAATATTCTTGCATAAATGCTTGCAACTTTGTCACATTGTACACATTTCCTTAATCTTTCACAAAGGCAACATCCTCTGTCTCTCTTCCTCCTCCTCTGAAGCAAATTCCTGAGCTGTGATCTGTTGCTGTTGCACATGAAGCTCTTGCAGCTCTGTAGTGGTTAGCTCTTCGTCGTGGTCCTCCACCAACTCTTCCACATCCTCGCCACTAACCTCCAACCCCATGGACTTTCCCAGTGCCACAATAGATTCCACAAGTGGCATAGGCTCCTCAAGGTTAGCCCCAAACCCTTCAAAATCCCTCTCTTGTACACATTCTGGCCACAATTTTTTCCAAGCAGAGTTCAAAGTCCTGCAAGTCAATCCCTCCCAAACCTTACCTATAAGGTTTAAGAAACTGAGGATACTGAAGTGATCTTTCCAGAACTCTCTTAGGGTCACTTCAAAGCACTTTTGAGACACTGCTTTGGTGTACAGTTTTTTGAAGTTTGAAATGACCTGCTGGTTCATGGGCTGGAGGAAAGGAGTGGTATTTGGAGGCAAAAACTTCACCCTGATGAAGCTCAACTCCCCCGCAATTTGCTCTTGCAAGTCGTGAGGATGAGCAGGAGCACTGTCCATTACCAGGAGGCACATGAGTGACACTTTATTTTCCAGGAGGTTCTTTTTCACAGGGGGTCAAACACGTCATAGAACAAGTCCACGAAAATGTCCCTAGTGACTCATGCCTTACTGTTTGCTCTCAACCTCACACACAATTTGATGGAAAACTGATGGAATTACGCTCTCGCGAAGTTAGCGACCTTGGCGGTATTTACAAATCGGCAATTTCGCCCACTTTGAGCCCTATTTTCGGCTAATTCCATTGCTCCAGTGGACCAAACTCATAGCTATTTCTTTAGAATTCCATTTTTTCTATCGACTGAGTACAAGAAACTGCCCATTTACCAATTTCAGCTACCCAATAACGTGGTCAGAAATTTGCAATTTGGCCAATTTCACGAAAATTAAAAAATATGACAATTTTAAAATAAGGTCCAGAATGAACAATGCAGACATTCCTGGCTCTAAAATAACATTTTCTTTGTTCATCAGTCATGTCTCCAGGCCCCTCTGATATTACTCTTGCTTTCTATTTTGAATTTTTATTCAAACAAAAAGTAGAAGATTTAATATTATGCAGACTACTCCAATACTGTAATAACTGTATAAATAACATCAAAACATTCATGACTGCATATTAGAATGGCTAGTTGGACATTTATTGGACAATGATGTCATTTGTTTACTTTTGATCGGCAAAAATCAAACAATTCCCCTACTTTGAGCTCCATTTCCAGGTTCTTTTTATAGTAAAATCTATCAAAATCATCTCTTTTTTCTATATGTTTTCCATTCTATCAAAGGAGACCAAGAAAACGAGAATACAACCATAAATACTATACGAAAATAGACCACAAAATCGGCATTTTAATTAAAAAAACGGTCAGAGTTTTTTTTTTTCTCATTATGCACTGCGTGCTCCAGGATTTTTTTTTATGTGGTGCACACTGACCACACAGACCCATTCACTCACATGTGGGCCTACCAGCTTTCTCCTTCTTGATTTGAAGCCGCTAGAATTTATGAGTATATATACGTCAAACACTGTACCTCGTAAGACGTATACATATGGCCGCGACAGTCAAAGGGTTAATGAATCTCAACACGGTTTTACAAAGGGGCGTTCCTGTCTTACGAATTTATTAACTTTTTTCACTAAGGTGTTTGAGGAGGTATATCATGGTAATGAATATGATATTGTGTATATGGGCTTCAGTAGGGCTTTCGATAGAGTTCCTCACAAGAGGCTATTGAGGAAACTTAAGGCACATGGAATAGGAGAAATTTTTTCCTGGGTAGAGGCATGGCTGACAAATAGACAGCAGAGGGTTTGCATAAATGGGGAGAAATCAGAATGGGGGCACATCAAAAGCGGTGTTCCTCAGGGGTCAGTGTTGGGCCCGTTGCTGTTCACAATTTACATAAACGACATAGGTGAGGTAACAAATAGCGACATAAGCAAATTTGCTGATGACACCAAAATAGGCCATCCAATTCATTCTAATGAGGACACTAGAGCACTCCAGGATGATTTGAATAGACTTATGCAATGGTCGGAGAAGTGGCAGATGCAGTTTAATATTGACAAATGCAAAGTTCTAAATGTTGGACAGTTAAATAACCACGCCACATATAAACTAAATAATGTGGATCTTAATACTACTGATTGCGAAAAGGATTTAGGAGTTCTGGTTAGCAGTAATCTAAAACCAAGACAACAGTGCATTAGTGTTCGCAATAAAGCTAACAGAATTCTTGGCTTCATGTCTAGAAGTATAAATAATAGAAGTCCTCAGGTTGTTCTTCAACTCTATATATCCTTGGTTAGGCCTCATTTAGACTATGCTGCTCAGTTCTGGTCACCGTATTACAGAATGGGTATAAATGCTCTGGAATACGCACAGAGGAGGATGACAAAGATGATCCCATGTATCAGAAATCTTCCCTATGAGGATAGACTGAGCCCCTGAATTGCACTCTCTCGAAAGGCGTAGAATTAGGGGGGATATGATCGAGGTGTATAAATGGAAAACAGGAATAAATAAAGGGGATGTAAATAGCGTGCGAAAATTTCCAGCCAAGACAGGACTCGCAGCAATGGTTTCAAGTTGGAAAAATTCAGATTCAGGAAGGATATAGGAAAGCACTGGTTTGGTAATAGAGTTGTGGATGAGTGGAACAAACTCCCAAAGTCCAGTTATTCAGGGTTTAAAACTTTTGGTAGTTTTTAAAAATAGGTTGATAAATTCATGAGTGGGTGTGGGTGGGTGTGAGTTGGACCTGACTAGCTTGTGCTGCTGGGTCTGGTGCAGTGCTCCATCCTTGAGTGGATGTGACCAGACTGGGTGGGCCATTGGGCTAATCCGGGGGGGGGGGGTCATTGGTCTAATCTGGGGAGGGGGGACATGGACCTGCTCTGCATGGGTCAGTAGGCCTGTTACAGTGTTCCTTCTTTCTTAATTCTTATGTTCTTATGTACGTTTGGACAGTTAAGGCATTAATACGCCCAGAGTGATTAATACGTGTTACTATTATTATAATTTTCTTAAAATGGTGTCCTCAAGGGCTAATAAGACCCTCTTAGTGATTTTAATGTGTATCTACATGCCAGCACAGTGTGTAAGTTTATTTCGGTACAGGTACACATAAGCATAACTATGAGGTGCAGCCCCTCCTCACTTTGCAACTACTCGTTTACCAATGCCTCGGACTTACTACAGGGTCCTGACCAGCATTTATACCTAAATATGTATATTACAGCTGATTTCATCTATTCTGTTTCTTTCGCATACAGTACACTACTGTATAAACATTGAAAAATATACCAGAAATATTATAAATGGTGCAAAGGTGACATTATAGTATGCTCCTCTCTGTTACACCGAGATGCGGTTATGATATATATGTCTTTCATATTTGTTCATCTTTCTAATATTACATTGCGATTACTATCGTTAAATGCTAAAACAAGAGTAATCAGCTTTATAATATTAAATATTCACTTTCATCTTTCCCATTTTCATTATACTCATATATTTATTCTAGTATTCTAGTATAGTTTTACCAATGCTCTTATATGGGTGTGAAGCGTGGGTGATGAATGTTGCAGCGAGGAGAAGGCTGGAGGCAGTGCAGATGTCATGTCTGAGGGCAATGTGTGGTGTGTATATAATGCAGAGAATTCGTAGTTTGGAAGTTAGGAGGAGGTGTGGGATTACCAAAACTGTTGTCCAGAGGGCTGAGGAAGGGTTGTTGAGGTGGTTTGGACATGTAGAGAGAATGGAGGGAAACAGAATGACTTCAAGAGTGTATCAGTCTGTAGTGGAAGGAAGGCGGGGTAGGGGTCGGCCTAGGAAAGGTTGGAGGGAGGGGGTAAAGGAGGTTTTGTGTGCGAGGGGCTTGGACTTCCAGCAGGCATGCGTGAGCGTGTTTGATAGGAGTGAATGGAGACAAATGTTTTTTAATACTTGACGTGCTGTTGGAGTGAGAGCAAAGTAACATTTATGAAGGGATTCAGGGAAACCGGCAGGCCGGACTTGAGTCCTGGAGATGGGAAGTACAGTGCCTGCACTCTGAAGGAGGGGTGCTAATGTTTGCAGTTTAAAAACTGTAGTGTAAAGCACCCTTCTGGCAAGACAGTGATGGTGTGAATGATGGTGAAAGTTTTTCTTTTTCGGGCCACCCTGCCTTGGTGGGAATCGGCCAGTGTGTTAATAATAAAATAAAAAATTTATTTTAGTGAGGAAATGGATCGTTCACCATGGGTAACAGCCAATTTGTTTGTGTGGCATCACCTCTGCACTACTTGCCTGATGGGAGTTGACGTCAGGGGTGAGTGGTGTGGATTAAGCAGTACAACACCTCTCTCAGTCTTGAGAAGGTCCTCTCTACTTACTCGTTTACTTTGACTGAGAAGTTATTCAGCAGTATAGTATTATTCTCTCAGTCTCTTGAAAGTAGAGTATTTGTAAGACTCTCACCAAGTAAAATCTCTTCAGTGTTTAAAGAGATTTCAATTATTAAGCTTGGATCGTCTCTGGTTCGAGTGACCATGTAATTTTATAAATTTTACAAGAAAATACCCTTTCAGTCAGAAAATGTAATTTTAAATGGTATAAAAATTATAAGTCTGTTAAGTTTTATTTCTTTAAAAGAAAAAGGTACCATTTTAAAATACCTTTTTAAATTTATGTAAATTGCTTTAAAGTATCAAAACAAGTTGAAGCAGTCTTTCATCACCCCATCGAAAACCCTTTATTTGATTTCCTGAGTATATTGATATTAAGCTTTCCCTAACTCAGGCCAAATATATTAAAATCAAAGGTCAATTAATACCATTTTCCGCCCAAATTCGTTTACTGACATACTCTTGGAACAGAACTCCGTCGGTAAGTAGGGAGGCTGTATTCTTTTTTCTTATTATCTGTAATCTTCACAACCTTAAATATATTGAATGCATTAAAAATATATTGATATGCTAGAATTTATTCCCTTATCAAAAAACCAACTTGTAATCCTTCAAACAATTAAGCTCAAAAAAAGTTTTTCACTGAAACTGCTAAATTATTGTTACAACCATTTAGAGCCAATATATATGTCCCTTTATTAGTCTTTAAAAGGCATAAGTTTGCCAAAATGCTCTGTTTAAATAAGGGGCTTTCTCAGACACCCTTCACCCCTTTGTACAAACATTGATTAGCTCAAATAAAGAATCTTTAATATATGTAGTGGGAAAATGTTATCAGGTTTATATGCACTTACAGTGATTTTCACTTTACAGAGCCCAGAACCTAACCTGCTGTATAAAGGACCACCAAAATAGTTTGAACCTAACTGCTGTATAGTAGGGCCTTACGCAGCTTGAAAAAACCCGTTTATAAGGGGCCCCCCCCAGCAGCCCGAACCCAACCTGTGTAAAAGCAGAGCCCTACAGTAGCCCGGAACCCAAACCCGTTTCATAAGCAGGGCCTACAGCAGCCCGAACTAACCTGTGTTAACAGGGAAACAGTAGCCCGTAACTTAACCCGCTGTATAAACAGGGCCCCACAGTAGCCGGGGAACCTAACTGCTGTAAGGGAGGGTCATACAGTAGCCTGGAACCCAACCGCTGTATAGAAAGGGGCCCTACAGTAGCCTGAAAAATTAACCTGCTGTATAAACGGGGCATACAGTAGTCTGGAACTTAAACCCGGTGTATAAGCAGGACCATACAGTAGCCTGGAACCTAACTGGGGTTAAGCGGGGCTAAGTAGCCTGGAACCCAACCCGCTGATAAGAAGGGCCATACAGTAGCCTGGAACCTAACCCGCTGATAAGCAGGGTATACGTGCCTGGAACCCAAACCCGGGGGTATAAGCAGGGGTACAGTAGCCCGGAACTAACCCGCTGTTTTAAAGGGGGCCCCACAGTAGCCCGGAACTAACTGTATATAAGAAGGGTCATACATAGCCCGGAAAACCCACCCCCCTGTAAAGAAGGGCCCTACAGTGCCCGGAACCTAACCTGCTGTTAAACAGGGTCATACAGTACCCGGGAAACCCAACCTGGTGTTAAGGGGGGGGTACGTAGCCCGGAACTAACCTGCTGTTAAGCGGGTCATACAGTACCCTCAAACCTAACTTGCCTTTTAAGCGGGTCATACAGCAGCCTGGAAACCCAACCCGGTGTATAAGCAGGGGCATACAGTAGCCTGGAACCTAACCTGCTGTTAAGCAGGGCCATACATAGCTGGAGCACAAACCTGCTGTACCTGGAACTAACCGCTTTTTAGCAGGGCCATACAGTACCCGGAACTAACCTGTGCATAAGCAGGGCCATTCAGTAGCCCGGAACTAACCTGTTGCATAAGCAGGGCCATACAGCAGCCTGGAAATAACCTGCTGCATAAGCAGGGCTATACAGAGCCTGGAACTAACCTGCTGTATAAGCACGGCGCTTGTATTACCTGAATTTAAAATTATATTTGCTTAACATTTCGTGGCCATCAGTAGGTTGTCATCCTTACTCACTCGATAACTTTAGTGGTAAATATTAATTAAAACCTAACCCCAATCTTTAATTAAGAAAAAATAACTTAATCTTAAATTAAATGTTTCCTAACCCAATATCAGATAAACAAAAAAACTAAAACAATCTTAATTAAAAGATTCCCAAATTTTGACCTTAATTAAAATTGATATAAAACTTTACCTTAAATATATAAACCTGAAATTTAAAAAAACCTGAATTAACATAGCCTGAATTACCCTAAAATGAATTAACATACCTGAATTAACATAACCTAATTTAAAATAACCCGAATTAAAGATATCTAATCTAACTTTTTTTACATGAACAATACCTTACTATCTAAAACCCAATTAACCAAGCCTAATCTTAATTAAACAATATAACACTTGATTTACCTAACTTTAAACAACCTTTAATTTAATATCTAAACAAAAAAATAAAAATTAACACAAAAACGTACTTATTACTAAACCCATTACAAGGGCCCTCTACATAAGCAAAATGTGTGAAAACAATGTTTGAGTTCCACAGAGAATTGAGAGTGAGTTAACCAAGGTTATAATACCATACCTGGATGCTAGTATAACAAAGGTTATATAACATACCTGGAGTGCTAGTATAACCAAGGTTATATAACATACCTGGAGTGCTAGTATAACCAAGGTTATATAACATACCTGGAGTGCTAGTATAACCAAGGTTATATAACATACCTGGAGTGCTAGTATAACCAAGGTTATATAACATACCTGGAGTGCTAGAATAACCAAGGTTATATAACATACCTGGAGAGATAGTATAACCAAAGTTATATAACATACCTGGAGTGCTAGTATAAAACCCAAAGGTTATATAACATCCCTGGAGTGCTAGTACAACAAAGGTTATATAACATACCTGGAGTGCTAGTAAAACCCAAGGTTATATAACATACCTGGAGTGCTAGTATAACCAAGGTTATATAACATACCTGGAGTGCTAGAATAACCAAGGTTATATAACATACCTGGAGAGATAGTATAACCAAAGTTATATAACATACCTGGAGTGCTAGTATAACCAAGGTTATATAACATACCTGGAGTGCTAGTATAACCAAGGTTATATAACATACCTGGAGTGCTAGTATAACCAAGGTTATATAACATACCTGGAGTGCTAGTATAACCAAGGTTATATAACATACCTGGAGTGCTAGTATAACCAAGGTTATATAAAATACTGGAGTGCTAGTAAAACCCAAGGGTTATAACAAAACCTGGAGTGCTAGTATAACCAAGGATATATAAACATACCGGGAAAGTGCTAGAAATAACCAAGGTTATATAACAATTACCTGGAGAGATAGTAAAACCCAAAAGTTATATAACATACCGGGAAAGTGCTAGTATAACCAAGGTTAAAATAACATACCTGGAGTGCTAGTATAACCAAGGTTATATAACATACCTGGAGGTGTAGTATAACCAAGGTTATATAACAATACCTGGAGTGCTAGTTAAAACCCAAAAAGGTTTTTTTAAGCATACCTGGAGTGCTAGTATAAACCAAAGGGTTATATATGACTACCTGGGAGTGCTAATATAACAAGGTTATTTTCCCAAAACCTGAGGAGTGCTAGTATAACCAAGGTTATATACCATACCTGGGAGTGCAAAGTATAACCTAGGTTATATACCATACCTGGAGTGCTAGTATAACCAAGGTTATATACCATCCCTGGAGGTGCTAGTATAAACCTAGGTTATATACCATACCTGGAGTGCTAGTATAACCAAGGCTATATACCATACCTGGAGTGCTAGTATAACCAAGGTTATATAACATACCTGGAGTGCTAGTATAACCAAGGTTATATACCATACCTGGAGTGCTAGTATAACCAAGGTTATATACCATACCTGGAGTGCTAGTATAACCTAGGTTATATACCATACCTGGAGTGCTAGTATAACCAAGGTTATATACCATACCTGGAGTGCTAGTATAACCTAGGTTATATACCATACCTGGAGTGCTAGTATAACCAAGGCTATATACCATACCTGGAGTGCTAGTATTCCCTAGGTTATATACCATACCGGGAAAAGTGCTAGTATAACCAAGGTTATATAACATACCTGGAGTACTAGTATAACCTAGGATATATACCATACCTGGAGTGCTAGTATAACCAAGGTTATATAACATACCGGGGAGTGCTAGTATAACAAGGTTATATAACATACCTGGAGTGCTAGTATAACCAAGGTTATATACCATCCCTGGAGTGCTAGTATAACCAAGGCTATAAAACCATACCTGGAGTGCTAGTATAACCAAGGTTATATAACATACTGGAGTGCTAGTATAACCAAGGTTATATAACATACCTGGAGTGCTAGTATAACCAAGGTTATATAACATACCTGGAGTGCTAGTATAACCAAGGTTATATAACATACCGGGAGTGGTTAGTAAAACCAAGGTTATATAACATACCTGGGAGTGTAGTATAACCAAGGTTTATAACATTACCTGGAGTGCTAGTATAACCAAGGTTTTATATAACATTACCTGGAGTGCTAGTATAACCCAAAGGTTATAAAAACATACCTGGAGTGCTAGAATAACCAAGGTTATATAACATACCTGGAGAGATGTAAAACCAAGTTATATAACATACCTGGAGTGCTAGTATAACCAAGGTTATATAACATACCTGGAGTGCTAGTATAACCAAGGTTATATAACATACCTGGAGTGCTAGTATAACTAAGGTTATTAAAACATCCCCTGGAGAGCTAGTATAACCAAGGTTAATAACATACCTGGAGTGCTTTTTATAACCAAGGTTATATAACCATACCGGGAGTGCTAGTATAACAAGGTTATATAACATACCTGGAGTGCTAGTATAACCAAGGTTATATAACATACCTGGGGGTGCTTAGTATAACCAAGGTTATATAACATACCTGGAGGATAGTAAAACCCAAAAGTTATTAAACATACTGGAGTGCTAGTAAAAACCAAGGTTATATAACATACCTGGAGAGATAGTATAACCAAAGTTATATAACATACCTGGAGTGCTAGTATAACCAAGGTTATATAACATCCCTGGAGTGTAGTATAACCAAGTTATATAACATACCGGGATTGCTAGTATAACCAAGGTTTTATAACATACCTGGAGTGCTAGTATAACCAAAGTTATATGACATACCTGGATGCTAGTATAACCCAAGGTTATATATGATACCTGGAGTGCTATTATCCCAAAAGGTTATATACCATACCTGGAGTGCTAGTATAACCAAGGTTATTACCATACCTGGAGTGCTAGTAAAACCCTAGGTTATATACCATACCTGGAGTGCTAGTATAACCAAGGTTATATACCATACCTGGAGTGCTAGTAAAACCTAGGTTATATCCATACCTGGAGTGCTAGTAAAACCCAAGGCTATATACCATACCTGGAGTGCTAGTATAACCAAGGTTATATAACATACCTGGAGTGTAGTATAACCAAGGTTATATACCATACCTGGAGTGCTAGTAAAAACCAAGGTTATATACCATACCTGGAGTGCTAGTATAACCATAGGTTATTTACCATACCTGGAGTGCTAGTAACCAAGGCTATTTTACCATACCTGGAGTGCTAGTATAACCTAGGTTATATACCATACCTGGAGTGCTAGTATAACCAAGGCTATATACCATACCTGGAGTGCTAGTATAACCTAGGTTATATACCATCCCTGGAGTGCTAGTATAACCAAGGTATATACCATACCTGGAGTGCTAGTATAACCTAGGTTATATACCATACCTGGAGTGCTAGTAAACCCAAAGGCTATATACCATACCTGGAGTGCTATTTATAACCAAGGTTATATAACATACCTGGAGTGCTAGTATAACCAAGGTTATATACCATACCTGGAGTGCTAGTATAACCAAGGTTATATAACATACCTGGAGTGCTAGTATAACCAAGGTTATATAACATACCTGGAGTGCTAGTATAACCAAGGTTATATAACATACCTGGAGTGCTAGTATAACCAAGGTTATATACCATACCTGGAGTGCTAGTATAACCAAGGTTATATAACATACCTGGAGTGCTAGTATAACCAAGGTTATATACAATACCTGGAGTGCTAGTATAACCAAGGTTATATAACATACCTGGAGTGCTAGTATAACCAAGGTTATATACCATCCCTGGAGTGCTAGTAAAAACCAAGGTTATATAACATACCTGGAGTGCTAGTTATAACCAAGGTTATATACCAATACCTGGGTGTGTAGTAAACAAGGTTCATACCATACCTGGAGTGCTAGTATAACCAAGGTTATATCCCCATAACCCGGAGTGCTAGTATAACCAAGGTTAAAACATACCTGGAGTGCTAGTAAAACCCAAAGGGTTTTATATACCATACCGGAGTGCTGAAATAACCAAGGTTATATAACATACCTGGGTGCTGTATAACAGGTTTAAAACCCACCCCGGAGTGCTAGTAAAACCCCAAGGTTATATAAACATACCTGGGTCTAGTATACCCCAAGGTTATAACAATCCCGGGGAGGCTAGTAAACCAAGGTTATATAAAAATCCCTGGATGCTATTTTAAAAACCAAAGGGTTATAAAACATACCTGGAGTGCTAGTATAACCAAGGTTTATAAAATCCCTGGAGTGTAGTTAACCAAGGTTATTAATACTGGATTTGTATAAAACCCAAGGTTATAAAACATACCGGGGAGTGCTAGATCCCCAAGGTTATTACAATACCTGGAGGCTAGTTTTAACCAAGGTTATATAAATACCTGGAGTGCTGTAAAACCCAAAGGTTATATAATACTGGAGTGCTAGTATAACCAAGGTTATATACATACCGGGAGGTAGATAACCAAGGTTATAAAACATACCTGGAGTGCTAGTAAAACCCAAAGGTTTTTTAAAACATACCTGGGGGGTTTATAAACCAAGGTTATATACATACCTGGAGGCTAGTATAACCAAGGTTATTAAATACCTGGAGTGCAGTAAAACCCAAGGTTATATAAAAAATCCCCGGATGTAGTAAAACCCCAAGG
>NC_069465.1:28390895-28405473 GCF_026875155.1 Cherax quadricarinatus | reverse complement strand
AGGAGCAGATGTTGGGTGGTGCTGGAAAACCTTCATGCACCAACATTTTAAAGGACACAAACCAGAGTGAGAGGGGAGGACGAACCTGCAAGATTGGACATTGTGCTCACCCGGGGCAGTTCAGATATTGAGGACATCACATATGAGAGTCCCCTAGGAGCTAGTGACGACTTGGTTCGTGCTTTGAATATATAGTAAAAGTTGTAAGTAGAGAGAGTAAAGGAGTTGAATGGGAAAAAGCCAGACTATACAAGAGGGGATACAAAGGTTTGAGGAACTTCCTGCAGGGAGGTTCGTGGGACAGAGAGAACTGGCAGGAAAGCCAGTAGTAAAGAAATGATGGAATTTGTAACAAAAAAATTGCAAGGATGCAGTGTTGGAAAAGGTTTATTCCCAAGGGCCAAGAAACAATGGGAAGCCAGAAACGAGCCCCTGGTTATACCGACGGTGTAAGGAGGCAAAAAACAAAGTTGCAATAGAGAATGGAAAAAGTACAGAAGGCAGAGGAACACATGAAAAATTAAGGAGATTGGTCGCGTGCCAGGAAACGAGTATGCACAGGTAAGGGAGGGGAGAGGCCCAGGGACAGTCGTATGGAAAATAACTTAGCATCGAAAGTCAAGACTGACCCGAAACTGTTGTATAGCCACATCAGGAGGAAGTAACGTCAAATACCAGGTGATCAGACTGAGGACAGAAGGTTGAGAACTCACAAGAAATGATCAGGAGGTATGAGAGGAGTAAACGGCGAGAATATTTAAGGAAAGTTTTGACAGTAGACGACAGGAAGGGCTCTGGGGGAAGACGCACAGAAAGGAACATCAAGAGGGACATACAAACAAGTGTTTGGATGACATACGAACAGCCTGAGGAGAAGGTGCAGAAGATTGCTAAGTGACCTTTGATACCTCAAAGGCTGAAGGGACGGACATTCTCAGTGGCGTTCCTTTAGGAGAAGGAGCAGAGAGGCTGCGATGTGCCACTAACAACAGTTTTTCAACCACATCCTTTGAAAACTGGGCAACTACCTGAGGATGGAAGATGGCAAATGTAATAGTCCCCATATTTAAGAAAGGAGCAGAAACGAGGTTACTAAACTACCAGACTGTGTCTCTATCCATGTTATAGTATGCAAAGTCATGGAAGACGATTACAGGGGAGGAGTGGTGGACACCTGTAACGGAAACAAGATTATAAATGAAATCCAGCATTGGATTTATGGAAGGCAAATCCTGTCTCACAAACCTTCTGGAGTTTTATGACAGGTACGAAGTAAGACACGAGAGAGAGGGTGGGGGTTGATTGCATTTTCCTAGCCTTGCAGGAAGGACCTTTGACACAGTTCCTCACAAGCGATTAGTGCAGAAGTTGGAGGATCAGGCGCATATAACAGGGGAGGGCACCTGCAATGGATCAGGGAATACCTGGACAGGGGAGGCAACAAAACGAGTCATGGTACGTGAGAGGCATCCACAGTGGGCGCATGGGACGGAGGCGGGTCCCACAAGGGTCAGTTCTTAGGACCAGTGTTTTTTTGATATATGCGAAAACGACATGATGAAGGGGAATAAGACTCTGAAGTGTCCCTGTTCCGCAGATGATGTTGAGATGCATGAGAAGAATTAAATCGGATGTGGATGAGGCCAGGACAGCCAAAGAGACCTGGACAGGCAGGACACATGGTCAGATCCCTGGCTTCTCGGAAATCATCCCGCCAAATGCAAAGTCATGAGATTGGGGAGGTGCAAAGAAGGACAGCAGGCAGAGTATAGGCTAGGTATAGGCTTAGGGAGAAGAATCTTGGGGTGACCATAACACCGGGGGGGGGGGGGGCAGTCACCGGAGGCACACATCAACCAAATAACTGCTGCAGCATACGGGACCTGTAAAACCTGAGAATAGCGTTCCGATACCTAAATAAGGGAATCGTTCAGGACACTGTACACAGTGTTGTTAGGCCATATTGGAGTATGCAGCACCAGTCGGGAACCAACAACTTGGTCAAGAACCGTCAAAGAAATTAGCAGAAAGAAGTACAAAGGTTTGCCAACAGGCTAGTTCCAGAGCTCAGGGGAATTCGTTACGAGGAAAAGGTTGAAGGAAATAGGGACTGGACGAAACTGGAGGAAAGAAGGGTCAGGGGAAGACATGTACACGGACATACAAGTACTGCGGGAAATAGAAAAAGGTGGACACAGAAACATGGATGTTACCAGAGAGGGGGCTCGAAACAAGGGGGTCACAATTGGAAGTGAAAGATTCAGACGAGGTAAAGGGACGTTAGTGAAGTATTTCCTTCTGTCACAGAGTCGTCCAGAAGAAGTGGAAAAGCCTAGCAAGTGAGAAGAGTGGAGGCAGGAACCTGCATAGTTTTAAGAAGAGATATGACAAAGCTCAGGAAGCAGAGAGGGGGAGGACGTGTTAACGATCAGTGAAGAGTCGGGGCCAGGAGCCGAGTATCGACACCATGCAACCTCAATTAGGTGAGTTTCAATTTAGGTGAGTACACACACTCACACCCACACACCACACACACACAACACATTCACACACCACGCACACACTCACAAAACACTCCACACACACACACACACACACACACACACACACACATACAGACACACACACACACACACACACACCACACATACACACACACACACACGCACACACACACACACACACACACACACACACACACACACACACCCACACACACAACACACACAACATCACACACACTTCACACCACACACCTCAAAGGCAATGGGGCCAGAAAAATCTTCTACCATGGGTCCTGCGCGAGGGAAGCAAGAGGCGTATGTGTTACCCCCTAACACACAATATTCAATACATCTATCGAAACAGGAGATTGCCTGAGGCATGGAATGACAGCAAAATTTAGTCCCAATCTTTAAAAAAGGAGACAGACAGAAAGCATTAGACAAAAAATACTGACCTAGTGTCACTGACATGTTTAGTATGCAAAATCATGGGGGAAAGATTATCAGGAAAAGAGTGGTGGAACACCTAGAAGGTAAATGAATCTCATAACAGCAACCAAACAATGGTTTCAGGGGGACGGGAAATCCTGGTCAGAAACCTTACCCTTGAGTTCTATGGCATTGTGTGACAGCAGGAAGACATGAGATAGAGGGTTGGGTGGATTGCATTTACTTGGACTGCAAGGATGGCGTTTGACCCTCAGTTCCAAACAAGAGATTAGTGGAAAAACTGTAGGAAAAAGCAGGGATAACACGGAGAAAGGCACTACAATGATCGGAATACTTTGTCAGGATGAAGACAGCAGGCGAGTACTTGTACTTGGTGAGGTGTCAGAGTGGGCGGGTCTGTGAACCTGCGGGCGGGTCCCACAGGGGTCAGTCCCAGGAACAGTTGCTGTTTCTCGTATTTTGTGAACGACATGACAGAAAGGAATAGACTCGAAGTGTCCCTGTTTGCCAGATGACGTGAAGTTGATGAGAAGAATTCTTCTATTGGAGACCAGGCGAGAACTACAAAGAGATCTGGGACAGTGCTCTGCAGAGCTGGTCAGCAATTGGCTCCTGGAGTTCAACCCCACCAAGTGCAAAGTCATGAAGATTGAGGAAAGCGGCAAAGAAGACCGCGCGGGAGTACAGTGAGGGGGCCAGAGATTCAAAACCTCACCTCAGGAAAAAAGATTTTGGGGTGAGTATAACACCACGCACATCTCCTGAAGTTGACATCAAACCAAATAACATGCTGCAGCATATGGGCCCTAGCAAACCTCAAATACGCATTCCGCAACATTTATATTAAGGAATCGGTTCAGGACCCTGTACACCGTTACGTTAGGGGGGGGGGGGGGGGGGGACCCATATTGGAGTAGCGGGACCACTTTGGGAACCCACACCTAGCCAAGCACGTAAAAGAAACTGGAACAGAAAAGTACAAAGGTTTCAAACAAGACTAGTCCCAGAGCATATGGGTTTTGTCCAACGAGAAGAGGTTAAGGGAATCAACCTGATGTCACTGATTAAAGGAGGACCGGAGAGTAGGAGGGACATGGATAACGACATACAAAATACTGAGGGAATTGAAAGGTGGACAATGACAGGGTTGTTTCCAGAGATTGGACACAGTAACAAGTGGACACAGTTGGAAGTTGAAGACACCAGATGAATCACAGGGATGTTCAGGAAGTATTTCTTCAGCCACAGGAGCAGTGTAAGTGGAATAGTTTGGGGAAGCGTTGTAGTGGAGGCAGGCTCCATACAAAGCATTAGCAGGGGTATGTTAAAGCCCACGGTTTTCAGGGGAGTACCCTAGTAGCGATTAGTTGAAGAGGACGGGCAAGGAGCTCGGACTCGACCCCCGCAATCCTCAACTAGGTTGGAGTACAACTTGGGGGGGTACACACACCACACACACACTCACACACACAAACGGGATGTCACTCACAATGGGATTAGGGAATACTTGTCAGGAAGACAGCACCGAGTCATGGTGTTACGTGGCGAGGGTCAGAGTGGGCACCTGTGACAGCGGTGGGTTCCCGCAGGGTGTCAGTCCTAGGACCTGTGCTGTTTCTGGTATTTGTGAACGACATGGCGGAAAGATAGGAATAGACTCCAGAAGTGTCCCTGTTCGCAGATGACGTGAAAATTTGATGAAAGATTTTCATTCGACCCCTTGAAGACTCTAGGCAGAACTACAAAGGGACAAGGCTCTGCAGTCCTGTTCAGCAATTGGCTCCTGGAGTTCAAACCCACCAAGTGCAAAGTCATGAAAAGATTGGAGGAGGAAGGGCAAAGAAGACCGCGACGGTAAAGTACATGTCTAGGGGTGGCCCAGACTACAAACCTCACTCAAGGAATGAAGATCTTGGGTAGAGTATAACACCAGGCATGTCTCCCTGAAGCGCCATCAACCAAATAACTGCTCTGCCAGCATATGGGCGCCCCTAGCAAACTCAGAAGAGCATTTCCGAATCTTAATAAGCAAACTCGTTCAGGACCTGTAACCGTGTACGTTAGGGCCATATTGGAGTATGCCACGGCCCCAGTTTGAAACCCCACCACTTGCAAGCACTTAAAGAAACCTAGAGAAAGTACAAAAGTTTGTCAACAAGACTAGTCCGAGAGCTAAGGGGTATGTACTACGAGGAGAGGTTAGGGAAAATCGAACTGAACCCACTGGATGGACTAGGAGAGATAAGGGGACTGATAACGAATACAAAATATGAGAGGAATTAGAAAGGTGGGACAAAGACAGATGTTCAAAGATGAGACACAGAACAAGGGGACAGGTTGTAAGTTGAAGACACAGATGAATCACAGGGATGTTAGGGAAGTATTTCTTCAGTAACAGAGTTGTCAGGAAGTGGAGATGTCTTAGGAAGCGATTGTAGTGGAGGCGGGATCATACATAGCTTTAAGCAGAGGTATGATAAAGCTCTCGGTTCAGGGAGAGTGACCTGGAGCGACCAGTGAATAGGCGGCGGCCAGCAGCTTGGGCTCGACCCTGGCAACGAAACTAGGTGAGAAACTAGGTGAGCACACACACACACACACACACACACAAACACACAACACACACACAAACACACACAACACACACACACTCATACACACAAACACACGCACGCACACACACACACAACACACACTACACAAACACACACACACACACACAACACACACACAACACACACATTCACACACACAACACAACACACACACACACACTTACACACACACACACACACGCACACAACACCACCACACACACACCACACACACAGTAGGAGAGTTACAAATGGAGGGGAAAAGGGGTCAGAAGGCCAGGACGAATTGAAGCCAAACTACAGAAAGGGGAACTACACCAGGAATTGAGGAACTCTACTGAACGGGTTTCTGTGGGACAGAGAACTGGCAGGGAAGCCAGTTAATGAGATGTGGAATATGTAGGCAACAAAATGCAAGGAGGTGAGGAGATGGTTTGTACCCAAGGGTAACAGGGAATATGAAAAAAAGCCAGGATGAAGCCCATGGTTTACCCAAAAGGTGCAGGAGGCAAAAACAAGTGTGCTAGGGAATGAAGAAATATAGAAGGCATAAGGACCCAGGAGAAAGGAGAACAGTCGTAGAGGCCAGAAACGATATGCACAGAATAAGAGGAGGCCCAAAGACAATATGAAAATGTCCATAGCAGCGAAAAAAAAAAAAGCCAAATCGGACCGAAAACTGTTGTACAGCCACATCAGGAGGAAAAACAACAGTCAAGGAACAAGGTAATCAGGCTAAGAAGGAAGGGAGGAGACCAAACAAGAAATGACCGTGAAGTATGTGAAGAAACTCAACAGAGACATTCAAAGAAGTGTTCACAGAGGACGAAAGAAGGGACTCCAGAAAGACGGAGGAAGGGTGGGGGGCACACCACCAAGTGCTGGGACACAGTGCACACAAACCGAGGAGAAAGAAGTGAAGAGGCTTCTGATGTGCGAAGAGATACCGCAAAGGCAATGGAGCCAGATAACATTACCCTTGGGTATTGAGAGAGGTGCAGAGGCGCTATGTGTACCTACAACAATATTTCAAAAAATCTTCGATCGAAAACAAGGGGGAGATTGCACTGAGGCATGGAAGACAGCCAAATGTAGTCCCAATCTTTAAAATAGGAGACAGAATGAAGCATTAAACTAAGAACAGATGTCACTGACATGTATAGTATGCAAAATCATGGAGTAAGATTATCAAAGAGGAAGAGTGTGGCACACCTAGAAAGGAACGGAATCACATCAACAGCAGCCAACATGGTTTCAGGGACGGGAAAAATCCTGTGTCACAAACCTACTGGAGTTCTTGACATGGTGACAGCCAGTAAGACAAGAGGAGAGGAGGGGTGGTGGAATTTGCATTTTCTTGGACTGCAAGGAAGGGCGTTTGACACAGTTTTCCACACACAGAGATTGGTGCAAAAACTGGAGGACCAAGCAGGGTAACAGGGAAGGGCACTACAATGGATCAGGAATATTGTAGGAGAAGATAAGCAGGCGAGTCATTGGTACGTGGCGAGGGGTGCCAGATCGTGGGCACCTGTGACCAAGCGGAGTCCCGCAGGGGTCAGTCCTAGGACCAGTGCTGTTTCTGGTAATTTGTGAACAACATGACGGAAGGAATAGACTCTGAGGTGTCCCTGTTTGCAGATGACGTGAAGTGTTGAGAAGAAATTCACTCGATCGAAGACCAGGCAGAACTACAAAGGGATGCTGCGACAGGCTGCAGACTGGTCCAGCAATTGGCATCCTGGAGTTCAATCCCACAAGTGCAAAAAGTCATGGAAGATTGGGGAAAGGGCAAAGTAAGCTTCAGGACGGGATAGTACAGTCTAGGGGCGGTCAGAGACTACAACCTCACTCAAGGAAAAGATCTTGGGGTGAGTATAACAACCAGGCACATCTCCTGAGATGCACATCAACCAAATAACTGCTGCAGCATATGGGAGCTAGCTAACCTCAGAAACAGCATTCCGACATATTAATAAGGATCATTCAGGACCCATGATACACGTGTACGTTAGGGCCCCATATTGGAGTATGCGGCACCAGTTTGGAACCCACACCTAGCCAAGCACGTGAAGAAACAAGATGAAAGTTGCAAAGGTTTGCAATAGACTAGTCCCAGAGCTAAGAGGTAATGTCCTACGAGGGAGAGGTTAAGGGAAATCAACTGACGGACACTGGAAAACAGGAGAGATAGGGGGGACATGATAACGACATACAAAAAATACTGAGAGGAAAATTGGACAAGGTGGACAAAGACAGGATGTTCCAGAGATTGGACACGGTAACAAGGGGGCACAGTTGGAAGCTGAAGGACACAGATGAATCACAGGGATTGTTAGGAAGTATTTCTTCAGCCACAGAGTAGTCTGTTTAAGGGGAATTAGTTTGGGGAAAGCGATGTAGTGGAGGCAGGATCCATACATAGCTTTAAAGCAGAGGTATGATAAGCTCAACGGCTCAGGGAGAGTGAACTAGTAGCGATCAGTGAAGAGGCGGGGCCCAGGAATCGGACTCGTCCCCCGCACCATCAACTAGGTTGAGTTACTACTAGGTGAGTACACCACACAACACACAAACACACACACACACACACACACACACACACACACACACACTGGACGCCACACAACACACACACACAAACATCGGACAGACAAAGAAGAAAGGCAGAAAACTGAGGAGATGGTACAAACGCTCGAAAGGAGGGAAAGAGAGAAGGGATGGAGAAGACAGACCGGAGATCCCAGGACACAGGAGGAAGATCAAATACAGCACCCTCACAACTTCCTATAGAAGCCTCCCAAACAGGTCAAACCCCAGGCACCAAAACACTCTAAATTCAAAACAACCATGCCACATCCAAATGTCCCCACCCAATACATTACAACTCCACCCCCACAGCAACAACCATAGTTCCTTACCACGTCTCCCACTTCCCCAACACAATATATACCTCCCAGACCCACAGCTTAGAAAAAAGGAAGTGAAGGGGGGATAAAACCAAATGCAGATGGAATAACAAACAAGTATGTGGACTGGCACGAAAGAATCAAGGAGACTCCCCAGAATAATAGCACTCACGGGAAGACAAAACTCATCAGAATAATAACCAGATTCAATCTTCCATCCGGATATCAAATTCCTCAGGAAAGACAGGGGAGGGAGAGGGGGAGGAAGGATTGCACTGCTCATTTTAAAACCAGTGGGGGTTTTGAGAAAATGAACGGATTGGATGGCACGGGCGAAGGGACTACTTACTAGGAACAATAAAGTCTGAGGGACATAAGGTGTGATAATTGCAGTAATGTACAACCCAACACAGTGAACTGCAGGGGCCCAAAGAGAAGAATACGATGAGAGCAACAGAGCAATGATCGAACACTAGCGAGGTGGCCAGGAGAGCACTCATGGGGGGAGCAAAGTTACTAGTTATGGGTTGATTTCAATCACAAGGAGATTGAACTGGGAAAACCTGGTGCCCATGGGGGTCCCGAAACATGGAGAGCCAAGATGTGGATGTGGTACTGGAAAAAAACCTCATGCATCAACATGTTAGAGACACTACCAGAGAGAAGAGGAGCGAGGAGGATGAACCAGCAAACTGGACTTGTATTCACCTTGAGGAAGTTCGGACATGAGGGGTATCATTGTAAGAAGGCCCCTGGGAGTAGTGACATGAGGTTTCTATGCTTCGACTACATAGTTGAGCTACAAGTCTAGAAGAGTAGCGGAAAGGCTGGGGAAAAAACCAAACTACCCCAAAGGGGGAAACTACTCAGGCATGAGGAACTTCCTTCGGAGACATTCTGGGAGAGGGAACTGACAGGGAAAACCAGTACAAGAAATGATGGACTATGTCGGCAACAAAATGCAAGGAGGCAGAGGACGAGGTTTGTTCCCAAGGGAAACATAAATAATGGGAGGAACAGAACATGTACTTTGGTTACCCAAAGGTGCTAGGGAGCAAAAACTATGTGTACTAGAGAATGGAAAAGGTACAGGAAGACAGAGAACTCAGGAAAAATAAAGAGATTAGCCGTTTAGAGCCAGGAAAAACGTAATATGCACAGAATAAGAAGGGAGGTCAGAGACAATATGATACTGACCATAGCATCAACAAGTATAAAAGACTGACCGAAGCTGTTGTACAGCAAAATCGGGATGGAAAACACAGTCATGGACCAGGTAATCAGACTTGAGGAAGGGTGATGGGGATTTCACAAGAAACGACCGAGAGGTATTGGCAAGATCTCAACAAAAGATTTTAAAGATGGTATTTACAGTGGAAAACCAGTAGGACTCCAGGAAATCAGAACAGGGGGGGTACAACCAGCAAGTGGCTGATGAGGTCATATAACCAAGGAGGAGGTGAAGAAGATGCTATGCGAACTCTTGACACTCAAAGGCGGTTGGGACCGACAACATCTCTCCATGGGTCTTAAAGAGGGGAGCAGAGATATAGTGTGAGCCATATTAAACAAAGATCTTCAATACATCATTTGAAACTGGGCAAACTCCCTGAAGTATGGGGTAAATGGCAAAATGTAGTCCATTTTAAAAAGGGAGTAGACAGACTTGAGGCACTAAACTACATGACCTGTATCTCTAACGTGTATAGTATGCAAGGTCTGGAGAAGATCAATCAGGAGGAAGAGTGGTGGAAGACCTGGAAGAAACAAGTGTTATAGTTGACAACCAGCATGGTTTCAGGGAAGGAAAATCCTGTGTCACAAACTACTGAGTTTTTGACAAGGTGACAGAAGTAAGACAAGAGAAAGAGGGGTGGATCGAGGCATATTTTTGCGACTGGCCAAGAGGCCTTCGACACAGTTCCTCACAAGAGGTTATGCAAAAGCTAGAGGATCAGGCACACATAACAGGAAAAGGCACTGCATTAGATCAGAGAATACCGACAGGAGAGGCAACAAAGAGTCATGGTACGCTATCGAGGTGTCAAAGTGGGCGCCTGTGACAAGCGGGTGTTCCACAGGGGTCTGTGTAGGAACCTGTGCTTGTTTTGGTATATTGTGAACGACATAACTGAAGGGAAAGATCCAGAATGTCCTTGTTTGCAGATGATGCCGAAGTGATTGAGAAGAATCAAAATCAGATGAGGATCAGGCAGGACTACAAAAGAGACCTGGACAGGATACATGCCTGGGTCAGCAACTGGCTCCATGGATTTAACCCTGCCCAAAATGCAAAATAAAGTCATGATAGATCTGGGGAACCACCAGGAAGTGCAAAGAAGAACCGCAGCAGACACAATATAGTTTACGATGGGCCCAAAGACTGCAAACCTCACTCAAGGAAAAAGGTCTGAAGGGGTGAAGTTATAACACCTAGCATATCTCTGAGGGCACATTAATCAGATAAAATGCTGCAGCATACGGGCGCCTGGCAAACTTACAGATAGCGTTCCGATACCTCAGCAAGGATTCGTTTTAAGATTGTATACCATTTACGTACGCCCATACTGGAGTATGGCAGCACCAGTTTGGAATCCACACCTAGTCAAAGCACGACAAGAAATTAGAGTAAGTGCAAAGGTTTGCAACAAGACTAGCCAGAGATACGGGGGATTGTCCTACGAAGAAAGGGTTTGAGGAAATCGGCCTGACGGACAACTGGAGGCCTTCAAGGGTTCAAGGGAGGGACATGATAACGACATATAAAATACTCGTGCGGAATAGACTTGGTGGACGAAGCGGGATGTTCCAGAGAAGGGAACACAGACACAAGTGGTCAACAATTGGAAGTTGAAGACTCAGATGAATCAAAGGGATGTTAGGAAGTATTTCTTCAGTCCATATGAGTAGTAAGGCCGTGGAATAGCCTAGAAAGTGACGTAGTGAGAGGCGGGAACCATACATAGTTTTAAAGAGGTGGTTATGTTAGAGCTCGTGGGTCAGGGAGAGAGAGGGATACCCCTAGTAAACAATCAGCGAAGAGTATGGGCCAGGACGCTGTGAATCGATCCTGCAACCACAAATAAGTGCAAGTACAAATAGGTGAAGTACATACACTACTACACACACTCCCCTGGCTCTCTACTTTCTCTCTCACACACACACACAACACACACAAGGTTCTCCCCACCCTCACAGGCCCCCCCCCAAACCACAGTGTTGGAAAGGAAACTGAAGGTATGGTACACAACGTGTATGGAATAACAAATAAGTGGAGGAGTGGCATGGAAAGAGTCAAAGAATGCATCACGGACATCATAGCTCTCACAGAAACCAAGCTTACAGGTATGATAACAGGATGCCATCTTCCAACGGGATACCAAATCCTGAGGGAATGACAGAGGGAAACAGGGGGGGTGGAAGGAGTGGCGTTGTGATCAAAAATCGCTGAATTTTGATGAGCTGGAGAGGAGGGAGACAGCGGAAAGTAGGAAAGTGTTTTATCATAGCGGACACTTCACTATGGATAGGTCCCAAGGTGGTTAATAGCATTGATGTATAAACCCACCAAAGTAACCAGCAGGAAGGGGACAAGGCAAGAGTACGACCGAGAGCAATAGAGCGATGGTTGACACACTGGATAGAGTGGACCATGAACGCCCACCCTGCACTCCCCCCCCCCTGGCATGCAGGGTTAAAGCTCTGATCATGGGTGACTTTAAAACCACAAGGAGATCGCTATTGGGAGAACTTGGACCAACATGGGGGCCAAAGATACATGGAGGGCTAAGATGTGGAGGTGGTGGGTACTGGAAAATTCAGTTTTTGTGCCAACACGTAAGGGACACTACAGAGAGAGAGGAGAGGATGAACCAGCAAGGCTGGACTTAGTATTCACCTTGAGTAGTGCATATATCGAGGACATCTCATATGAAAGACCCCTTGGGGCCAGTGACCATGTGGTTTTTAAGCTTCGAATACACAGTAGAGCTACAAGTGGAGGGAGAAGCAGGAAGGCCAGGACTAATGAAGCCAAACTACAAAAGGGGACTACACAGGAATGAGGAACTACCTGAACGGGGTTCAGTGGGACAGGAGAACTGGCAGGGAAGCCAGTTAATGAGATGATGGAATATGTAGCAACAAAATGCAAGGAGGCTGAGGAGAGGTTTGTACCCAAGGGTAACAGGATTAATGAAAAAGCCAGGATGAGCCCATGGTTTACCCAAAGGTGCAGGGAGGCAAAAACCAAGTGTGCTAGGGAATGGAAGAAATATAGAAGGCAAAGGACCCAGGAGAATAAGGAGAACAGTCGTAGAGCCAGAAACGAATATGCACAGATAAGAAGGGAGGCCCAAAGACAATATGAAAATGACATAGCAGCGAAAGCCAAATCTGACCCGAAACTGTTGTACAGCCACATCAGGAGGAAAACAACAGTCAAGGACCAGGTAATCAGGCTAAGGAAGGAAGGAGGAGACACAAACAAGAAAAGACCGTGAAGTATGTGAAGAACTCAACAAGAGATTCAAAGAAGTGTTCACAGAGGAGACAGAAGGGACTCCAGAAAGACGGAGAGGTGGGGCACACCACCAAGTGCTGGACACAGTGCACGCAACCGAGGAAGAAGTGAAGAGGCTTCTGAGTGAGCTAGATACCTCAAAGGCAATGGGGCCAGATAACATCTCCCCATGGGTATTGAGAGAGGGAGCAGAGGCGCTATGTGTACCCCTAAACAACAATATTGAATACATCTATCGAAACAGGGAGATTGCCTGGGGGCAGGGAAAACAGAAAAATGTATTCCCAATTTTTAAAAAAAGGAGCCCAGACATGAAGCTTTAAAACCCTAAAGACCAGGGGCACGACATTTTATATATGCAAAATCAGGAAAAGTTTTAATCGGAAAGATGGTGGAACACCTAAAAAGGAACGATCTCATCAACAGCACCAACATGGTTTCAGGGATGGGAAACCCGTGCACAAACCTACTGGAGTTTTAATGAAAAGGTAAACAGCTTTAAGACAAGAGAGAGAGGGGTGGGGGGATTTTGCATTTTTTTTGGACTGGCAAGGGGGGGCGTTTGACACATTTTCCACCAAGAATTGGTGAAAAAAAGGAAAGGACCAAGCAGGGATAACAGGGAAGGGCCCTAAAATTTGGAAAAGGGAATACTTGTCAGGAAGACAGCAGCGATCATTGGGACGGGGGCGAGGTGGGCAGAGTGGGCACCTGTGGGCCAGCGGGGTCCCCAGGGGTCAGTCCAGACCAGTGCGTTTTTGGTAAATTTTTAACCCACATGACGGAAGGAAAAAGACTCTGAGTGTCCCTGTTTGCAGATGACGTGGAAGTTGATGAAAGAATTCACTCGATCGAAGACCAGGCAGAAGTACAAAGGGATCGGGACAGGCTGCAGACCTTGTCCAGCAATTGGCTCCTGGAGTTCAATCCCACCAAGTCAAAGTCATGAAGATTGGGGAAGGGCAAAGAAGGCCGCAGACGGAGTACAGTCTAGGGGTCAGAGACTACAAACCTCACTGAAGGAAAAAGATCTTGGGTGAGTATAACACCAGGCACATCTCCTGAAGCGCACATTAACCAAAAAAAACTGCTGCAGGAATAGCGCCTAGCAAACCTCAGAACAGCATTCCGACATCTTAATAAGGAATCATTCAGGACCCTGTACACCGTGTAGTTAGGCCCATATGGAGTATGCGGCACCAGTTTGGAACCCACACCTAGCCAAGCACGTGAAGAAACTAGAGAAAGTGCAAAAAGGGTTTGCAACAAGACTAGTCCCAGAGCTAAGAGGTATGTCCTACGAGGAGAGGTTAAGGGAAATCCCAACCTGACGACACTGGAGGACAGGAGAGATAGGGGGACATGATAACGACATACAAAAAACTGAGAGGAAATTTACAAGGTGGACAAAGACAGGATTTCCAGAGATAGGACCAGTAACAAGGGACACAGTATGAAGCTGAAGACACAGATGAATCACAGGGATGTTAGGAAGTATTTCTTCAGCCACAGAGTTGTCAGTAAGTGGAATAGTTTGGGAAGCGATGTAGTGGAGGCAGGATCCATACATAGCTTTAAGCAGAGGTATGATAAAGCTCA
>NC_069465.1:28385895-28388395 GCF_026875155.1 Cherax quadricarinatus | reverse complement strand
TGGTTTCTTGTACTCATTCGATAGACAAAATGGGGCTCTAGAGATATAGTTATGACTTTTGTCGACTGGTGCATTGGAATTAGCCGAAAATAGGGCTCAAAGCGGGGGAAATCGCCGATGCGTAAACATCGTCGAGACCGCTAAGTTCACGAGAGCAGAATTCCGTAAGTTTTCCATCAAATTTCATACTTTTGGTGTCACTATAATCGGGAAAGATTCTCTGTCATTTCATAAGAAAAAATAATTTATTTTTCGAAAAATTTCCGACCCTGAGAACTAGTTTTGGAGAGGGCCTCTCGACTCTAAAAGGATTACATCAGCACAACAACAGGCTCATCACCTCAGTTGTCAACACTCTTTTCAGCCAATTTGTGAACACACTTATGAAATCACCTCAGTTGTCAACACTCTCTTCAGCCAACTTGTGAACACACTTATCATATCACCTCAGTTGTCAACACTCTCTTCAACCAACTTGTGAACATACTCATCAACCAACTCGTCAACTTACTCGTCAACACACTCCTCAAACCGTTCATCAACTTATTCATCAACACACGGACACATCAACACACTCTTCAATTATCACTTAACAAGCAATTCTGAAAAGCTTTTGAGGCTTTACTTGCATTTCTATTTCGAGTTCGCTTCCAGTGGATTAGTAAAGGAGATTGTCCCTGACCGCTTGAGAGGTGCGGTAGGAGCTCAAAACCCCAGGTTCATTTAAGCAGCCACGCGGTGGAACACCCTTGCTGACTCGCCCAGTAGACCAACTCCTCCCAAAGAGCACAAATAGTCCCACTGGGACAAACTGATCATGGAAAAAATCGCCAACACAATGCTCATCTCCTAGCGGTGAAGGCACAACATTCAGGAGATTTCCTTTTAGTTGATCCCAACTCCTCCATGGGCACCCGTCGCGACCCACAGGCCATTCGTTTTGGTGTTGCTCTTAGCCTAGCCGCCCCCATACTCACCGAACATAGGTGTATTTGCGGCAGGGCGACGGCTGATCAATTCGGACTTCATAGTCTCGTGTGTCACACATCAGAAGGGAAGTATGATAGACATGAGGTCAACTACATCATAAAGAGAAACCTTGCCACAGCCAGTTGCCAAGCTCAACGGGAACCCCAAGTGCAGAGGTCTGACGGAAGTCAAAGGCATCCTGATGGAGCCACTATGCTACCCTGGAAGTATGGTAAGGAGATTGCCTGGGACTACTACTGTGCCGCCACACTGGCAGACGCCTACTTGCCGCACTCCATAAGTGCAGGGGGTGGAGCCACCAGCTACAGGGAGACCCAGAAGACCCGCTGATGTGAATTCCTTCCCCCTTGCTATAAATTCTTCCCAATAGGGTTGGAGACTCTTAGAGCATGGAGCAAGTGTGCTCTAAAGTTCCTCAAAGAGCTGGCTGAAAAACTCATCATAGAAAATAAGGATCACAGAGCGGCCAGCTTCCTCTTTCAGAGACTCAGTGTTGCGATCCAGAGAGAATATGCCTGCAGCATTCTGGGCACGCGGCCCACTCCCGGGGAGCTGGACGAAGTATTCGAGATGTAGCTCTGAGATGTTATCTATGTTGTTCTACTCTCTATTGTATTTTTGTTAATGTATTTTCTCTTAAAAAACAACAACATAGATTATGGAATATACGGGGTAGTAGGAGAATATATATATATATATATATATATATATAATATATATATATATATATATATATATATATATATATATATATATATATATATAATATATATATGTATAAAATAAAATATATATATATCAAGAAATTTTAATGAAAATAAGAAAAAAATTTGGAGTGAGTTAAACAAGTTAAGAAAGCCTAGGGAAAGTATGGATTTGTCCGTTAAAAACAGAGTAGGGGAGTTAGTAGATGGGGAGAGGGAGGTATTAGGTAGATGGCGAGAATATTTTGAGGAACTTTTAAATGTTGAGGAAGAAAGGGAGGCGGTAATTTCATGCACTGGCCAGGGAGGTATACCATCTTTTAGGAGTGAAGAAGAGCGGAATGTAAGTGTGGTGGAGGTACGTGAGGCATTACGTAGAATGAAAGGGGGTAAAGCAGCTGGAACTGATGGGATCATGACAGAAATGTTAAAAGCAGGGGGGGATATAGTGTTTGGAGTGTGTGGCATGCAAAGAGTACGTAACCTTTATTCGGCGCACGTACACACCCTCATTTACAGGCTATCTCCCCCAACCAGCGAACCAGGTTGCTAAGAGTTGATGATGGGGCCCCGTCGTTCAACTAGTGACCAGGTTCTAGCCAATAAGAAGATGGTTTTGGCAATCGCAGAGGTTATGTGGGTACCGCTCTCCTGTCTGCCCTTGTCATTCCCATTCTAGAGCTGGTTGAAGCACGGTCTGCTATCTTGTGGCTTCTATTTCTGCTTTGCTTACCGTGGAGTTGCACTTAAATATACACTGTACATATGACATATTGCTGTTATAAATTGGTGAAGGGTAATAAAGT
>NC_069465.1:28359539-28385395 GCF_026875155.1 Cherax quadricarinatus | reverse complement strand
CCTGCTCCATGAGCTTTATCATACCTCGTCCTAAATCAATATATGGTTCCTGCCTCCACTACCTCACTTGCTAGACTATTCCACTTCCTGACTACTCTATGGCTGAGGAAATACTTCCTAACATCCCTTTGACTCATCTGAGTTTTCAACTGTGTCCCTTCTCTGGAACATCCTTTCTCTGTCTACCTTGTCTATTCCTCGCAGTATTTTGTATGCCGTTATCATATATTCCCTAACCCTCTTGTTCTCCAATGCTGCCAGGCCGATTTCCCTTAACCTTTTTTCGTAGGACATTCCATTCCCCTTAGCTCTGGAACTAACCTTGTCGCAAACCTTTGCACTTACTTTAATTTCATGATATGCTTTACCCGGTGTGGGTTCCAAACTGGTCCTGCATACTCCAGTATGGGCCTGACATACACGGTGTACAGTGCCTTGAACGATTTCTTACTAAGGTATCGGAACGCTGTTCTCAGGTTTGCCAGGCGCCCATATGCTGCAGCAGTTATCTGGTTGATGTGTGCTTCCGGAGACGTGCTCAGTGTTATACTCACCCCAAGATCTTTCTCCTTGAGTGAGGTTTGCAATCTTTTGCCACCTGGCCTATAGTCTGTCTGCGATCTTCTCTGCCCTTCCTCAATCTTCATGACTTTGCATTTGGCTGGGTTAAATTCGAAAAGCCAGTTGCTGGACAAGGTGTTCAGCCTTCCAGGTCTCTTTGAAGTCCTGCCTGATCCTCATCTGATTTAATACTCAGCATTAACTTCACATCATTTGCGAACAGGAACACTTCTGAGTCTCTCCCTTTCATCATGCCATTCACATATACCAAAAATAGCACTGGCCCAAGGACAGACCCCTGTGGGATCCCGCTAGTCACAGGTGCCCACTGTGATACCTCTTCACGTATCATGACTCGTTGTTGCCTCCCTGTCAGGTATTTTCTGATCCATTGCAGTGCGCCTGATCCTCTAGCTTCTGCACTAATCTCTTGTGAGAAACTGTGTCTATGGCCTTCTTGCAGTCCAAGAAAATGCAATCAACCCACCCCTCTCTCTCGTGTCTTACTTCTGTTACTTTGTAATAAAACTCCAGAAGGATTGTGACACAGGATTTTCCTTCTATGAATCCGTGCTGGTTGTCGTTTAAACTCTTGTTCCGTTCCAGGTGCTCTACCACTCTCCTGATAATCTCCATAACTTTTCGTGCTATATACGCCAGTGACACTGGTCTCCTTTTTTAAATATGGGAAATACATTTGAAGTCGTTCATACCTCAGGTAGTTGCCCAGTTTCAAGGGATGTGTTGAAGATTGTGGTTAGCAGCACACACAGCGTTTCTGCTCCTTCTCTAAGGACCCACGGGGAGATGTTGTCCGGTCCCATTGCCTTTGAGGTACCAAGGTCACTTAGCAGCTTCTTCACATCCTCCCTGAAAGCTGGCTGCCTTGGACCAAAACGTCTAGCGTGAGCTGGGCGCCAAGATATTGGCCCAGTGTAGTTAGGATGGTAATATATATATATATATATTATATATAATATCATATATATATACTATATAATAATACATATATATAAGAAAATCAAGTCATGTTAATATTATATATATATATATATATATATATATATATATATATATAATATATATATATATATTATTATGAATGTATAATATAATATATGTAAAATATACCTGATAACTATAACTATATCATATATTATATCTGTTAATGAAATATAAATATATATAATTAGTACTTGAGATGTTAGACGTATAATGACACTGTTGGTACTGAAGCCATTGTACAAACGTAAGCTACATCATAGTGAACTTCAGTCCTGTTGTAAGCACTAAGAACTAAACAATAGCTATGACACATAGTGACTTGACATGTTAGTGAGGAAACATGAAGACTGTTGTAGCTACTGAAGCATTGTACAAAAGTTACGTCTGCATAATAGGTTGAAGCATTTCACTGCATTTTCTCGTTTGTAAGCAGACAAGAAGAACTAAAACAATTAGTCTTGTATGTCTACACAAGTCTGACTTTGGTACCAGCCGGTGCTAGCGAAACAGATAAAAGCCGTACACAGCATTAGACAGATTTTTTTTGGATTGCAATGGACATGACTTCTGCTATTAGGGTTTCAAATGTATGTTAGAGAAAGAAATCATTGCAAAAAAAAGCCAGTACTGGAGACAGTAACAATGAGATGAACTTGCCAGGTTGCAGGAATGGCTGTCGAAATCTTTTTGGTGGTCAGATCGAGACTATCATGATGGTCGACTTTATTACCTGAGAGTTACTGATTTTTGGTGTGCATTGTGGATAGGTTTATTTGGAGAAAAGTACAGATAGGAGAAAGGGATTCTAGAAGATGTGAAGTGAATGTGTTGGTAATGTTGAGTGATGCAAGAATGTTAGTGTGGGAGACACTGTTGTGTAACACGCAGTGGAAAAGTTTGAAGTGTTTTGTGTACGTAGCAGAGCAGAACCTTTAGCTTACCTCAGGGATACAACCAGCATATCAACATACAAGAACTGTAAAGAAATATACAAAATCGGTACAACAAAACATAATAACAGTACATTGGAAAAGAACAGTGTAGTATGGTTCATGATAAAAGTGACCTTTACCACAGTTTGTCAACATCACCAGACATTTACAACCAAGAACACTACACTGACTTACAGTAACAACACTACACTGACTTACAGTAACAACACTACACTGACTTACAGTAACAACACTAACATAAAAGACAAGTACAGTAACATGTAAGAACAGCACAGTAACACATTAAACAGTATAGACACATGAAATGGTATTGTAACATATAAAACAGTTTAGTAACACATCAAACAATAACATAAAACAGTATAGTAACACATAAAAGAGTATAGTGACAAATAAAACAGTATAGTGACATCTAAAACGGTAAAATAGGAGATAATAAACAGGTGAGTGACACATAAAATATTATAGGAAACAAATAAAACAGTCAGTTGAGATATAAAAGAGAAGAGTAACACAGAAGAACACAGTTAAAGTTCAATTAACCACAAAATGAAATACAGTATCAAGTAACACAGATGAGACAAGGAAAGAAACAGTAATAAAAAGAACAGTACAGTACAGTAACACTCAAATGAAACAGAACGTAAACACAGTAGAACAGTACAGTTATGAGAAGACCAGTACAGTACAGTACACTGAGAACAGAACCAATAAAACAGAAGAACAGAACAATAAACACAGAAGAACAGTACAGTAAAGAAGATATTGTACAGTTAACACAGAAGAAATGTACAGGTTACACAGTAGAACAGAAAAGTAACAGAAGAACGTACAGTAACACAGGAAGAACAGAATAGTAACTAGAAAGAATGTACAGTTAACACAAGAAGAAACAGAACAGTAATACAGTAACGTAACACAGAAAGAATACAAGTATTGTAGGGGTTAACTTTCTAAAATTCGTTCAGCGATGTTATGGTCAAGTTATTCAATATTATAACTCTGGCTGAGTCCATCATTGTTCTTCTCTTTCGTTAATGAACCAATATGAACAAACATTCTGCGTCGAACTTTTTAATATGTTAACTCTGTGAATGAAGAGAAATAGTACACTACCGTGAGCCCATCAGGGAGGCTGGAGTGGGAATTACACCAGCCGTGGCTACTGCCAGGTGTGGCTGGAGGGGTTGGAGAATAAAACCACCGTGGCTACTGTCAGGGAGGTTGGTGGGTTTTTTTTGGGAATACCACCACCGTGGCTATTGTCAGGGACGGCTGGAGTGGGAATAACACCACGTGTCTACTGTCAGGTGGCTTGGGAGTGGGAATAACAACCACCGTGGTCTACTGTCAGGGAAGGTTTGGAGTAGGAATAACACCACCGTGGCTACTGTCAGGGTGGATGGATTGTGGGAATTTACACCACCGTGTACTACTGTCAGGGAGGCTGGAGTGGAATAACCACCCCATGGTAATCCACCGCTGTGGCTATAGTCAGGGAAGATGGTTGTCGCTTTTGAATACTCAAATTTGCAATTTCTGTATTATAAGTAATCAATATTTGAAATAATTAAATAATTTAAATAAAAATAATAAAAAATCTATTATTTGCGACCACTGTCCTGCGACTCTGAGTTTATCTCTGAGTTACCCAGACCTTGCCACGTGGAGGCCAGTGGTTGTCTTTAAGGTCCCCTCCACACCCCCCCCCCCTCGCTATCCCCAGGGTCATGTGTCTCAGGAAATCATCCGTGGGACCCCGGATGTCTCCCCTTCCTCACTTGCCCTAAGGTCAGCCTCGCTCATCTCTCACTCTGCCTTCAGCCTCAGCCTTCCCAGGTTAATGTATTCCAGGAATCCATCCGTCACGCCGCCGGATGTTTTTCCTTCTCTCAGTTCCCCAGAGTCTGACTCACCAACCTGTATTCTTGCATCCCCAGGTTCAGGTTGTCCAGGAATCCTATCCGTCTTACGCAGATGTCTTCCCTTTCCCATATTCCCCTAGGTCAGCCTCAAACTGCATGTTTTCATGCTTTCCCAGGTTCGTGTACCCAGGAAATCCATCAGTTCGCTCCTGAATGTACTCCCTTCCCCACGCACCCTAAGGACCAGCCTCAACAACAACCTTCCCCATGTTCTAGTTTATCCAGGAATCCATCCGTTAGCTCCCGGAGTCTTCCCTTCACACTTGCCTAAGGTTTGCGTGATTAGGTCAGTGCCTTCCGGAATCGTGTCTCCAGGGAGTCCACTTGGTGTCCCCTCAGAGTGGATGCCCTTCCCCACCTCAACAAAACAGAGTCAGCGGTATTCTTGCACTTCCCCGGGTATCATGGTCCAGGAGAAGCTCCGTCTACGCCGGATGTCTTCCTCCCACTTCTCCAAGGTCAGCCTCAGAACTGCATGTATTCCTGCTTTCCCCTAGGTTCGTGTATCCAGGAATCCAATCCGTTCGCTCCCGGATGTCTTCCCTTCCCCTCACTTACATACAGGTCAGCTTCGCAAACTGCAGGTATTCATGCTTCTCCAGGTTATGTTTCCAGGAATCCATCCGTTCGCTCCAGGATTGTTACCCCTTCCCACATTACCTAAGATCAGAATCACAACAACCTTCCCAAGTTCGTGTATCCAGGTATCCATCCGTTCGCTCCGGATGTCTCCCTTTCCCACTTCCCCAGAGTCAAGCGGTGCCTTCCCCCGGATCAGTGTCCTCAGGTGTCCACCATGTGATCACCTCAGGTGAAAATTCCTTCTTCCACTTCCCCAGTGTCAGCCGGTTGCCACCCCGTGACCTGCTGGATGGAAACTTAGTCTTGTTAGGCTGGTCTACGGTAGAGACTGTCCAGGTGGGTGGAATTACAGGAGGGGATCACACAGTAAACTGTGTCCAGTAAATTACATCCACCAAGACAGCCTGGATACCGTTGACCAGTTGGACGAGGACGAAGCTCGCACACAGCTCGGCAACCAGGGAGAGGTTTGTTAAAGGAAATTGTGCGATTTCCTTTTATATTACCACTATGAAAATTTATAACTTTACTTATTTTCGGTTTAAAAAGCATTTGTGAGACGTTTTATTTAATATAAATGAATGGCCGAGTGTTGATGAATTGATCCACCTCCATCAAAACTGTATTAAATATTAAACTGTTTTCATTTTTATATGTTTATTCATCTTTTGCATTTGACACTCAAAAGCTAACAAGCTCACAAACATACGCATATTCAAGTATTTTCACATACATACTCTTCAACACACGCACCTTACGCATACACCATTACACATACATTTGCATGCATAAAGAAAAACACACATACAATCCAATGTGTTAGAAATACGCACAAATTCAAGCAACATTGTACACAATTTTCTTCTCTCACTCTAACATGTATGATGTCACACATACATAAACACACACATCTCACTCGACACTCCAGCCATGAACACTCATGCGCACATACATGTGTACACATTCTCATAGACATATTTGTACTCGTTCACATGATGGTTAAAATTAACAATGTAGTAGAGACTATGTAAGAGAAATAAGGAAATATTTAGGTACTTCAATATTCAGATTATATAAGACATGTTATTATGTAAGTTACTGTATATGAATAAATTTAATGCTTACGTGTTATTGTGTATGTGTGTCATGTGTACATTTTGTGTGCACATGACACACATGTGTACACACACATGGGTACTTACTCATATAAGCTATAATGTATGACTGAGTATAATGTTTACATTATGTGTATGAGTGTCATGTGTACATGTTATTGTGTACGAGTGTCACGTGTATATGTTATTGTGTATGAGTGTCACGTGTACACGTTATTGTGTATGGATGAGTGTCATATACAATATTTTTGTGTATGGCATTGTGAAATGTTTAGATATTGTTGTGTAAGGATGAGTGTCAAATGCGAATCTCTAAATCTTCTCCATGAAAACTGTAACAAATTTATAATAATATCTGTTTCTCTTATTTAGCAAATAAAATTAGAAGTCGTAGATGGAATCAATTGCAAATGTATGCATGCATATATATATATATATATATATATATATATATATATATATATATATATATATATATATAATATATATTATATATATATATATATATATATATATTATATATATATATATATATGCAGGGTCTCCAGTCCAGCTCTAGAGGTGGTACCTCCCTATATTTCATATACATGAGTGTTCTTCATTTACGTGTTTCAGTGTTTACACTTGACCCACATATTTCTTTCACTTTCTGAATTCACAATCTTCCTTGTTACACGTATTTTGTCTTTTCCATCACTTCATAGATCATAATTCTGACATACACTTTACATTATAATTATTACGCTCTTTTAAAGTTTTTTTCATTTTCTTCTGTAATAAACATTATGAAGACAGTCATGAATTATTGCAGTACTATATTACAACTGCCTCACACTTCATTCTTAATATATTTTAACCAATAATTTCAATTTCCTTAATAATATGAATGTGAGTTACAGTATTTGATGATTTATTTTGGGAAAGATGTAAATATGTGAAGCATGTGGAGACTAACTTGTGAGGTTTATAGTTAAAGATCTCAAAATTATATTTCATATAAATATTTTTAATAAAATACTTTGTTAAGTAGAATTATTTATTAATTAAATCTCTCAGTTTTCCTCAACTCTTCTTTCATATCTTTATAAAACTAATGAAGTAAATATATAAAACATTCACCGCACAGATTTGAAAATAAAAACTCTTCTGGATGGTTCCATCTCTCTTGACAATAAGATTTTGGTGTGGCTGCCACAACTGGCCACAGTACGTCTTGTGTGTTTGCCACAATCCTGGTCAGTTCGACTGTGTTGCCACAACTGGTCTGTACGGACTGTGTGTTTGCCACAACTGGTCAGTCCGACTGTGTGTTGCCACACTGGCCAGTACGACTGTGTGTTGACACATACCTGGCTAGTAGGGATGTTGGGGGGTTTGCCACAACCTGGCCAGTACGACTGTGTTGCCTACTACCTGGCTGTACGATTGGTGTGTTGCCAAATACCTGGTCAGTACAGACTGTAGTGTATGCACAACCTGGCAGTACGACTGTGTGTTGCCACTACCTTGCCTGTACGACTGTGTAGCACTACCTGGCCAGTACGACTGTGTTGCCATACAAACTGTGTGCCAGTACGATCTGTGTGTTGCCGCAACCTGGCCCAGTACCGACTGTGTGGTTGCCACAGCCTGGCCAGTACGACTGGGTGTTGCCACAACCCTGGCCATTTCCGAATGTGGTTGCTCCATACCTGGCCAGTTACGACTGTGCGTTGCACAACCTGGTCAGTACGACTGTTGTGTTGCCACAACCTGGCAGTCGACTGTTTGTCTGCCACAACCTGGCCAGTACGGACTGTGTGTTGCCACAACCTGGCTCAGTTCGACGTGTGTTTCCACCATACCTGGCAAGTACGACTGTGTTGCCACAACCTGGCCCAGTACACCGACTGGGTTGCCACTAACCTGGCAGTAATTCTGTGTGTTGCCAACAACCTGGCACACTGTCTCTACTGTGTGTTGTCCATCAACCTGGCCAGTACGACTGTGGTTGCCACAAAACTGGCCGTACGACTGTGTGTTGCCATACAACCTGGCAGTACGACTGTGATGCTGCCTACAACCTGGCCAGTATAGATGTGTGTTGCCACAACCTGTGCAGTACGACTGTGTTGCAACAACATGGCCAGTACGTACTGTGTGTTCTGCCACAACTGGCCAGTATACGATGTGTGTTGAAATCAAAAATCCTGGCAGATACTACTGTTATGAGGAGTTGCACGAACAGGCCAGTACGACTGTGTGTTGCCACAACCCTGGCCAGTCAGGACTGTGTGTTGCCACAACCTGGCCAAGTACGATGTGTGTTGCCACAACATGGCCTCGTACGACTGTGTGTTGCCCACACTGGCCAGTACGGACTGTGTTGTTTGCACACTCCTGGCAGTACGACTGTGTGTTGCACAACCTGGCCAGACGACTGTGTGCTGCCACATACCTCTCCAGTACGACTGTGTGTTGCCAAAACCTGGCCGTACGATGTGTGTTGCCACAACCTGGCCAGTACGACTGTGTTGTTGCACACAACTGGCCAGTACGACTGTGGCGTTGACCACAACCTGGCCAGTACGTATGTGATGCTGCACACAAACTGGCCAGTACGACTGTGTCTGTTGCCACAAACCTGGCCTGTACGGACTGTGTGCATGCCACAACCTGGCCTGTACGAATGTGTGTTGCCAACCTGGACAAGTACCGAATGTGTCGTCTGCCACAACATGGCCAGTTCGAATGTGGGTTGCCACAACCTTGCCAGTACGACTGTGTGTTGCCACAACCTGGCCAGTACGACTGTGTGTTGACTCACACTGGCAGTACGACTGGGGGTCGGAGGTTGGGAGGTGTGTTGCCACTATCCTGGCCAGTACGACCTGATGGGTTCTACAACCTGGCCGACGACTGTGTGTTGCCACAATCCTGGCCAGTACAGGACTGTGTGCTGCCTTAACACCTGTCCAGTTACGACTGTGTGTTGCCACATCCTGAGCCAGTCAAGACTGTGTGGGCAGCAACAATCTGGCCAGTACGGACTGTGTGTTTGCCACAACCTGGCCTGTACGAATGTGTGTCTTCGCACATACCTGGACTCAGTACGATGTGTGTTGCCACAACTGGCCAGTACGACTGTGTGTTGCACAACCTGGCCAGTACGGACTGTGTGTTGCCACAAACCTGGCCAGTTCGACACAGTGTGTTGCCAAACCTGGCACAGTTCGAATGTGTTGCCATCAACTGGCCAGTACGACTGTGTGTTGCCACAACCTGGACCAGTACGACTGTGTGTTGCCACAAACCTGGCCAGTTCGGACAGTGTGTTGCCACAACATGGCCAGTACGACTGTGTGCCTACAACCTGGCCAGCTACGACTGTGTGTTGCCACAAACCTGGCCAGTAAGACTGCTGTGTTGCCACAACCTGGCCAGTACGACTGTGTGTTGCCAAATCCATGGCCAGTACGACTGTGTGTTGCTAACAACATGGTCTGTACGGACTGTGTGTTGCACAACTCCTGGCCAGTACGTCTGTGTGTTGCACACATGGCCCAGTTCGTACAGTGTGTAGCACAACCCCTGGCAGTACGACTGTGTTGCCACACCTGGCCAGTAACGACTGTGTGTTGCCACAACTGCCAGTACGACTGTGTGTTGCCACAACCTGGCCACAGTACGACTGTGTGTTGCCTCAAACCCTGGCCAGTACGATTGTGTTTGCCACAACCTGGCCAGTACGGTCTGTGTTGCCACAACCTGGCCAGTACGCACTGTGTGTTGCAACACTAACCTGGGCCAGTAAGACCCTGTGTGTTGCCATCATCACCTGGGCCTCAAGTAACGACTGTGTGTTTTTTTTTTTTACCACAAAACAGGCCAGTAGACTGTGTGTTGCCTCAACTGGACCTCAGTACGACCTGTGTGTTGCACAAACTGACCAGTTACGACTGTGTGTTGCCACACAAACTGCGCCTGTACCGACTGTGTGGGCCACAACCTGGCAGTGACGCACTGTGTGTTGCACACATACCTGGCCAGTACGGGACTGTGTGCTGCCACTCAGCCATGGCACAGTACGTACTGTGTGTTGCCATCTATCCTGGCCGGTACGACTGTGTGCTGACTAAATCTGCAGTTACCGACTGTGTGTTGCACAAACACTGGCCAGTACGACGTGTGTGTTGCCACACCCTGGCCAGTAACGACTGTGTGTTGCCACAACCTGGCCAGTACGGACGGTGTGTTGCCACAACCTGGCAGTACGACTGTGTGTTGCCACAACCTGGCCAGTACAGACTGTGTGTTGCCGACAACCTGGCCAGTACGACTGTGTCGTTTACTGCCAACAACCTGGCCCAGTACTCGTCTGCTGTGTTGCACACTCAACCTTGCATGTACGTCTGTGTGTCTGACTCCATATCCTGGCCAGTACGATCTGTGTGTTGCACAACATGGCCAGTACGACTGTGTGTTGCCACAACCTGGCAGTACTTGACTGTGTGTTGCCACAAACTGGCCAGTAAGATGCGTGTCTGCCACAACCTGGCCAGTACGTACTGTGTGTTGACACTTCCTGCCAGTACGGACTGTGTGTTGCCACAACCTGGCAGTACGACTGTGTGTTGCCACACATGGAATCCAGTACGACTGTGTGTTGCCACCACACAGGCCGGTACGACAGTCTGTTTGCTCAACCTGGCCAGTACGTTCTGTGTGTTGCCACAACCTGGCCAGTAACGCCTGTGTGTTGCCACAAAACCTGGCACAGTACGGACTGTGTGTTGCACACATACCTGGAACAGTACGACTGTGTGTTGCACAACCTGGACCAGTACGACTGTGTGATGCCACATCCTGGCAGTACGACTGTGTGTTGCCACAACTGGCCTGTAAGACTGTGTGTTGCACAACCTGGCCAGTACGAATGTGTGTGCCATCAAACTGGGCAGTACGAACTGTGTGTTGCCACAACCTGGCCAGTACGACGTGTGTTGCAACAACCTGGCCAGTACGTCTCTGGTGTGATTGCCTCAACTGGCCATTAACGGGACTGTGTGTTGCATAACAACCTGACCAGTACGACGTGTGTTGCCAATTACTGGCAGTACGACTGTGTGTTGCCACAACTGGCCAGTACACGACTCTGTGTGTGCCACAACTGCCAGTCGACTGTGTGTTGCCACATACCTGCCCCAGTACGTTGGTGAGGTTGCCACACCTGGCCCAGTTACGATGTGTTGCCACACTACCTGGCCAGTACGACTGTGTGTTGCCCAAACCTGCCCTGAACGTATGCTGTGTTGCCACAACCTGGCCAGTACGACTGTGTGTTGCCACTACCTGGCCAGTACGACGGAGTGTTGCCATCAACATGGCCAGTAACTCGATCTGTGTGTTGCTCGACAACCTGGCTGTAAGACTGTGTGATGCCACACCTGGCCAGTACGATGTTTGTGCTGCACAACCTGACAGTTTACGGACTGTGTGCTTGCCTACAACCATGGCCAGTACGACTGTGTGTTGCCTCATCCTGGCCAGTTACGACTGTGTGTTGCCACAAAACAGGCAGTACGACTGTGTGTTGCACTTCCTGGCCGTACGATGTGTGTTTACCCAAATCATGGCCTGTTCGACTGTGTGTTGCCACAACCTGGCCAGTACGCTGTGTGTTGCCACAACTGGCCAGTACGACTGTGTGTTGCCAAACCTGCCCAGTACGAATGTGTGTTGCCACATCCTGGCCAGTTCGACTGTGTGGTGCCTATCATCCTGGCTAGTACGACTGCCCCCCTATGTGTTGCCAAAAACCTGGCCTGTGTTAATGTCTTCCATACTGTTGTTTTGTTACTGTGATGTTCAATGTTAACATATTGCAGGATCTGAATGTATTGGTGCATCTTTGTTGAGAGATCTATGGCACACTCGAATGTTGGTGGCTGCAACTATGTTGCAGTGATTTATGGGCACACTGAATGTTGTGGTGCACTATGTTGACAGAGTATATTTCACAACTGAATGATATGGTGCACTATGTTTGCAGGTATATAGACACATGAATGTTTTGGTGCACTTTGTTGCCAGAGATATATTTTTAAAAAAATTATTATAATTTAAACCACACTGAATGGGTGGTGCACTATGTTGACTGAAATATATAGCTCTCTGAATGTTGTGGGACTGCACTATGTGGCAGTTATATATTGTCAAACTGAATGCTGTGATGCACTATGTTGCAGAGATTTTAGGCACCACTGAATGTTGTGGTGCACTATGTTGCAGAGATATTTAGCACACTGAGGTTGTGGCTGCACTATGTTGCAGAGACTACTATGTATCACACGTGAATGTTGTCGGGTGCCACTATGTTGCAGAGATAATATGAGCAACACTGAATGTTGTGGTGCACTATGTTGCTGAGAAATATTTCACCACTGAATGTTGTGGTGCACTATGTTGCAGAGATCTATAGCACAATGAATGTTGTGGTGCACTATGTTTTAAACAAATTCTTCGCAGAGTTTATAGCAACACTGAATATGTTGTGGTGCACTATGTTGCAGAGTATATGGCACACTGATGTTGTGGTGCATATGTTGCGAGATTATAGCACATGAATGTTGTGGCTGCATATGTTGCAGAGATATATTTCCCACACTGAATTTGTGGTGCACTATGTTGCAGAGATATATAGCACATGAATGTTGTGGTGCACTATGTTGAGAAAATATATTGCACATGAATGCTGTGATGCACTATGTTGCACGTGATATATAGCACACTGAATGTTCGTGGTGCACTATGTATGCAGAGGATATATAGCCACTCACTGACGGTTGTGAGTGCACTATGGTTGCAGAGATATAATGACACAAAGTCAGTAAGTATGAAAACGACACAGTGCTAGAAGGTGAAGTATTGAATGAAGAAGTTTGTTTCACAGGTGTAAGTACCTCTCTGTCTTTGTGTTTTCTACCACATTCGTTGTGTTGTGATGTGTATAAATCTGTCTGAAGTCAATAACACTGTATGTAACCTGTTTTGGTAAATATCTGTAATTAGAAGCCTTCTTTCCTTTTCTTGGCTGGATTCTTCGACAACATTCGGTTGGTTAGGATTCATAAGAGTATAAGACTGAACGCATTGGAAGAACACTGCTGGAAGATTGTTACCCGAGGATTAGTGGTAGAGACCTCTGGAAGGATTTCTTGCATGGAAGAAATAGTGTGGCAGGACTCTGTTGGTAAAATGTACCCTTAGGTAGAGGTTCGTTTGTTACATATTAGATGATTATGTCGTGGTATTATATGTATAAACATAAAACTGTATAGTAACAACTCTAAAATACAGTAAAGTAATAAATAAAAAAGTAATAATAACACAAAAACAGTATAGTGACACCAAAAACAGTAAAGTAAACACATAAAACAGCATAGTGACACATAAATAAGTGTCAATAATACAAAAACACACATTGAACATAGTGGCATATGATACAACACTCAGTAACGCATAAAGAGAAAAAAAATAACCACATAATTATAAAAAATATATAACGTTTAAAACAGAACAACAACAACAAACAGAATAAAACAGGTGATGTAAATAAAAATCACTAATGTTGTAATATACATGAACAGTACAGTAATACAATCGAATGACTCAGTACAGTACACAGACGACCAGTACCAGTAACACAGAAACCAGTACAGTAACAAAGAAGACCAGTACAGTAACACTAGAAGCCAGTACAGTAACACAGAAGACCAGTACAGTAACACAGAAGACCAGTACTGTAACACAGAAGACCTAGTACAGTAAACGACAGAAGAGACCAGTCACAGTAACACAGATGACAGTTACAGTAACACTGATAGACCAGCTACAGAAACACAGAAAGACCAGTACAGTAACACGAAGACCAGTACAGTAAAACACAGATGACCAGTACAGTAACACAGAAAGACTAGTCAGTAAACAGAAGACCGACAGTAACACAGAAGACCAGTACTGTAACACAGAAGACAGTCCAGTACACAGAAGACCAGTTACAGTAACACAGAAGACCAGTTACAGTAACATCCCCCCCCCTAAAAAGAGACCAGCTAAAACAGTAACACAGAAGACCAGTACAGTAACTAACAGAAGACCAGTACAGTAACACAGAAGATAGTACAGTAACACAGAAGACCAGTACGTAACACAGAAGAATCAGTACTGTACACAGAAACCAGCTATCTGTAACAATAGAAGACAGTATACAGTAACTCAGAAGACCAGTACAGTTACACAGAGGACTGTACAGTACACAACTGAAGTCCAGTACAGTAACAACAGAAGACAGTACAGTACACAGAAGACCTGTACAGTAACACAGAAGGACCAGCTACAGTAAACACCAGAAGGACCAGTACAGTAACACAGATGACAGTACAGTAACACAGAAGACCAGTTCAGCTAACACAGAAGACCATGTTGTAGACAGAAAGACAGTACATAAACATAGAGACCAGTACAGTAACAAACAGAAGACCGCAGTACGTAACAGAGACCAGTCAGTATCACAGAAGACATTACAGTAACACAGAAGACCAGTACTGTACCACCAGAAGACAGTACAGTAAAATAGAAAGACCAGTACTAGTAACACAGAAGACGTACAGTAACACGAAGACAAGTCAGTAACACAGAGAACTGTACTGTAACGACAGAGACCAGCTACACTGTAACACAGAAGACCAGTACGTAACACAGAAGAACCAGTACAGTTAAACACAGTAAGACAAGTTACAGTAACACCAGGAAGAACAGTACAGATCACAGAAGACAGTACTGTAAACACAGAAGACAAGTACAGTAACACAGAAGACCAGTACATGTTAAACAGGGAAGACAGTACAGTAGCACACGAAGAACAGTACAGTAAAACAACAGAAAGACCAGTACGTAACACACGAAGACACTGTACAGTAACACAGAAGTCCAGTACAGTAACACAGAAGGACAAGTAACGTAACACAGAAGACTGTTTCAGTAACACAGAAGACAGTACCTGTACCACAGAAGACAGTACAGTAAATAGAAGTCCAGTACAGTATACACAGAAGAACAAGTACAGGTAAACACAGAAGACCAGTACAGTAACACAGAAGACCAGTACAGTAAACACAGAAGACAGTACTGTAACTCACAGAAGACAGTACAGTATCATAGAAGACTGTACAGTCAAACAGCAAGAACAGTACAGAAAACACATAAGACAAAGTACAGTAACACAGAAGAACCAGATACAGTAACACAGAAGGGACTGTACAGTAACAACAGGAAGACCAGTCACAGTAACACACGGAGACTAGTACAGTAACACAGAAGACCAGTACAGTAACTCATGAAGTCAAGACAGTAACACAGACGACAGTAAGTAAACACAGAGACAGCTACAGTATCTACAGATGACCCAGGACAGAAAACGAAGGGACCAGTACAGTAACACAGAAGAACAGTACAGTAGCACAGAAGGACCAGGAACAGTAAAACAGAAAGACCAGTACAGACAACAACCAGGAAGAACAGTACAGTAACAAGAAGCCAGACCGTAAAAGAAGAACCAGAACAGTAACACAGAAGACCAGTACAGTAACACAGAAGGACCAGTACAGTTCACAGGAGGACTAGTACAGTAATCACACAAGACCAGTACAGTATCACTAGAAGACCAGTTACAGTAACATGAAGACCAGTACAGTAAACAGAAGACCAGTACAAGTACACAGAAGACCAGTACGTAACAAGTAAGACCAGTACAGTAACACAGAAGACCAGTAACCAGTATCACAGAAGACCAGTACAGTAACACAGCAGTCTGTACAGTACACTGAAAGACGTCAGTAACACAGAAGGACCAGTACTGTAACACAGAAGAACCAGTACAGTAACATTAGAAGACCAGTACAGTAAACAGAAGCCCAGTACAGTAACAAGAAAGACACTGTACAGTAATACAGTAAGAACAGACTACAGTAACACCAGAAGACAGTACCAGTTACACAGAAGACCAGTACAGTAACACAGAAGGACAAAGTTACAAGTAACACAGAAGGACCAGTACAGTAACACAGAAGCACCAGTACAGAAACACTAAGAAGACAGTACAGTAACACAGGAGACTAGTACAGTAACACCGAAGACCAGTTACACCCCCCCGAAACACAGAGGACCCAGTACAGTAAAACAGAAGACCAGTACAGTAAACACAGAAGACCAGTACACTAACACAAAAGACCAGTACAAAAACACAAAAAGACCAGAAAGAACACTGAAAACCGTACAGTAACACAAAAAGACCGTACAGTAACACAGAAGACCAGTACAGTAACACAGAAGACCGTACGTAACACAAAAGATCAGTACAGTAACACAGAAGACAGTACGTAACACAAAAGACCAGTACAGTAACCAAAAGACCAGTAAGTAAACAGAAGACCGTACAGTAACACAGAAGCCCAGTACAGTAACCAGAAACCAGTACAGTAACACTGAAACCAGTACAGAACACAAAAGCCCAGTACGTAACACAAAAGACCAGTCCCAGTAACACAGAAGCCAGTACAGTCCAAGAAGCCCAGTCAAAAACACAGAAACCAGTACAGTAACACAGAAGACCGTCAGTAACACAGAAGACCAGTCAGTAAAACAAAAAGACCGTACTAACACAGAAGACCGCACAGTAACACAGAAGACAAGTACGAACACAGAAGACCATACAGTAACACAGAAGCCGTCCCGTAACACAAAAAAAACCCTACAGTAACACAGAAGCCCTCAGAAAACAAGAAGACCATACAGTAACACAGAAACCAGACAGTAAAAAAAAAGACCGTACAGTAACAAGTGACCAGTACAGAACACGAAGCCCAGTACGAAACACAAAGACCAGTACAGTAACACAAAAACCAGTACAGAAACACGAAGACCAGACAGTAACCAAAAGAACAGTGCAGAAACACAGAAACCAGTACAGTAACAAAAGGAACCATACAGTAACAGAGAAGACAAGACGTAAAAAAAAGACAGTCGTAACCAAAAGACCAACGAAAACAATAACCAGTACAGTAACACAGAAGAAGTACAGAAAAACCAGAGCCCAGTACATAACACAGAAGAACATGCGTAACACAGAAGACCTACAGTAACACAGGCCCAGTACATAAAAAAAAGCCATACAGTCACAGAAGACCAGTACAGTAACACAAAACCCAGACAGAAACACAAAAGCCAACATAACACAGAAGACCAGTACGTAAACAAAAGACCAGTATTCTCATGCTCCTGTACTTTCTGTACTCGACTGAAAACCCTACGTGTAGGCGAAACGTTTGGGAATAAAGTTCCCTAATGTTCCCTATGGTTTATCTACCAACCGTCGGTTTGATACCATTTGGTGTACAGTTTTTAAACGTTCCTTACTAAGGTTTCGGAACGCTTTTTCTCGGGTTTCCCAGGCCCCATATGCTGCACATTTATCTGGTTGATGTGGTTTCCCGTAGACTGCCGGTTTTATCACCCAAGATCTTTCCCCTTGAGGGGGGATTGCGTCTTTGGCCACCAACCTATATCCGTCTGCGGGTCTTTGTCCCCTTCCCGATCTTCATGACTTTGCATTGGCGGGGTTGAATTCGGAAGCCAGTTGTGGCGAGGTTCCAGTTGTCCAGGTCTTTTTAAAGTCCTGCGATCCTATTTGGATTTAATTCTCCTCATTAACTTACTCATTGGAACGGGGGAACTTCTAATCTAACCCTTCCATCATGTCGTTCACATATACCAAAAATAGCATGGCCCTAGGACCCCCCCCTGTGGGACCCCGCTCGTCCGGGTGCCACTGTGTCCCTTTCACGTCATGACTCGTTGTTCCCTCCCTGTCAGGTTTTCTCTGATCCATTCAGTCCCCTTCGTTAAGCGCCTTTCCCTCGCTTCTGCACAAATTCTTGTGAGGAACTTTTCAAAGGCCTTTTGCGTCCAAGAAGATGCAATCAAAAAACTCCCCTTTGTGTCTTCTTCGTTACTTTATCATAAAACCCCAAAAGGGTTTGGACACAGGATTTTTTCCCAGAATCCGTGCTGGTTGGGCGTTTATACTTTGTTCTTTCCCAGGTGCTTACCACCCCCCCCTGTAATTTCTCCAAAAGTTTGCATACTTACAATCATGACACAGGTCTAAGTTTAGTGCTCTTTTCTGTGCCCTTTCAAAAAAATGGGAAAACATTTTGCAGTCTTCCTTACCTCAGGTAGTGCCCCCGTTTCCCGGGATGTGTTGGAAATTGTGGGAAGTGGAAAACACAGCGTATCCCCTCCCCCTCTAGGACCCACGGGGGGATGTTGTCCGATCCCATTTCCCCTTTTAGGTTCATGTCCTTAGCCTTTTTCACCCCCTCCCCATTTGTATTTTTGCTCCAACACTTTTTGGTTATTCCTTGCTGGGTCCCCCTTTTCGTCCCCCCCATGCCTTCCTGTCTACACTGTTTAAAACTTCCTTAAATCTCATGTGGCTCCTCACATACTTTTGATCGTTTCTTTGAGTTTCCCCACCTTTTTTCCTCAGCCTATACCTGGTCTTTGACTGTTGCTTCCTCCTAATGTGGGTTACAGCATTTCGGGGCAGACTTTACTTTCGAAGTATGGGGGTTCCGTAGTGCTGGGCCCTCCCTCCTTACTCTGCTACTCGTTTCTGGCTTTTATAATCTCCTTATTTTTCCTGGGGCCTTTGTCCCGTCCCTTTTCCTTCTTGGTGCACTTAGTTTTTGTTCCCTACACCCCCCCCGGTAAACCAAGGACTCGCTTTTGGTCTTCCTATTATTTCTATTTCCCTTGGGAACAAACTTTCCTCTGCCCCCCCCTTTCATTTTTTTGTTACATATTCCATCATTTTTGTTTCTGATTTTCCCCAAATCTCTGTCCCATGAATCCCGCAGGAAGTTTTCATACCTGTGTAATCCCCCTTTTTTAAATTTGGCTTTTACCATTCATTTCTGTTCCTTGTGTGTGTGTGTTGTGTGTGTGTGTTGTGTGTTTGGGGTGTGTGTGTGTGTGTGGTGTGTGTTTTGTGTGTGGGTTTTGTGTGTGTTGTGCGGCGCGTGTGTGTGTACTCACCAGTTGAGTTTCGGGGTCTTATCCCCGCTCTGGCCCCGCCTCTTCCTGGGCCTACTAGGTCTTCTTCCCGCTCCACGGCTTTACATACCCCTTCTTAAAGTTGTTGATCCTGCCTCCCACTACATCATTCCAACTAATCCACTTCTGACAAATTTGTGACGAAGAAATACTCCTAACATCCCTGTGATTCATCTGAGTCTTAAATCTCCAATGTGACCCCTTTTGCTGTGTCACATCTTTTGGGCTCCCCTTCTTGTCCACCTTTTCTTTTTCTCATTTTTATATGTCGTTATATACCCTTCTTTCTCTCTGTCCTCCCTCTTGCCCGGTCGATTTCCCTTTAAAAAGGACATTACTTTAGAACAGCGTTGCAAACATTAGTACATTGGTAGGCCTCTGTTTAAAAAAAAAATTTGTGTTTTTATAACCCAAAGCTTTATTTAAAAAAGCTGGGGTATTTTCAAAACATGGAAAAAAATTGTCACCGTCGCGCGGGGAGAGCATTTTGTTTCCTGTGAGGGTTTACCCCTGCTGGTTATTGTACTGTCAGCACCACTGAAGCACTGTGTTACCTGTGATGTGTTTACCACTGTTGGTTATTGTCACTGTCGCACCCCTGAGAGCATTGTGTTACCTGTGACGTGTTTACCACTTGGGTTTTTGTCACTGTCAGCACCACTGAGGCATGTTTACCTGTGTTGAACCCCTGTTGGTTATTGTACTGCAGCACCACTGAGAGCATTGTGTTACTGTGGTGTTTACCAGGGTTATTGTCACTGTCAGCACCCCTGAGAGCACTGTTACGGTGATGGTTTGCCATGTTGGTTTTTGTCATTGTCAGTACCCTGAGAGCACTGGCTACTGGTGAGTGTTTACCACTGCTGGTTTTTCATTGTCAGTACCATGAGGCACTGTGTACTGGGGATGTGTTTGCCACTGTTGGTTATTGTCACTGCAGCACTACTGAGAGCACTGTACTAGCATTTGGGTTTTGTTAACCACTTGGTTATTTCACTGTCAGCACCACGAGGCCTGTACTAGCAGTGATGTGTTAACCACTTGGTTATTGTCACTGTCAGCCCCGAGAGCACTGTACTGCAGTGTTGTTTAAACCCCTTTGGTTATTGGCACTGTCAGAAAACCCCTGAGGCACGTACGCAGGATGGTTAACCCCTTGGGTTATTGTCACTGTCAGACCACTGAGAGCACTGTGTCCCCCCTGGTAGGGGTTTCCTCGATAAATTGTTCACCACTTCGTCCTGACTGCCCCGGGGTTGGAATAAAAAATTATATCATTAAACACATTTTGGAACCCATTTTTGACGGGGAAAAACGGCGGGTTTTTCCACTTGTTCTCTGAAAGTTGTCAGCTTAGGTTTTTTCGGGCCCTTGGATTTGGGTGCCCTTGGTATTTTAACCCCTGGGGAAGAAGTGTCTTGTTTGCTCCCTTGCTAAAACCAAGATGCCCTCCACCCCGGGCCCTTTACCAGCAACTTAAGGAAAAATTTGAGGGCGAAAAAGAGGGAGAAACGGCGATTGCCGGGGGAAAACAATAGGTTTCGTAGTAGTTCCTCCTGTTTCAAAGTCCTCAGGTCAAGAAGGGATCTTTGGTCAGTGGCGGGACAAAAGGAACGACGGTTGATTTTTCAAGAAGACAAATTTGGAAAGCCAGAAAAGGGATGAAAAGAAAGGGGATTTGTTTGGGGAAAACTCCTGTAAAAACCCCCAACGAAATTCTGGGGTGCTACCCACGAATGGAGTCGACTATTTGGGACCCGTCACGACGAAGGGAAAACCCAAGGGAAGGTAAAAATATTTTTGGTTTTTGGGGGATAGCCGGGTTTAGATAACATGGATAGGGATTCTGTTTAAAGGGAAACGGGAAAGTAGGAGACAAAGGGTATTTTTTCCCTGGGGCGGGGTTGGAGGACATATTTTACCCGGGCCTTGACAAAAACATAAACGGTAATGGATCAATCCCTTATTTCCCTCAGTGCTGGGGGCAATGAGTGGGCAAGCGTAAAGTGAGGATTTAGTTAGAAATTCGGACCCCATAGACTTACTGGGGAAGAAGGGGGGGGGGGCCCTGTTATATGTGGCTTTTTTCCCAAGGGAAAAAGGTTTTGGGTAATGAATGGTTGTCCAAAGACCCTTTGGTATTAATTGTTGGGCGGGGATAAACCCGGGTAAGGATAATCAGTACCTTTTCATTGACAACGGGGGACAACTTCTATGGCCAAAATTTTGGACATGTATCCCAGGGATGGGGTTCATTTTCCCCAGGGAAGGTGTGGTTTTCTTGCTAACTCAGTTAAAGGGGGGGGTTGGACTTTAAACTGGATTATTTTTGAGGTATGGGTTTAGAAATAAATTAAATTAATGAGTATGGATATATTGACTTTTCTCTGATATTAAGAATTTTAAATAGAAAACTGTCCATGGATAATCTGGGTAATGATAATTTCAGAAATTGTGTAAAAAAAAAAGTTGAATGGGAAAAAATTTTCAGAAAAAAAAACATTTTGAGGGTATTTTTTTCCCTAACAGTCAAAGGGCAAAAAAAAAATTTAATAAACTACGTTTGGTAGCATGTGGGGGGAATTTTTGATATTTTGCATTAACAAAAACCGTGGTATGTTTTAAAAGAGTGGTTTTTGGGAATGTGAGTGAAATTTTTGGGGGGATTTAAGTTGTTAAATGTGGATAATGTAAGGGGAAAGGGGGGGGGAAAAAGTTGAAATTTATTTCGAAAAAAATTTTTTAATTGTTGCAAAAAAACGGGGTAAAAAAAATAGATGGAGCAGAAACGAGTTTTTTTGGGTAGAGTTCGTGGGGGGCCCAAGAAAAACAAATTTTTCTGGGTGTAATATACCGACCCCCGGGTTTGGGAAAATCACGATAGGGGGGAGACTTCTTTGGGCGAAATTGTTAGGGCTTCGGACACAGAAACCAAAGTCATAGTGGGGGACTTTAATTTTTATTTTCAAATTGACGGGAATTTCTTTGCAGGTAATCTAATTTCCAGGGATTTTAGGGGAAACATTTTGGGGGCTGTTTTTGAAACAGGGGCGTAACGGGAGCCTACCAGGGGAAATAATTTGCAAAACCCTTGTCTTGCCCCAAATAAGGAAACATCGTGTTTTAATCTGGGGATAAACTGAAGACCCTTGGCGAAAGGGTGATCCAAATCCACCCACTTTTGCATTAATTGGGAATGCAAGAATAATAAATAATACATAAAAACCCCCTGATTTTCTTTTCGGGGCCGTTTAATAATGGACAAAGGGAACATCTGTCTAATCTTGATTGGGGTTATCTAGCTAATGATTTTTTTGGGACGAAAATATACTTATAAATTTTTAAGGGGAAATCACCCTTTTAGGTTTGGGTTTTTTTAAATAATGTCCCAAAATGCCCAGATTTATACATTCCCAGAAAAGAAATTAGGTCAATAATAACGACCCCAAAATGGGTTAACAGGAGGCAAAAGCATCTTTTAGGGGGGGGAAAAAGGGGAATTTATGGGCGAAATCAAAAAGGGGGATTTTTTTAACCTTACTGACCAATATTTTTCACTTAAAAGGAAGTAAAAAAGGGCGTTTAAAAAAGGCAAAACGTGACTATGAAATTAGAGTTGCCAATGAATCAAAGACTAATCCAAAGGGGTTTTTTTCAAGGGATTGAACGAAGGTGAAGGGAAAAAATTTGGGCCCCCCGAAATCGGGGAAAGGGCAGTGACGGATTTAAAGAACTTTGGGAAAAGTTTTTCCTTAATTTTAAAGACTAAAATTTTTGTCAGTTTTTTTCAAAAGGAAGTGTAAATGAGATTCCAGTAAATTAAAAAATTATTTAGGTTTCCCGGAATTTAAGTTAACTAATATTACTTCACGAGGGGCATGGGGGTTTTTAAAAAAAAAGACAAAAAGAAACAAAAAAAGGGCCCCCGGGGCCCCATGAGTTGTTTTCAAAGGGGAAATTAAAAAGGGAAAGCAAAAATGGAAACTTAGGGGGGGGCCATTAACGAGTGTTTTCAAAGTGTCCCCTTTCCTTACCAGTGTTGTGCCAAGTTGTGGAAGATGGTGAGTGGTTTTCCCATATTCAAATCAGGGGAATTTAAATCCACTCCTTCAAATTACCGTCCAAAAAGCCCGAAAAACCCCAAGGGGCAAGTTTTTTAGAATCAATTATGCTGACATTAAACAGAAGTCACCTTGAAGAGGGATAAGTTGATAATGAATCTCAGCAAGGGTTCACGAGAGGTCTTCCTTCCTAAAACTTATGACGTTTTCAAAAAGAAAAATTTTAGGCAGTTTACAGGATAAGGAAAATATATTCTTATTTGGATTTTAAAAAAGCCTTCGACAGAGTAACCCCACAAAAGGGCTCTTTAAAAAAAAGTGGGAGCTCAGGGGATAGGAAAGGGAAAATTCTAGCATGGATTGAGGCAGGCCCTTTCCAATAGAAAGCAGAAAAGGGTTTCCATTAATGGGAGTGAAATCTGAATGGGGATTTTTTTCACATTGGGGTTCCACAAGGATCAGTTTTAGGCCCTCTCCCCGTTTTATAATTTACATTAAGGGCCTTTTGAAGGGATTACTATGGGCCCTGAGGGAAGTTTTCTGATGATACAAAGATAGGCCGTGTAATTTTACTCTGAGGAGGATATCAATGAACCCCGGCATTTGAACAAATTTTTATTGGGCTGGAAATGGAGATGGGAAGTTTAATTTGGATAAGTGTAAGGTACTTGGCCCCTTGGGAATGAAAATAAAACCCTTCCCAACTATAATCTAGGTGGGAAATAGAGCTTGGTCATACAGAATGTGAAAAGGACTTGGGATATGGTAAACAAAAATCTAAAGCCAAAACAGCAGTGCCTTTGTGTGCGCAAAAGGTCAACAGATTATTGGATTTATCTCAAAAAGTTAAGTAAAGAAGGGCCCGAAAATTATTTTGCAGCACTATACCCTCATAGTGAGGGCCCCATTTTTTTTTTTTTAATTTTTTTTAAAGCTGCTCAGTTTTGGTCCCCTTACAACCCGGATGGGGCCCTAGACTCATTAAAAAACATAAGAGAAAAAGGGGCAAAAAGAAAATTTTCTTTTGTAAGGGAACCTCCCCTATGAAAATAGCTTAAAGCCCTTAAACTCCGGTTCTGGAAGGCCAGAAAAAGGGGAGATATCACTGAAGTGTTTTTAAGGGATGAGGGCATAAACAAGGGAGAAAATTAATAAATTTCTTTGGGGGTTTTCGAACCAGGGGAAGAACCCGGGAAAAATGGTTTAAGTTGGGTAAATTTAGATTTTTGGGAAAAGGGCATAGTTAAGTACTGGTTTTCTAAAGAATTGTGGATGCGTGGAACCGTCTTTCCCAAATGGGGGGTAGAGGCTGGGACCTTTGGGAGCTTTTAAAAAGAGACTGGAAAAAATATATGAGTTGGGGGGGGGCTGGGTTTTTATTGGTGCAAGGGGTACGGGAGTTTTTTCTTGAGTAGCTTTAGGTAGATGTTTGTTTTTATAAAGGGCCCGCCTTTGTATGGGCCAAATAGGCCTTCTGCAGTTTTCCTACATTCTTAAAGTTCTTATGTTCTTATAACTTATTTTTTGCAACTAAACCCAAAGCCTTTCCCCAACCCCCCCATTTCCTTTCCCCCCCTTACTAGTTACAATTAAAAAACTCATTTCAAAAAAAGCTCGGAAAAAACGTGGACCAACAAATTCATATCCCCCTTGATTTTTTTCTTCATTGACCCCGAGTCTTCAAGTTGTTGATACTGAAACTTTTTTTGTTTAAGGGTTCATTGAATGTCAGGGTGGGTAAACCTTTTTTAAGTAATTAGAAGTCCTCGTCCGGGTATCCTACCACAAAGAAAACGAATTTTTGTGTGCCCCGCTGCTGCAGTACTGCAAAATAGCAGCAACCAAGTCGCCCCAAAGTTCCTTGGGTACGTTGTAGTTTATGCAGTTTTAAAATGGGACCTTTTTTGTTACATGTACTTCCTTAATTTTGTCTGCATAACCAAATGGAAACTGATGGCAAAAAGTTTCCACATGAAAAAGCAGCGTTTTTGAAAATGGGAAACAAAGGACAGCTTCATTAATCAGGATTTGAAAAATACTTACATTGTCACAGACCATCGATGTGGTTTACAGGCATTAGGTCCCATTCCCTGAAAAGCATGAAATGAAATCTTTTTGAAGGGGCACCCAAACTAAGCTAACATCCCCGTGAGGAGAAATTTTACTTTTACAGTCGGGTCCCAAAAAAAAATTCGTCAGTCTTTCTCCGTGATAGTTCATTGTGGAAAATTTTTCTTTTTAAATATTTTTCCAAAATACATATTATATGTAAATAATGGGCCCCTAAATATAAATTTTAAAAAATTTTTTTTTTAAAAAAAGGGAAAATGCGCCTGAGGGGAGGAGGAAATCGCCCTTGTTGGTTGAATTTGGACACAAACGTTAGGAATTTTTGGGAAGGGAATTTTTTTTTGTCTTAGAAGTAAAAAATTTGGGGGAAAACCTCTCAAATTTGGACACGAAAATTTTTGGGGTGTGCATTTCCCCGCATGAAAATGAATA
>NC_069465.1:28263262-28359039 GCF_026875155.1 Cherax quadricarinatus | reverse complement strand
AGAGATGATTTTCTTTCTTTGGATGTTTCCTCCGAAACATTGCGCGTGGCCGCGCTTGTCTGTCCAGAGTAGAGCAGGTGTTATGTTCTACCTTGGGTTGTTGAAGCGCATTACACCATGTGTTGGGGTGACCCTCAAAGAGTCTCTCAGAGCGAGGTCCAGTGCTTCTATTCGAAATAGAGTTATTTTTTACCATTGAGAGTGTTTTACCAACAAGAAAATTAGTTCGTTTTACGATAAAGGTTTTAAAATAAATGGAAATCCAAAAATTGAGTCGTTCAAAAGTATTTGGAGTACTCTCATGTATTTTGGGAAGGTTTACGTGTTCAATATATTTTAGGTTAGGATAGGATAGTTCGGCTATGTTTAGGTTAGGTAAGGTTAAGATAGGTTAGGTTAGGATAGGTAGGGTAGGTGTAGGTTAGGTTAGGTTAAGTAGGTTGGCTAGGTTAGGTTAGGTTAGGTTAGGAAGGTTTAAGATAGGTGGTTTAGGTTAGGTTAGGGTAGGTTAGGTTAGGTTTGGATATGTTTGTTAGGGCTAGGTTAGGTTAGGTTAGGTTGTGTTTAGAGTTAAGTTAGGTTAGGTTAGGTTAGGCTAGGTTTAGGTTAGGGTTAAGGTTAGGTTGGGTAGGTCTCGGTTGGGTAGGTTAGGTTAAGTTAGGATAGGTTAGTCTAGGTTAGGTTAGGTTAGGATCATTTAGTAGGTTAGGTTAGGGGTTAGGTAGGTTAGGATAAGTTAGGTTAGGGTTAGGTTCGGTTTTAGGTTAGGTTAGGTTAGGTTGGATAATTTTAGTAGGTTAGGTAGGTAAGGGATTGTGTGTGGGTGTGTGTCTGTGTGTGTGTGTGGGGGCTGTGGGATGGGGGATGTGGGTGTTGTTGTCGAACTAGAGATACCGAAAAGGACGTTATAAGGTGGGTGTTTTGTTTTGGGTGGGGGGGGGGGTGGGGGGGGGGGGACTTTTTCTGATTTAGTGTGGCCCCTTATTAACTGTAATGAACTAAAAGCGTTAAAACTGAGAAAAAATGGGGGTGGGTGGGTGTGTGACTTTCTGATGAAAATAGATAAAACGAGAAAAAAATTGTGGGTGTTGTGGGTTGGTGGGTGTTGTGGGATGGGGTGTTGATCTTATTTAATGGTGTTTTGGTGGGTGTTTTGAGTGTATTCAGTGGTTTGTTTTAGTATTCAGTGGTGTTTTTGGGAGAGTGACTCAAATGGTAGTATTTGGAAGTGTTTCAGTGTTGTTTGAAATGTTCAAAGGTTTTGTTTTGCGTGTGTTCAAATGTTGTGTTTTTTGAAGGTGATCAGGTGTTCAAGGGTGTTTTGAAGGTGTTCGAAGGTGTTTTTGAGGTTATTCCAAGGTGTTTTGAGTGTGGTTCAAATGATTATGGAGAGGGTTTGAATGTGTTCAAAGTGTTTTGAAGGTGTTCAAAGGTGGTTTGAAGGTGTTGGGCGGCGGTGGTTATTGAGTGTGTTCAAGGGGTGTTTGAAGGTGTTTGAAGGTTGTTTGAGTGACTTCAGCGGTGTTTTAGTAGTAATCAGTGGTGTAATTGGGAAGTACTCAAATGGTGTTTTTGGAAGTGGTTCAGTGTTGATGAAATTGTTCAAAGGTGTTTTTGAAAAAGTTGTTCAAGAGTGTTTTGCAAGGTGTTCAGGGGTGTTTGAAAGGTGTTGACCGGGGGTGTTTTGATTGAAGTCAGCGGTGTTATGTAGTAATCAGTGGTGGTAATTGGGAGTACTCAAAATAGTGTTTTGGAAATGTCTGGGTTGAGTTGGGGTGTTGTTGTCGAACTAGAGATACGAAAAAAAAAATTTGGGTTATAAGTGGGTTGTTGTGGTTTGGGACTTTTTTATGTAGGTAGTGTGTCCCTTATTTAACGTTAATGAACTAAATCGGGTTTTAAAACGATGCAAAAAAATGGGGGTGATGGTGTCTGTGAACTTCTGATGAAATTAGTTAAACGAGAAAACAAATGTGGGTGTTGTGGGTGTGGGTGTTGTTGGGATGTGGGTGTGATTCTTAGTTTATGGTGATTTTGTGGTGTTTTGAGTGTATCAGTGGTGTTTTAGTATTCAGTGTTGTATTGCGGAGTATTAAATGGTCGGTTTTGGGAAGTGTTTAGTGTTTGTTTGGAAATGTTCAAGGTGTTTTCAAAGGTTGTTTTGAGGGTGTCAAATGTTGTTTTTTTTGAAGGTGTTCAAAGGTGTTCAAAGGTGTTTTGAAGGTGTAGAAGGGTGTTTTGATTGAATTCAGCGGTGTTTTAGTTGTATTCAGTGGTGAAATTGGGAGTACCTCCAAATTGTGTTTTTTTTTTTTGGGAAGTGTTTCATTTCAGAGTTGTTGGAAAATGTTCAAAGGTTGTTTTTGAAAATGTGTTCAAGAGGGTTTTTGTTTTGAAGGTGTTCAGGGTGGTTTGATGGTGGTGAAGGGTGTTTTTGATTGAATTCAGTGGTGTTTTAGTAGTATTCAGTGGCTGTATTTGGGAGTACTCAAATTGTTGGTTTTTTGGAACGTGTTGTCATGGTGATTTTGGTGGTGTTTTGAGTGTATTCGTGGTGTTTTTTTAGTATTCAGTGGTTGTATTTGGGCGTACTCAAATGGTGTTTTTGTAAGTGTTTCAGTGTTGTTTGGAAATGTTCAAAGGTGTTCAAGGTGTTTTGAGTGTGTTTCAAATGTTGTTTTTTTGAGGTGATCAAGGGTGTCAGGGTGTTTTGAGGTGTTCCAAAGGTGATTGGTTATTCAAAGGTGTTTTGAGGTGTTCAGGGTGTTTATGTGCGTATCAAAGGGTGTTTTTAAGGTGTACAAATGATTATGAGGAGTACTTATGGGAAACGGTGTTCTCAAATGATGTGCAGAGAGTACTTATGAAGGTTGTGTTTGGGAGATTTCAGAGGTGTTTTGGGGGTGTTATTGTGGAGTATTCATAGTGTTTGGAAATTATAAAGGTATTTTTGTGGAGGATTCAATTGATTAATGAGAGTGTTTTGAAGGTGTTCCAAAGTAAAGTGGGTATTTAAATTTCGTAATAGGTAATATTGTGACTAGTGAATTTATCGAAAAGGTGGTTATAAAGTGTTGTGGTGACTTTCTGATGTACTGTATCCCCTTATTAACTTTAATGAACTAAATGGAAGGGTTAAAACGAGAAAAAATTGGGGGTTATCGGAGTGAAATTGTGAGTGTTGGTTGGAGTGGGAGGGTTCGGCGTCGGGGGGGAGGAGGTTACTTCGTGGGGGGTGGAGTGACCGAGATGAAATAGTTAAAAAAAGGTTACTGACTTGTGTTGTAAAGAAATTGTTGGATTGTTGTGGGTATTAACGAAACAAAATGAGACTTTTTGATGATGAAACTGTTTTCCCGATGATGTAAGGTACTATTTCCCCTTATTAACTTTAATGAACTAAAGGGTGTCATGATTCAGCCTGTGTGCGTGACGTCACTGACATAGGGGTAAGTCGACAAGATTTAGCTTGTATGTGTGGACGTCCCTGACGCCGAAGTCACACTCTTTTTTAGTTTCATTTACTAAAGAGGAGAAATTTTTAGTTCATTTTAAAATAATGAGAGGGAAACTTTTAGTTCTTTTAAACTAATAGGGGAAGATGTGTGACTGTAGTAACGCCTGCTTACCCCAGATTGGGGGACTCCAAAAAACTTGATCCCCGGGATGGATAGTCTTGGTATTCTGAGAAATTATTGGGGTGGGAGAGAACTATACGCACCGCGCTCCCCCCCCCCCCCCCCCCCCCTCCCCTCCCCCCCCCGCCGCCCCCCCCCTCACCCCCCCCCCCCAATCCCCACAACCCACACCCCACCAATCACCCTACCCCCCGCCTCACAAGGAGATGGAGGAATTCGCAAACAACCCCATAGAGGGGGGATCCATAAAAACTTGATCCGAGGAGATTGAGTATGTATTGTCGAGGAAAATTTGGGGTTTGAAAGGAGGGTTACCCAAATAAACTTGATCCAAGGAGATGGAGAATTTGATTTCGGAAAATTTTGGATGGGGGGTGAAAGTGAGAGGGGGAACTCAAAAAAATTGATCGAGGGGAGATGGGAAGTCATGGTATTATGAGAAATTTTGGGTGTGAAGTGGCGAGGGGGAATTTCAAAACCTGATACCATGAGATGGAGAATTCGAAAAAACCCCCTGGGGGGAATGCAAAAACTTGTATTATCGAGAAATTTTTGGGAATTGGGGGGTGAAAGGAGGGTACCAAAAAATTTGATATGAGGAGATGGAAGAATTTCGGAAATAACACCATAGGGGGCATCAATAACTTGATCGAGGAGATGGAGTCTTGGTATTTCGAGAAAATTTTTAGGTGGGGGGTGGTGAAGTGGGAGGGGGGTCCGAGGAAGTGGTGACTTTGGATATCGAGAAATTTTTGGAGGGTGAAAGTGGAGGGGGATCCGAGGGATGTGGAGACTTTGGTATGAGAAAATTGTTTGGGGATGGGGGGGGGGGTGAGGTTGAAAGGAGGGGTACCCAAAAAACTTGATCGAGGAATAGGAGAATTTCGAAAACCCTAGGGGGGAATCCACAAAACTGATTCGGAGGAGATGGAGGACTGTCGAAACCCCTAGGGGAACCAAAAAACTTGGTAATATCGAGAAATTTTTGGGATGGGGGTTGATAGTGAGAGGGGGATACCTTAATAACTTGATCGAGGAGAGATCGAGCTGCCCAAGAAAATGAATTTCAAAAAAATTCGAAACCCCCGTAGGGGGAATCAAAAACTGATCCAAGGAGATCTAAGAAAAAAAATTTCGTAGGTCGGCGGGGGCGATCCCGGACGACCGCTGCAGAAGGCGCAGCAGAAGCGCGGGGGGCACGCGAAGGGCCGGGCGCGCGGGTTAGGGCGCGCGGGGGCGGTGGCGGGGCACGCGGGCGGGCGCTGCGCGCGGGCGCGCGGGGGGGGCGCGCGGCGAGACGGGCGGGGGGTCGCGGCGAAGGGGGGGGGGGGGGGTCGGGGTGGGGGGTATTGGTTGGGGAGGTCAGGGTGAGGTAGTCTCGAGGCGAGGTCATGGTCAAACGGAAGTAACACCTTGGTAGTGAAAAGGGGACCGCTCAGTGGAAGCTTAAACCGGATGGGACCGCTTGTAGAAGGGCCCTCTAAAACGGAAGGGACCGCTCTGTTGAAAGGCCCTAAACGGAAGTGACCGCTCTGTAGAAAAGTTCACTACTATTAAGCTATAATATACAAAATCGTGTCCATCATTACTTATCTTAAATATCTGTAGTCTTAATGTAGAAGTGGAGAGTTGCGTAAACAAGTTAAATGAATAATCGAGAGTGTAGAATGTACACGAGTTATGTAACAAACATTGTTGTGTTGTTACCTGCCGGACACGATATGGTTTTTTGTGCACTATGTCCAAAGCTGACCAGAAAAAATTCATATGTGTTATTATATGTTGTTTATCTGTTAGTAGCATGTTGTTATATATTTTTGGAAAAAAATCCTAGGGGATGAAAGCAAATGTTTTATATTAAACGTTTTATACACATTTAATGCACCTCAGTGAAGATTATTGTTATTATCATTATTAATATGGCATCTTCATAGACCAAAGTACACTCTTAATGAGTGGCTCTGAGACAGACAAGAAGGACAGAAAGCACCAGGTAGACAGAAAAGACAGGACACACAGACAGAAAGACAGAACGCAAGGTAGACATAAGAGACACACAGGTAGACAGAAAGGACTCACAGGTAGACATAAAGACAGGACAACGGTAGACTGAAAGGCCAGGCCCACAAGGTAGAGACCATGAGCGTCAGCCTGTCTTGTCATATGCTTGTTTCCTGGCAGTGCCTTTTCTCCTGAGTAATGTAGGGCCTTTTGGCATTGTTTTCAAAAGAGGCTGTTTTCGTCAAAATGAACATTTGTTCTGATTTCAGTCCTCAGCTTCAATGGACTCCTTGCATTCATGCACATATTTTTGCAGCAGCTTTGTGGTCCGCACTGGCAGGCCTCACCATCCTTACCCAATGTGAACCCCTTACGGTTCTTAAAAGCACACACACGGGTAGACAAAAAGACAGACACACTGGAGAAGACGAAAAACAGAAACACAGAGATGCGACAGACACAGTATACGGGCAGACGATACAACAGGTTTATGTGCAACATGAAAACAAATAGAAGTTCGGAGTAAGAGCCTTTCTTCCCACAATTCCAGTGCAAGATTCAGACTTCTTTTTGGGGGCCAGGGAAAATTTACTGTCCATTTAGTACAGTTAATACAGTTGATGTTTGCTGAAGGACAGGGTTACTAAAAATGGCTGCCCCGCATGCGCATTGCCCCGCGAGTATTGTCAAATATTGTACAGTGGGTGCTCAGCCGGCCCACCCCAGCTGCCAATGCACGGTCGTAAGTTGAGTAACTATGTCGAAGGGGTCGTAAGTCGGATGGTATGTGTAGTATTATATAATAATATTATATTATATTATAAAAATATATATTATTTATTTATTTTTATAATTATATATATTAAAAATTTATATATAGTATTGTTCAGTGAACGAAAAGAGAAAATGAAAACGAAGTCCCCCGCAGGGCGAGCCTGAGGTCCCTTTTTTTAAAGACTAAATGCTGCTCCCCGAAGCCATTATTTTCATATGAGTTTTTGGGTGCCCCCCAGTGGGTTGGTTCAAAGTTTTTTGCCAAATTATTTTCTTCAAAAATTTTTTTGTTTGCTTTTTGTTTATTTGCCTTATTTTGCACCGGGTGCCGCCTACTAGTGGCACCCCTAGTCGTTAAAGGAAGGCCTACACCCCCAGTTAGAAAAAAATGGATGTTACTAGTCACCAGAAACCGATAAAAAAACATTGAGGTGAATAAGTCAGGTGGGATCTAAGTCATATTCTTTTAAAAAGCTATTTAAAACTGCGGTTTCCGGAAATATTTAAAATAACAGTGGACATAAATGTGTAAAGTTGGGATATGTTGTAAATGAAAAACAGCAAATGTAACGTTTTTCACAACTGATGGTGTAAAATGTATCCCGTGATGGTGTAAGTAAACTACAGGGGTTGGTTAACTAACTACAGGTGATGGTGTAAAGTGAAATAAAAATATGATGTAATTGAAAAACAGGGATGGTGTTTGAATAAGTGATGGTGTAACGGAAAACTAAAGGGAAAGATGTAACGTGAATAAGGGATGATTTTTAACGTAACTCAGGGGATGGGGGGGAACGGGAAATACAGGTGGGGTAACGTGAACTCAGGGATGATGAAAAGTGAATCAGGGATATGTAAAAGGAACTACAGTGAGGTAACGTGAACACAGGTGAGATGTAACGTGAACTACAGGTGAGATTAACGTGAACTACAGGGATGGTGTAACGTGAACAAGGGAGATTAACGGAACTACATTTATGGTGTAAAGTAACTACGGGATGTGTAACGTAAAAAAAAGGGGGGGGGGATGTAAAATGAACTACAGGTAGGTGTAAAAGTGAACTACGGTGATGATGAACGTGAACTACAGGTGAGATGTAAAAGTGAATACAGTATGGGTAACGTAACTACAGGTGATGGTGGAAAGTGAACACGGTGATGATGAACGTGAACACAGGTGAAATGTAACGTGAAAATAAAGGTGTGGTGTAAAGTGAACTACAGGTGTATGTAACGTGAACTACAGGTGATGATGTAACGGAACAAGGTATGGTGTAAAAGTGAAAACAGGGATGGAAACTGAACAAGGGATGGTGTAATTTGAATAAGGTGTGATTTTAAAAGAAACTAAGGGGGATGGTGTAACGTGAACTACAGTGATGGGGTAAATTTTAATCATATGGTGTAAAGTGATAAAGGGGGTTTTGTTAAATTTAAATACGGTGATGGTGTAAATTGGCTAAAAGGGGTTTTAAAAAAACAAGGTATGGTGTAATTTGAACTCAGGTGGTAAGATATGAAAAACAACGAGGCTTAAAGTGCAACGACGAGTTTTTTTTTCTGAGAAAACAAGAAAACAGTATTGAAAAATAATTTAAGGATTGTAAAAAAAATGGGAAAAAAAGGATATTTTTTAGATACGGGAATATAGGTCTGCACCTCCAAAGGAATCCAAAAAGCCGGCAATTTTTTTACGGTGGAAATTGGGGCCTGACGGGCCCCCATAAGGGGGACTCGACGGTTTTCCCTCATGAAAGTGGACTCTGCGGGCCGCTCAAAGATTTGTGGATTGTCGGTCCGTCCATGATGTGGACCTGACGGTCCCTTTTCTGAAGGGTGGATCTGACGGCCTCCAGAGTGGGCTCTGACGGTCCGTCTCATGAAGTGCACCGTCTCTCCTTAGCGAAACCATTTTTTAAAAGATGAAATATTCACATATATCGGGATTTCATAAAATTTCCGGATGGGATTGCTTCTACTAACAGGTGAATTTTTTTAGGGAAAGATAGGAAGAGGGGTGGGTCCAACGGAGTGATGTGATTTGGCGCTTAAAACAGTAACGAAGGGTTTTGTTCCCCGAAAAGAAAACCAAAGGAAGAAGTTATTTCAACATAGGAAATATTTTGGGACGGGATTTTCCAAAAAATATATTTAAGAAAGTGAGTCTTTCCAGCATACAAAAAACTTTTAGCTGTCTTTTTTTTTCTTCTTCACTGACGGACGTCACTACCGCAATATAAAACATGTTTTTTAATTGTTTTTGTAGTAGTTTTTTTGGGTGGATCGTTACTGTCTATAAGAATAAAACAAGCAACTGTCCTATTTTGTCTCCACTGTATTTCACTAACGTCATGTTATATTGTGTCTGGTGCAGTATATGAGCTGTGACATACAAGATGTCGTAGATACTCTTGAGATCTGACAACACGGTATTATACACTGTGATTTGTTTTAAAAATAAAAAAATTCTGCTTGTGTTCAACATAAAACATTTGTTACAAATGTGAAGCAGCGACTGCTGACCAGGCTGCGATATTGTCGTCTGTGACAGAACAATGTTGCTATCACTTGTGAACCTCACAAACCGGGGTGACTGTTTTGCATCTCTGTTCTATCTTACTTAACTTTCTATACCGAGTTTATATCATATTAATGAAATATTCTTGTACGTTGCTGCGATTTTTGTTGTTTTCTGTATAATTTTTGCGCCTTACTGTACTGTTTTTGTGTACTCTCCCCGTTCAATATATCATTTGCTGTTTTTTTTTTTATTTGTAATGATGATGTATAATAAAGGTCGTAAGAACTACAAACTTAACCTGCTACATCTGTCCCCACAGTAAATGTTTAAGTTAGTGACCACCATACCCAGGTGACTAAAGTGTGTCAAAACACAGGTTAGCCCAGAGATTAGTCATGAAGAGAGAATGTCAAAGTTGCTGAGATGCCTCCACTGGGAAGAACAGATAAGGAGTGTAGTAGACTTATGTTTTGAGAATATGTGATGCTGGTAATGTATAATCTGTACCATAATCTATTAAGAATACATTATATTTTTATAGTAGTTTATAACATAACCTGTGAAGAGGGACCTGGTGACAGGATATCATAGACACGAGGATGATCAGTCCTGATGTATTCCCTAGACATAAGACCTTTATGTAAAAGCTACCCCAACACTCAAACATATGTGAAACCTTTACTAGCACAGTATTAAGGACATACCATGTAACACTCACCTAGTTGTACTCACCTATTGCAGGGTTGCGTGGGGTCGAGTCCTAGCTCATGGCCCCGTCCTCATCACTGGTCGCTACTAGTCACTCTCCCTGAACCGTGAGCTTTATCTACCTCTCCTAAAGCTATGTATGGATCCTGCCTCCAATTACATCGCTTCCAAATTATTCCACTTCCTGACTACACTGTGGCTGAAGAAATAGCCTTCCTAACATCCCTGTGAATTCATCTGTATCTTCAACTTTCCCAACTGGTCTCCTTGTTGCTGTGAACCCAACTCACTGGAACACCTGACTTTGTCCAGTCTATTGGGTGGTGTGTTGTGTGTGTGTCTCAGGTTTTACATACTGGGTGGTATGTCAGGTTTATATATGTGGTGTGTGTCAGTGGTATATATGTGAGTGTGTGTACTCACCAATTATGGGCCTTGTCTTCTAGATAACTCTGATCGGGCCATCACCGATTTTCTGTGTTCTTTGGACAACGTTATATCTGCTTGTGAATCTCTGTGTCATGAGTCTGCCACAACCACTGACTCGAACACAGCCTGAGACTTAAAACGACCATGCTTCTTACATCCATATTGCTCTTTTAATGCCTTCATGAAAAATTATTACTATTATTACGAGTACTACTACTACTATAGACTACTACCTACTACTAACACTGCTACTTCTACTACTACTACTACTCCTACAACTACTACTACTACAACTACACTACTACTACTACTACAACTAACTACAACTACCACTTGTGAGTATACCAGACTCAGGACCACGTAGAAGGCTTCCCTCAGGTCCAAGTTCCAGGGAGTCCCTATGGTGCTTCTTCAGGTATTCTCTCTTTCCCATTCTATCTCTTGCCTTCTCTCTGGTTACCTTCTTCTGGTTCATGTTTCCAGGTCTCCATCTGTGGGCTCCGGATAATCACACTCCCCTCCGTAGTTCTTTATCTCGAAAAGCCCGTCTGTGTCATCTAAGATGAACTCACTCCCTCACTTTCATAGGTTCTGTTTTTCCCAGGTCAGTGGTTCCCCACTTCCACGAGGTCAGTGACCTTGTTGGATGGTAACTTGGTCTTGTCTAGCTGGTCTACTGCCGAGACTGTCCAGGTGGGTGGAATTACAGGATGGGACACACAGAAAACTGCGTCCTGTAATTACACCCACCAAGACAGATGGTTTTTCTTTTATTACATTTGATTATTTATATACGCTCACACTGACAATTATGTACACACACACACACACAAACACACACACACAAACATACAGGCAGTCACACATACAAACACACACACACACATACACACTCCCAAACACACATAAAAACACACAAACATACACACACAAACAGACAGACAGACAAACACACACACACACACACACACACACACAACACACACACACACACACACACACACACACACACACACACACACACACACACACACACACACACACACACACACACGCACGCACGCACACAGACACACACGACAATCACAATATATATTTTCTTCCTTGTTATGGGTAAGTGTGGTCATAGGGGTGGCCATAGTCCAGGGGAGTGGGCTAAATAAATGAGGTGTGTCAAGTATTGTTGGTCAAGTCAGGAGGGGCAAATGAGGTGTGGCATGGTGCAGATACTTGCTATGGGCACATCCCCCCCCCCCAAAAAAATAGACTAATGAATTTTGGCCTCATAAGCTATGACACATTCCTTCCTCAGGTAATATCTCGCTACGTCATGAGCCCCTAGCTATATCTCCTTTAGTCGTGGCCCTCAGGTTATATCTCGCTATGTCCGTGTATCCTCCATCACACTATGGAAGCGAACTCCAATTCCTCAGATCAAGACGGGCATCAACAAGATTTAATTTTTCCCCGAGAGTTATACGTATTTAACTTAAACTTTTCCCTGCTCAAGAGGGCTCAGAGCGGTATAGCTCCAGTTCCCGTATCAAGATTTTTAAAGGTGAAAAGAGCCCCATTTCCTCAGATCAAAACGCGTCACCCAGGAATTTTTTTAATATTTTTCAGTGTCAATACTGGAAATGTGGAGTTTGTTGTCCTTAGAGTTCACGATTCTAGTCAACATTTTATTTAGTTCTTAAGAACGATAAGAAAAAAGGGAACACGGGCAACAGGCCTACGGGCCCTATGCAGGCAGCTCCAATTCTCCCACCGGCTTAAGCCCATGCTTGACCTAGTATGTCAGACACGTACTTAAGGGAGGAGCACAGCATCCTAGTAGCACAAGCTAGGGAGGTCCAACTCACACCCACTCACACCCCTCATGTATTTATCCAACTATTTTTTAATGTTTAGGTCTGGAAAGGAAACTGGGAGTTTAATTCCACTCATCCACAACTTTATTACCAAACCAGTGCTTTAATATATCCTTCATGAACCTGATTTTTTCCATTTTAAACCTTTGCTCGAGTCCTGTCATGTTAGATATTTTTAGCAACGCAATTTAACGTCCCTTTATTAATTCCTGTTTTCCCATTTATCCACCTCATTCATATCCCCAATAATTCTTTACTTTTCTAGAGAGTGCAGATTCAGAGCCCTCAGTCTATCCTCATAGGGAAGTTTTCTGATACAAGATCAACTTTGTCATCCTCCTTTGTACGTTTTCCAGAAACATTTATAGCCTTCTGTAATCGGCGACCAAAACTGTGCAGCATAATCTAAATGGGCCTAATCAAGGATATATAGAGTTGAAGAACAACCTGAGGACTTCTTTAAAATTTAACTTTGCTATGAAGCCAAGAATTCTTTTAGCTTTATTGCGAACACAAGTGCACTGTTGTCTTGTTTTAGATTACTGCTAAACCAAAACTCCTAAAATCCTTTTTGCTATTCGTCCACCATGCTAAACCCAAAGGGAAAAAATTTCTCCTATTCCGTGTGCTCTTAAGTTTCCTCAAATAACCTCTATTTGGAACTCTATCGAAAGCCTTTTACTGAAGTCCATAACCAATATCATATCATACCGTAATCTACCTCCTCAAATACCTTAGTGAAGAAAGTTAGAAATTCGTAAAAACAGAACGCCCTTGTAAGACCGTGCTGAGATTCATAATCAAATTATGCCTTTTGAGATGGTACAAAGTGTTCGGCAATTATTTTGATTCCATAAATTTTCTACTATGGAGGTAAGGCTTTTTTGGTTTACGTTCGAATCTAAGGACCTGTCATGCCTTGTAAATATGATATTTGAAATGATTACCCAAAAGGTGTGCAAGTTCCTCTTTACATTATTTTTATCCCTTGCAAACAGTTTCATCAGGCCTGGGTTTTTTAGTTTTTAAATTTCTTATTTTTCACTATTTACAGCAATCGTGCATAATTTATTTTCGTCTATTTTACATTTTTATTATTTTCCTGGAATTTCGCTAGTTCTTCCTAGTAAAAACTGAAGTAAGTAGAATTTAAAATTTCAACAATATCCTTTCACTGTCAGTGATCGCCCTGATTACTCTTAAGTGGGCCTATCTTGTCCCTTAATCTTACTTCTGATACCTGAAAGAACCTTTTTGGGTTATCTTGGGAATCCTGCGACCTTAGCCTTGTAATCCCTTTTGCTTTCTTATTCCTATTTTTATTTCTCTTTTAATTAAATATATTTTTCTTAACTGCCCCTTCGTCTTTTGATAGCCAATACATGCCTCTCTTTTGACCTTTGAATGTTTTAATCTATTGTTCATCCATTTAGGATCATTTTTGTTATCTTATTTCCCACTCGGTAACAAAAGTTGTCTGGGGAACTAGAACATCTCTGAAAAATGTCATATTGGCAACAAGACCAACCTCCGACCCATAGTCAGGACATCCTAATTTTAGCCTACCAGGTAATTTTTTCAGTCACATGAAATGGGCCCCCAAGCGAAATCGGGGACAGAGACTTGTTTGTCAGTTTAGGGTAAATTTCAAAATATATTGAAACTAAGTGATTTGTGATCATTTCTTGTTGGTTCGGGTCCACAAACTGGTTAAAAGCAATCTTGAAACCGTATCTAAGAAAGTCATTTAACTCAGATTTCCTGTCACATTGTTCCCTGAGGTATCCTGTTATATCTTAGTTTTTTACCCTAGTACTGCAGCTGATTGTTTTCCCACGACACCCATACCTATATAATCTATCATTTAAATTCCTAGACAAGTCATCATGACCCCCTCAATCGATTGGTTAATACAACCCTTATCCTCATAAGATGAACCCCATCCTTGCATACATTCATGCTTCCATTGAATTTCTAGTTTTTGATGAATGGGTATGCAGTTCCTTGCAGTATTTTGTCTACCAGCATTTATACTATTGGTCTAGACATCGTTTTCATTGCCATCCCTTTTCTAGGCAAGATGCACATATATTGGATTTCCTCCTTAGACCTGACTACGTCTATGGCTGACCTATACTTATCCAGCAGCTCCTGATCTCCTACTTTTCCCCCGATGCCATTTCCACCAGTGCAAAAAGACAGATAATGGGCTGGTTTCCCATTGTCGGGACATAAATATTATCCAACCTGAGACTATTCACCAACACCAGTCCTGGGAGACATCCTCTATCTGCCCTTTCTATCCCTGTTACAAAATGCACGGTCCATATATCTTACCTGAGAATCTCCCTCAATCAGAATATTCTTACCTTGATAAGCAGGGGAGTCAGTGATCACTGACCTCAGCATACTTATCTTCATATACAAAAGGTAAGCTCCTCGGGTCCCAAAGGCTGATCCTCAAGGTGATAAGCTATAGCTCTTGATCTCTAGCTAAACAAAGATAAGCTCCTGGACCTAATGGGGTAAAAATTACCTAAGATAACCCTACACAAAAAAGTAAAGTGTCCTTAGTTCAAGCTCCTGGGTTTCTCCAAGGGGTAACAAGTGTTACAGCTCCTGCCCCCTTACGAGACAAGCTACAGCTTTAGGTCCAGCACTTTAGAGGTGTGCACTATCAAACAATAGGTAAATAAAATTTTAAAACATTTTAACAATTTTATTCATTTTACTTTCAAAAAATTAGTAAAAAACATAAAATACAGTATACACATTATACAAGTGTTCTTGTAAAAAGGAGAGCAGATTGATAGAGTGGGAGCGGCACTTCCAAGAAATTTTGATGAAAACAGAAAAAATTTTGGATTGAGATAAAAAAGTTAAAAAAGCCTATGGAATGAGTAGGGGAATTAGTAGATGGGGAGCTGGAAAGGTATTGGGTAGATAGCGGGAATATTTCGAGGAACTTTTTAAATGTCGATGAAGAAGGGGAGGCGGTCATTTCAGGGCACTGGCCAGGGAGGTATAACATGTTTCAGGAGTGAAGAAGGCGGGGATGTGAGTGTGGGGGAGGTACGTGGGGCATTACGTATAATGAAAGGGGGTAAAGCAACAGGAACTGTGGGGTGAATGCAGAAATTTTAAAAGCAGGGGAGGATATAGTGTTGGAGTGGTTGGTAGTTTTGTTTAATAAATGTATGGAAGCGGGGTAGGTACCTAGGGATTGGCAGAGAGCATGTATAATTCCTTTATATAAAGGGAAGGGGACAAAAGAGATTGTAAAAATTACAGGAGAATAAGTTTACTGAGTATACCAGGAAAAGTGTACGGTAGGGTTATTATTGAAAAAAATTAGAGGTAAGACGGAATGTAGGATTGCGGAGGGAGCAAGGAGGTTTTTAGAGTGGGTGGGGGATTTTGTAGATCAAGTGTTTTATTGAAGCATATATGTGAACAGTATTTAGATAAACGTAGGTAAGTTTTCATTGCGCTTATGGATTTAGAAAAGACATACAAATGAGTGGATAGGGGAGCAATATGGCAGATGTTGAAAGTATATGGAATAGGTAGTAAGTTACTAAATGCTGTAAAGAGTTTTTATGAGGATAGTGAGGCTCATGTTAAGGTGTGTAGGAGAGAGGGAGATTACTTCCTGGTAAAAGAAGGTCTTAGACAGGGATGTGTAATGGTGGTTTAATATTCGTATTTATAGATGGGGTTGTAAAAGAAGTAAATGCTAAGGTGTTGAGGAGAGGGGTGGGATTAAATTATGGGGAATCCCATACAAAATGGAATTGACACAGTTTACTTTTTGCTGATGAAAACCGTGCTTATGGGGATTCTAAAGAAAAATTAAAAGTATGGATGATTTTTAGAGTGGTAAAAGGTAGAAAGTTGAAAGTGAACATAGAAAGAGTAAGGGTGGGTGAGGGTATCAAATGATTTATATAAAGAAAAATTGGATATCAAATTGAGGAGGAGGAGGAGTATGGAAGAAGTGAATGTTTTCAGATATTTGGGAGTTGACGTGTCAGCAGATGGATTTATGAAGGATGAGGTTAATCATAGAATTGCTGAAGGAAAAAATGTGAGTGGTGCGTTGAGGTATGTGGAGACAAAAAATGTTATAGTCTAACAAACAACTGAGATTCAATTCCCTAGATCAAGAGCAAGAGCCCCCTAACCAGTGTCAATTAACCTCCCTTGAGGCCCGCTCGCATCTGGAAATTTTGCTCGCGTCTGGAAGCAAATAATCGACCAAGCAGCTGCTCATATCTGGAAAAACTTGCTCATGGAAGCACTCGTAAGTAGAGGTTCCATTGTATTATACTTTTTATTGGTTTTAATGCCTAGTTCTATTGCTAACTTAATATATGTTAGCGTAAACTTATTATCTAGCATTTATATGTATTTGTAAGTGGAAAAAAATGTCTGCTTTCCTGCAGTAGCCTGAAACCTAACCTGTCGTATAAGTGAGGCCCTACTGGATTGTATTTTCAGATGTTAGCTCTTGTCCCACTGATTGATTGTTTTATTCACCAGAGAAAATATTGCTTTCATTTTGAATACCTTCAATGCTCTGACATGCTTACTTTTCTGCCTGACTCTCTGAGGGTCTAACTTTTGCTGTAAACTCTGTTTTTGATTAGGTGACATTGATTTGCTACATCAGCAGTAAACCCCAATCCTTTCATCTGATGTCCCTCATTCAACACCTCCAGTATCTGTTTTTCTCCATTTCTTTCACCTCTGCTGTACATCACTGTATAACACTGTTGGTTGCAGGTCTTGCTATAAAAATTTTATTATTATTATTATTATTATTATTATTATTATTATTATTATTATTATTATAACACGCTGGCCATCTCCAACTAAGGCAGAGTGACCAAAACAGAAACACTTTCACCATAAGAACATAAGAACATAAGAACGAAGGAACACTGCAGCAGGCCTACTGGGCCCCTGCGAGGCAGGTCCAAGTCTCTTACCGGGTTAAGCCAATGCACCCAACCTGTCAGGTCAGGTCACCCTTGACTTAAGGGAGGAACCCGGCAAAACCCACCTGGTAGCTCAAGCTATCAGGTCCAACTACACCCACCCACATCCACTCATGTATGTTTTCCAACCTATTTAAAGCTACACAAAAGTTCTGGCCTCTATAAAATGTACTCGGGAGTTTGTTCCACTCATCCACAACTCATTACCAAACCAGTACTTTCCTATATCCTTCCTGAATCTGAATTTTTCCAACTTAAAACCATTGCTGCGAGTCCTGTCTAGGCTAGATATTTTCAGCACACTATTAACATCCCCTTTATTTATTCCTGTCTTCCATTTATACACCCAAACATATCACCCCTAAATTTTACGTCCCTTTCTAGAGAGTGCAGATTCAGGCCCTTAGTCTATCCTCATAGGGAAGGTTTCTGATACATGGGATCAACTTTGTCATCCTCCTTTGTACATTTTCCAGAGAATTTATAATCCATTCTGTAATACGGTGACCAAAACTGTGCAGCATAATCTAAATGAGGCCTAACCAAGGATGTATAGAGTTGAAGAACAACCTGAGGACTCCTATTATTATGCTTCCCTTTATATGAAAACCAAGGATTCTATTAGCTTTATTGCGAACACTTATGCACTGTTGTCTGGGGTTTTAGATTACTGCTAACCAGAACTCCTAAATCTTTTTTTTGCAATCCGTAATATTTAAAATCTAATTATTTTGTTTATATGTGGCATGGTTATTGTCCTGTCCAACATTTAGAACTTTGCATTTGTCTATATTAAACTGCATCCGCCACTTCTCCGACCACTGCATCAGTCTATTCAAACTTCCTGGGGTGCTCGAATGTCCTCGTCAGAATGAATTCGACGGCCTATTTGGTGTCATCGGCAAACTTGCCGATGTCGCTCTTTATGCCCCCATCTATGTCGTTTATGGGAGATTGTGAACAGCAGGGGGCCCAACACCGACCCTGTGGAACACCGCTCGTGACGCTTCCCCACTCTGATTTCTCCCCATTTATGCAAAAATCTCTGCTGCCTATTTGTCAAAACCAGCCTCTACCAGGAAAAAATTTCTCCTCCCTATTCCATGTGCTTTAATTTTCCCCCAAAAAATCTCTGATGTGGGACCCTGTCAAAAGCCTTACTCAAGTCCATATACACAATATCTATTCATTACCATGATCTACCTCCTCAAATACCTTAGTGAAAAAAGTTAATAAATTCGTAAGGCAGGAACGCCCCTTTGTAAAACCATGCTGAGATTCGTTGATTAAATTTATGCTTTTCAGGTGGCTACGAACTGCCTCGGCAATTATTGATTCCATAAATTTTCCCACTATGGAGGTTAGGCTTACTGGTCTATAGTTCGAAGCTAAGGACCTGTCACCTGTTTTGAAAATAGGTATCACATTTGCCATTTTCCACTTATCTGGCACCATGCCAGTTTGTAGTGATATGTTGAAAAGATTAGCCAAAGGTTTGCTAAGCTCCTCTTTACATTCCTTTAGAACCCTTGCATACAGTTCATCAGGCCTGGGGATTTGTTAGGTTTTAATTTATCTATTTGCCTAAGGACCATGTCACTTGTGACTCTAATCGTGCACAGTTTATTATCGTCCTGTTCTACATAATTTATCATTACTGGAATATCGCTGGTTTTCCTCCTGTGTAAAAACTGAGAGGAATTAATGTGTTAAAAATTCTACACATTTCCTTATCACTGTCAGAGAGCTGACCCGAGGAACTTTTGAGTGGGCCTATCTTGTCCCTGATCTTACTTCTGTATACTGAAAGAATCCTTTTGGGTTAGTCTCCGATTCTCTTGCAACTTTTAACCCCATAATCTCTTTTTGCTTTTCTAATTCCCTTTTTTATTTCTCTCTTTAACTGAATATATCGATTTCTTAATTGCCCCTCTCCCCTTTTGATTTGCCTATATATGCCTCTCTTTTGACCAATCAGATATTTTAATCTATTGTTCATCCATTTAGGATCATTTTTGTTTGATCTGATTCCCTATTTGGAACATAATTTTACTGGGGCACTAGAACTATGCCCTGGAAAGCATCATATCGGCAACCATCACCACCTACCTGACCTTAGTCAGGTCTTCCAGTTCAGCCCCCCTAAGTAATTTTTCAGTTCTATGAAATCAGCCAAGCGAAAGTCAGGGACGGAGACTTGATTGCCATTATTAGGGGAATTCCATGATATATTAAAACTGAGTGATTTGTGATCACTTTCCCCAAGCTCATCATTAACCTCAAGATTATTAATTAGTGTTTCCCTACTGGCAAGAACCAAGTCAAGGAGGTTTTTTCCCCTAGTTGGCTCTGTCACAAACTGTTTTAAAAAAACAGTCCTGGATAGTATCAAGAAAGTCACCTGACTCTAAATTTCCTGTCAAAATTGCTCCAGTCAATCTGTCTATAGTTGAAATCTCCCATTAGGACAACATTTTTCGTATGTAGATGCCTTACGAATTTCGTCCCATAGAAGTTTACTGCACTCCCTATCAAGATTTGGGGCCCTGTAAATCACACCCAAAATTAGTTTTTTCTCGGCCCTCGAGAAGCTGTAACCAAGCAGATTCAGTGGCTGACGCTTCTAATTTAATATCTTGTCTAACACAACAATTTAAATAGTCTCTGACATACATCGCTACTCCACCACCTTTCCTGTTGACCCTGTCAGTGTGGAATAATTTATAGTCTTGTATGTGACATTCAGAGGGCATCTCTCTATCTTTCAGATTGAGCCAGGTCTCTGTTATAGCCAATAATATCTATGTTTCCTGCACTTGCAGTTAATCTTAGCTCATCTATCTTATTTCTTACACTCCTGCTATTAGTATAGTAAACCTTAAGGGGACCTGATCTATTGTCTTTATTTATAACTTCATGCTGAATGCCTTTTATACATTTACTGTTTCCAACCCTAGTGTTGCAACCTGCTTGTTTCCCACACACACCCATACCTCTATCTTCCATCAGTTTAAAATCATAGGCATTTCACCAATGGCCTTCTCAATCGAGTCTGCAAGTGCTACCACCCCAGCCCCAGAGAGATGTACCCCATCCCTTGCATACATATCATGTTTGCCATAAAAGTTGTTCCAGTTGTCAATGAATGGGATTGCAAGTTCCTTGCAGTATCTGTCTAGCCAGCAATTTACACCAATTGCCCTAGACAACCATTCATTTCCTACTCCCCTTCTAGGCAAGATGCTACATATGATTGGGATCCCTCCCTTAGACTTAATGAAATCTATAGCTGACCTGTACTTATCTAGCAGCTCTTCTCTCCTACCCTTCCCAATATCATTTCCACCAGCACTGAGACAGATAATGGGCTTGTTCCCATTACCTGACATGATATTATCCAGCCTGTTGACAATGTCCCCAAACCCCGCTCCAGGGAAGCACACTCTATCTCTCATCTTCTTATCCTATTACAAAAAGCACGGGCAATATATCTTACCTGAGAGTCACCAACCACAAGAATGCGCTTACCTCCATTAGCAGGGGCAGTAGTACCCTTACCTTCACTGGCCACTGAAGTACATTCATCCTGAAGAACAGAGAAGCGATTTCCTACCTTCAGATCTTCACTCTTACTTTCCTTACCTGATGCGCCTCCCATTACTGTGAACCACTCGCCACTTGTAGCAGGTGCTGGGCTGCACCTCACTGCTGGTAGCCGTTGCTACCTCCCCCACTACAGCCTCCTCACAGCGAGAGACAGACTGCACCTCACTGCTAGAAGCCTCATTCCCCACAACTCCAGCCACCTCACACTCTCTCCCAGACCCATTGAGGTGGACCTTCAGCCTCCTAATCTCCTCCTGGAGAAGCAAGACCTCCTCCTTCAACTCTCCAACCTCAACTTTTAAAACACTGCAGAAGCAAGCCATGCTTTGTAACCGTCCACGCTAATCCCCCAATTCATACTATCACTGTCTTGCCAGAAGCATACAGGTACGACAGTATCTATAAGTTGGGATGTTTGTATATGCATGGATGTAGTGCACATGATAAGAAAGAAATGATTGTGGATGTTATGAATGAAAAGAAGCTAGATGTATTGGCTGTAAGTGAAACAAAGCTGAAGGGGGTGGAGAGTTTCACTTGGGAGGAATAAATGGGATTAGGTCAGAGGTTTCAAGTAAGTAGAGCTAAAGAAGAAATAGCAATAATGTTGAAGATTCAGTTATTGAGATTAACAAAAAAATCCAGGTAATGAAAGTTTGGATATCATATTGGAGGGAGGGAGTATGGAGGAAGTGAATATATTCAGGTATTTGGGAGTATTTGAGTCTGTGAGAGAAGAGGCAAACCACACAATGTAAATGATGAGGGGGAAAAAGGTGAATTTAAGCATCTGTGGAAGTAAAAGGAAAAATGTTCCAGGGTATAGTGGTACCAACACTGTTATATGGGTGTTAAACATGGTTTTTAATGACGCATAGAGGAGGAGGCAGGAGGCAGTGGAGTTGTATTGTTTGAGGTAACTGTGTGGTGTCAGTATCATGCAGAGAATTTTGAACTTGGAGACTAGAAGGTACATGGTTGCTAAGAGTATTATTCAGGTGGCTGAGGAGTGATTGGTGAGGAAGTTTGGACTTTTAGAGAGGCTGGAGCAAAATAGGATAACTAGGAGGGCAGGGGAAGGAAGGAAGGAGGGGTGGAGGGAAGGGAGGGTTGGAGAGAGGAGGTAAAGGAGGTTTTGAGTACTGGAGAACTGGATATTCACTGAGCATGTATGAGCATTTTTAGATAGGAGAGAGTGGAGGTGAAAGGTTTGTATAACATGACATGCTGTTGGAGTGTGAGCAAGGGAACATTTCTGAAAGAATTTTAGGGAAATCAGTTAGCAAGACATAAAAGTCCTGGAGGTTCAAAGTACAGTGCCTGTACTCTGAAGGGGGTGGAGATGTTGCAGTTTGGAGGAGGGCTATCTAAACTGCGATGTCAGCATGCTTCTGGATAGATGGTGATTGAGTGAGTAACGGTGATAGTGTTTCCTTGATTCATGAAATCGTAATGACACGATTGCAAACAGACCATTCCATGGGTGGGGTTTGAACCCATGGTCAGAGAGTCTCAAAACTCCAGACCGTTGCGTTAGCTGGCCCAGTGGCTAACTCAACTGTCTGGAGTTTTGAGACTCTCTGACCGCGGGTTCAAACCCCACCCGTGGTATGGTTTATAGTGTTTTCTCTTTTTCAGGTCCCTACCTCAGTGGGAGATGGTTGGTATTAAAACAATAAAATTAAATAATAGTAGTAGATTGGTAGACAGCACCCGCCCAGGGAGGTACTACCGTTCTGCCAAATGAGTGTAAAATGAAAGCCTGTAAGTGTTTTATGTGACGGTAGGATTGCTGGTGTCTTCTGTCTCATAAATATGCTACTTCTACTTACACTTAGATCACACTTCACATACATGTACACGTTTATTTATACACACTCATCTGAGTTTTCTTTGATTTTGTCTTAATAGTTCTTCTTATTACTTTTCCTTTTATATCCATGGGGAAGTGGAATAAGAATTTTTCTTCCGTAAGCCATGCGTGTTGTAAAAGTCAACTAAAATGCCGGGAACAATGGGATAGTAACCCCTTTTCCTGCATAATTACTAAAAAGAATAATAAGAAGAAAATTTTCAAAGTGGGATGTCTGAAAGTGCGTGGATGTTGTGCGAATGATCAGAAAGAGATGATTGTGGATGTTATGAATGAGAAGAAGCTGGATGTCCTGGCTTTAAGTGAAACAAAGCTGAAGGGAGTGGGGGGGTTTCACTGGAGAGAAATAAATGGGATTATGTCAGGGGTTTCTAATAGAGTTAGAGCTAAAGAAGGAGTAGCAATAATGTTGAAGGATAAGCTATGGCAGGAAAAGAGGGAGTATAAATGTATTAATTCAAGGATTATGTGGAGTAAAATAAAGGTTAGATGTGAAAAGTGGGTTATAGTAAGCATATATGCACCTGGAGAAGAGAGAAGTGTAGAGGAGAGAGATTTTGGGAAATGTTGAGTGAATGTGTGCGGAGTTTTGAACCAAGTGTGAGAGTACTTGTGGTTGGGGATTTCAATGCTAAAGTGGGTAAAAATGTTGTGGAGGGAGTAGTAGGTAAATCTGGGGTTCGAGGGGTAAATGATAATGGGAGCCTTTAATTGAGCTATGTGTAGAAAGAGGTTTAGTAATAAGTAATACATATTTTATGAAAAAGAGGACAAATAAATATACAAGGTGTGATATAGCATATAATGAAAGTAGTTTGTTAGATTATGTATTGGTGGATAAAAGGTTGATGGTAGGCTCCAGGATGTACATGTTTATAGAGGGGCAACTGTTATATCGAATCATTATTTAGTTGTGGCTACAGTTAGAGTAAGAGGTAGATGAGACAAGAGGAAAATGGTAACAAGAAGTAAGAGAGAGGTGAAAGTGTATAAATTAAGGGAGGAGGAAGTTTGGGTTAGATATAAGCAACTATTGGCAGAAAGGTGGGCTAGTGCAAAGATGAGTAGTGGGGGAGTTGAAGAGGGTTGGAATAGTTTTAAAAATGCAGTATTAGAATGTGGGGCAGAAGTTTGTGGTTATAGGAGGGTGGGTGCAGGAGGAAAGAGGATTGAGTGGTGGAATGATGAAGTAAAGGCGTAATAGAAGAGAAAAAAGTTAGCTTACGAGAGGTTTTTACAAAGCAGAAGTGTTATAAGAAGATCAGAGTATATGGAGAGTAAAAGAGAAGTGAAGAGGGTGGTGAAAGAGTGCAAAAGGAGAGCAGATGATAGAGTGGGAGAGGCACTCTCAAGAAATTTTAATGAAAATAAGAAAAAAATTTGGAGTGAGTTAAACAAGTTAAGAAAGCCTAGGGAACGAATGGATTCGTCAGTTAAAACAGAGTAGGGGAGTTAGTATATGGGGAGATGGAGGTATTGGGTAAATGACGGGAATATTTTGAGGAACTTTTAAATGTTGACGAAGAAAGGGAGGCGGTAATTTCATGCATTGGCCAGGGAGGTATAACATCTTTTAGGAGTGAAGAAGAGCAGGATGTGAGTGTGGGGGAGGTGCGTGAGGCATTACGTAGAACGAAAAAGGGGAAAACAGCTGGAAGTGATGGAATCATGACAGAAATGTTAAATGCAGGGGGGGTATTTTTGTTTAATAACTGCGTGAAAGAGGGGAAGAGAGCATGTGTAGCTCCTTTATATAAAGGGAAGGGGCACAAATGAGATTGTAAAAATTATAGAGGAATTAGTTTACTGAGTATACCAGGAAAAGTGTATGGTAGGGTTATTATTGAAAGAATTAGAGGTAAGACAGAATGTAGGATTGTGGATGAGCAAGGAGGTTTTAGAGTGGGTAGGGGATGTGTAGATCAAGTGTTTACATTGAAGCATATATGTGAACAGTATTTAGATAAAGGTAAGGAAGTTTTCATTGCATTTATGAATTTAGAAAAGGCATATGATAGATTGGATAGGGAAGCAATGTGGCGGATGTTGCAAGTACATGTATATGGAATTGATAGTAAGTTACTAAATGCTGTAAACAGTTTTTATGAGGTTAGTGAGGCTCATATTAGGGTGTGTAGAAGAGAGGGAGACTACTTCCTTGTAAAAGAAGGTCTTAGACAGCGAAGTGTAATGTCACCATGGTTGTTTAATATATTTATAGATGGGGTTGTAAAAGAAGTAAATTCTATGGTGTTCGGGTGAGGGGTGGGATTAAATTATGGGGAATCAAATACAAAATGGGAATTGACACAGTTACTTTTAGCTGATGATACTGTGCTTATGGGAGATTCTAAAGAAAAATTGCAAAGGTTAATGGACGAGTTTAGGAGTGTGCATAAAGGTAGAAAGTTGAAAGTGAACATATAATAGAGTAAGGTGATAAGGGTATCAAATGATTTAGATAAAGAAAATTGGATATCAAATTGGAGAGGAGGAGTATGGAAGAAGTGAATGTTTTCAGATATTTGGGAGTTGACGGGTCAGTGGGTGGATTTACGAAGGATGAGGTTAATCATAGAATTGATGAATGAAAAAAGGCGAGTGGTGCGTTGAGGTATATGTGGAGACAAAAAATGTTATCTATGGAGGCAAAGAAGGGAATGTATGAAAGTATAGTGGTACCCACATTCTTATATTGGTATAAAGCTTGGGTTGTAAATGCTGCAGTGAGGAGATGTTTGGAGGCAGTGTAGATGTCCTGTCTAAGGCAATGTGTGGTGTAAATATTATGCAGAAAATTTGGAGTGTGGAAATTAGGAAGGTGTGGAGGATTTGTTGAGGTGGTTTAGTCATTTAGACAGAATGGATCAAAGTAGAATGACATGGAGAGCGTATAAATCTGTAGGGTAAGGAAGGCCGGGTAGGGGTCGTCCTCGAAAAGGTTGGAGGAAGGGGGTAAAGGAGATTTTTGTGGGCGAGGGGCTTGGGCTTCCAGCAAGCAAGCATGAGCATGTTAGATAGGAGTGAATGGAGACGAATGGTATTTGGGACCTGACGAGCTGTTGGAGTGTGAACAGGGTAATATTTAGTGAAGGGATTCAGGGAAACCGGTTATTTTTATACAGGCGGACTTGAGTACTGGAAATGGGAAGTACAATGCCTGCACTTTAAAGGAGGGGTTTGGGATATTGGCAGTTTGGGGGGATATGTTGTGTATATTTATACGTATATGCTTCTAAACTGTTGTATTCTGAGCACCTCTGCAAAAACAGTGATTATGTGTGAGTGAGGTGAAAGTGTTGAATGATGATGAAAGTATTTTCTTTTTTGGGATTTTCTTTCTTTTTGGGTCACCCTGCATCGGTGGGAGACGGCCGACTTGTTAAAAAAAATAAAAAAAACTTGCCTTCTTCAATATATTCAAGAACCAAGCTGCTGCCTTCTTATGGACCTAGAGCATGAAAGAATTGTTCACAATGCTGAAATTTACTGTAATATCAGGAAACATAGATATTCCACTCTTGCCCAGACAAGAATGTAAAATTGCTTATTCTTTTGGGATAATTATGAGAGTTTATTCAGGATTTCTCAACATCATTTTTAACATGATCATTTTAACATGATCGGTGAAATATATAATTATATATATATATATATAATATAAATATATAATATATATATATATATATATACACCATAGACAAACAATGTTCAAATAAAACTGCTCAACTCTGATTCTAGCTTTTCATTTAGTGGGGATTTTCATTTTACTTCCAGTGGCACGTTTTTCGTGTCGCTGAATTCAGTTATGAACTAAAAATTTTCTCTCCTGAAAATAGAATGTGAAAATCCCCCAAAACGGACGTTTTTAAAATTTTTTAAACATCTCTACTTTAAAATATCAAGATTTTTTCAATTTTACATTTTCTTTTTTTTCTTTTCGGTGTTTTATGCCCCTTTATGAATTTTTTTGTTAATATAAGAAATGTCAGGTGTAATTTAAAATATTCATTATCATCACTGAGGGGGAACTTTAAAACATCCTTTATTTGTTTTCTTTTAGCAGTTTCTCATTTAATTTCTCTCAAAATTCGAAAACGAATCATCCAATCGGTACATATTTTTCAACTCAAGTCAGGTAACGGAACCAAATTTTAGGGAAAACTGACTTTCAGTGGCCTATGACCAATGTTGTTGAATTAAAAATCCCCGCCTTGGGAAAGGCTCAAAGCTTTCCAAACCCCCAATGGCGGAGCTTCAACACCTCAAAACTTCCAAAAAAACGACGACGGGAAAAAGTGAAATTTAAATGTGACGGTCCTGATCTGACCATTTTATGTGTAAAATAGCCAAAATATTTATTCTCTTAAACCGTATTTAATAATTTTTTAAAGACCCCTTTTTGAAAGACTTCTGTGTAATTTATCCAGTAATTTGATGTCGAAAAATAAAAAAAATAATTGGAAACGTTGGGAAACCGCGCCATAAATTGAGAATGACTCAAATGATGGGCTTTTAAAATTTTACCAATGGCTTTTCCCGTACACAAGACTGAACTGTTACTTTCCCGTACAAAGACTGACCCTGTTACTTTCCCGTACAAAAAGACTGACACTGTTACTTTCCTGTACACAAGACTGAACTGTTACTTTCCCCTAAAAAGACGACATGTACTTTTTCCCTACACAAAATGACACTTTTTTCCTGTACCAAGATGACAAAGTTTCTTTCCCTACACAAGACTGAACTGCTACTTTCCCGTACACAAGACTGACATGTTTTTTTCCTGTACACAAGATGACACTGTTACTTTCCCGTACACAAGATGCATGTACTTTCCCGTACACAAGACGACATGTTACTCTCCCGTACACATGACTGACGCTGTTTTCCTGTAACAAGACTGACACGTATTTTCCTGTACACAAGACTGACACTGTTATTTCCCGTACAAAAGATGCCACTGCTATTTTCCCAGTACATAAGACTGCGCTGTTATTTCTTTCCTGTACACAAGACTGACGCTCTACTTTTGTACACAAGCTGACGCTGCTACTTTTCTGTACACAAGACTCACACTGTTACTTTCCTGTAAAAAGACTGACGATGCTATTTTCCCTTTTTACAAAAGAGACATGCTACTTTTCTGTACACAAACTACATTGTTACGTTCCTGTACACAAGATGAGGGGGCTGCTAATGCCCTGTCACAAGACTCACTTTGCTATTTTTTAAGTAAACAAGACTGACACGTTACTTTCCCGTACACAAGACGACACTGTTACTTTCCTGTCACAAGACTGACACTGTTACTTTCCTGTACAAAAGACTGACGCTGCTATTTCCGAACAAGATGACGCTGCTATTTTCCCTGAACAAGACTGACCGTTACTTTCCTGTACAAAAAGACGGGGGCCTGCTATTTTCCCGTACACGAGATGACGTGCTACTTTCCTGAAACCCAAGACTGACGTGTTACTTTCCTGTACACAAGACTGACGCTGCTACTATCCTGTACAAAAGACGACCCTTTGTTTTTTTCCCTGTACACAAGCTCACGATCCTATTTTTCGTAGACAAGCCCCACATTCTGCTCTTGATTTGGGCCTCGTAGGTCATAGCGCTCCCCTTACTTATTCAGTCTCCCTCGATCCCCCTTGGGAAGGAGAAACATTTAACGATACAGTCTTCAGCCTTGATTGCACCACGATGAGCCTATGGCAGATCGTGGTCAAGATCATAGCAAACAGTGGTACTGTTGATGAATCATCTTTGCAACAGCCGTTTCTGGGTGGGTTGCAGTGAAAATCAACGCTATTCTGACACTCAAGGAAAGCCTTCATTGTCGGTGTCAGATGATGTGAGCCGGAAGCTACTCACTACTGAAGCACACTACTCTTACTGCTCGATAATTTACTGTTATGTACTACTCCTGCTCTCAGAGCAAGAGATCAGTATTCTGAAATAACTAGTCAAGATTCTCACGGCGCTACCAACTGCTGAACTCAAGTCATATATTGAAACTCACAAATACATGTACCACCGTTGACAGCATCACAAAAAATCCCAAATGCTTGACCATGCTCAAGGTCACCTTCCGGATTTAACATGGCAACCACTGCTCCGAGGGACGGTCTTGCTGTGTACTACTACTATCAGTCCCACCTACATCGAAGCTGTAAGATTTCATACATCCAAATGCTGGAACTGTTATCTTATCTGCACACACAAGCCTGTCGTCCAGTTTAAAGACAAGGAGTTCTGCACAACCATGTGGGTAGTGAGGGCCACACTTCTCAGTGTCCTGTACTGCCTCTTCTCCATCTCCACCAACTTGTTTAACTGCAAATCAAAGTCACCACACTCCTGCAATAAATGTCTTACTAGGAAAGTACATATGAAGAAAACTCAAGTTTGCAGCAGATACATACAAAACTCCGTCTAGCTTCCACTCAAACCGCCTCCACCACCACCGTCACTCTCAGCATGTGACCTAACAAAGATCACACTACTGTCTGCTATATGCTCATATGCAGACATGGCAGTACCTGGCTCCTTCAACACTCCATCAACGAGCTATTTGCCTTAGAACAACATGTTCATCGTTTGTATTGCCAGTTCTCCACCCTTCGGTGATTTTCCCTTCCCCCCCCCCGAAAGACTTAGTGCCACCTTGCTTTCTTCAGTAACTCCTCCATGCTCTTCCAATTTAGTGACGTTCACTTCAACAACCTACCAATGAGAAGGCCTCTACCACCATCACTCGCATGGAAGACCCACCAATCAGAGGACCTTACCACCAGCAACATCTTCTTCTCATCTGGCTGAAAGCGACATTGGTCTTCACCTCCACCTTCATCACCGCCTGCAACGAGGTAAAACCAGTGCCAACAACATCATCTTATCACCCTCGACATGACACAGATCCTGATGATGATTCTTAAGGAATCACCTTCTACACCACAACACACTACGGTCAGATATGCTGTAATCTGAAACTGTATACTCATCTTACCAACAGGACTGTCAAGTTTACCATCGATCCTGTGCTTGTTATAATTACACTTCCTAATCTCCTAGTAGTTCATTTAAGAACGCTATCAGCATCCTGCAATCAACACTTTCTAAAACGTCTCATGTCCTCCCGCTCAACGATTTAACCGTTTTGTAAATGGATCTGATATCAGCAAGACTCCAATACAAAACAACGTCAACAATCGAAGTAACCGCCTAACTCATGAACTGACCAATCAACGATAGCTCTTCTTTGTCGCTGAGCCACCTGTCATCAGTCAAGTCTCAGTGTCTTCCATCAAGCAAGATTTGCAGTCAGCCTCTGCAGAGTTCCAGTGCCTTCTGCGTCGTCTCATCAGTGTTTTCCAGGCTTAGCAGCTGGGTCTAGTCCTGAATCTTCTTCTTCATCGACTCATAGACATTCCTCTCACTGTCTATTCTTCGCCCAGTCGCCACTTGCCCCTCGTCCTAGTGGGTCCTTACACGAGAGTCCGTGTTTGTTGTGACTCAAGCTCCTACTTTCCATACACAAGACTCACGCTCCTACTTTCCAGTACACAAGGCTCAGATGCATACTGTGTGGCATAATTACAATTTGTAATTATATTTATCAGAAACATTTTAGTTTACGTTCCAAAATATTCATTTATTGCTTGAGGAACGACAGATTCGTTCGGTTTAATTTCAACGTTGATGTAATGTATCTTGGGCAGATTCTTGATGACTATTTACATGTGTGGCTGCCTATATACAGTGATACACATGTCATTCAAATATTCTTCCAGTGTGAGAAACTAAGAAATGTTCATCTCATTAAATCAAAATTTATACTGAGTATCCAACTAAAAACACATTGGAATTTTCTGGAGTTTATACCTGCTATATCACTACTTTTCTTCTGGAAATGGTATAGTATTACTTTATTGCACTATTTTCCCTTGACACTAGTGAGGGAACTTGACACTGGTGAGGGAACTTGACACTGGTGAGGGAACTTGACACTGGTGAGGGAACTTGACACTGGTGAGGGAACTTGACACTGGTGAGGGAACTTGACACTGGTGAGGGAACTTGACACTAGTGAGGGAACTTGACACTGGTGAGGGAACTTGACACTAGTGAGGGAACTTGACACTGGTGAGGGAACTTGACACTAGTGAGGGAACTTGACACTGGTGAGGGAACTTGACACTAGTGAGGGAACTTGACACTGGTGAGGGAACTTGACACTGGTGAGGGAACTTGACACTGGTGAGGGAACTTGACACTGGTGAGGGAACTTGACACTGGTGAGGGAAACTTGACACTTGGTGCTCAGGGAACTTGCATAGATGAGGGAACTTGAATCACTGGGTGAGGGTACTTGGACATGGTGAGGAAACTTGGACACTGGTGAGGGAACTTGACACTGGTGAGGGAACTTGACACTGGTGAGGGAACTTGACACTGGTGAGGGAACTTGACACTGGTGAGGGAACTTGACACTAGTGAGGGAAAACTTGACATGGTGAGGAATTGTCACTAGTGAGGGAACTTGACATGGTGAGGGAACTTGAAACTAGTGAGGAACTTGGACACTGGGTGAGGGAACTTGACACTGGTGAGGAACTGACACTAGTGGGGAAACTTGACACTGGTGAAGGGAACTTGACACTACTGAGGGGAACTTGACATGGTGACGGAACTGACAACTAGTGAGGGAACTTGAGACTGGTGAGGTGAACTTGACACGGTGAGGGAAACTTGACCTCTGTGGTGAGGGAACTTGACACTAGTGGAGGGAACTTGACACTGTGAGGGAACTTGACACTGGTGAGGAACTTGACACTAGTGAGGGACTTGACATGGTGAGGGAACTTGACATACTGAGGGGAACTTGACACTGGTGACGGACTTGACATTAGTGAGGGAACTTGACACTGGTGAAGGAACTTGACACTGGTGAGGGAACTATGGACACTGGTGAGGGAACTTGACACTGGTGAGGGAAACTTGACACTAGTGAGGAAATTTGACACTGGTGAGGGAAACTTGACACCTGGTGTGGGAACTTGATGAAACTAGTGAGTGAACTTGACCACTGGGTGGGAACTTGACACTAGTGAGGGAACTTGACACTGGTGAGGGAACTTGACACTGGTTAGGGAACTTGACACTGGTGAGGGAACTTGACACTGGTGAGGGAACTTGACACTGGTGAGGGAACTTGACATAGGAGGGAAAACTTGACATGGTGAGGGAACTTGACATGGTGAGGGGGAACTTGACACTGATGAGGGAACTTGACACTAGTGGGGAACTTGAACAACTGGTGAGGGACTTGACACTAGTGAGGGAACTTGACACTGGTGAGGGAACTTGACACTAGTGAGGGAACTTGACACTGGTGAGGGAACTTGACACTGGTGAGGGAACTTGACACTGGTGAGGGAACCTTGGCACTGCTGAGGGAACCTTGACACTGGTGATGAGATCTTGACACTGGTGAGGAAACTTGACACTGGTGAGGGAATCTTGGCACTGGTGAGGGAAACTTGACACTGGTGTGGGAACTTGACACTGGTGAAGGAACCTTGGCACTGGTGAGGAAACCTTGACACTGCTGAGGGAACTTTGACACTGGTGATGGGACCTTGACACTGGTGAGGAAACTTGACACTGGTGAGGGAATCATGACACTGGTGAGGGAACTTGACACTGGTGAGGGAACTTGACACTGGTGAAGGAACCTTGGCACTGGTGAGGGAACCTTGACACTGCTGAGGGAACTTTGACACTGGTGATGGGACCTTGACACTGGTGAGGAAACTTGACACTGGTGAGGGAATCATGACACTGGTGAGGGAACTTGACACTGGTGAGGGAACTTGACACTGGTGACGGAACCTTGGCACTGGTGAGGGAACCTTGACACTGCTGAGGGAACTTTGACACTGGTGATGGGACCTTGACACTGGTGAGGAAACTTGGCACTGTGTGAGTGGAATCATGACATGGTGAGGGAATTGACACTGTGAGGGAGCTTGACATGGTTGAAGGAACCTTGGCACTGGTTGAGGGAACCGTGACACTGCTGAGGGAACTTTGACATGGTGAATGGGGACCTTGGACACTGGTGAGGGAACCTTGCACTGGTGAGGGTGTAATCATGGACACTGGTGAGGTGACCTTGACACTGGTGAGGGATTCTTGACACTGATGAGGGACCTTGACACTGGTGAGGGAACCTTGACACTGGTGAGGGAACCTTGACTCTGGTGAGGGAATTGACACTTGTGAGGGGACTTAGACACTGGTGAGGGAAAACCTTGGACATGGTGATGGGACCTTGACACTGGTGAGGGAACTTGACACTGGTGAGGGAACCCTTGACTCTGGTGAGGAACTTGAGACTGGTGAGGGAACCTTGTCAATGGTGAGGGGACCTTGGCACTGGTGAGGGATTCTTGAAACCTGTGAGGGGAAACTAGACACTGGTGAGGGAACCTTGACACTGGTGATGGAACTTGACTTGGTGAGGGAACCTTGACTCTGGTGAGGGAACCTGTCACGGGTTAGGTAACCTGGACTCTGGTGAGGGCCCCGCTGACTTGGCACGTGTGAGGGGATACCTGGTCACGGGGGTTGGGGACCGGGACTCGGGGGGGGGGGACCGTGACATGGTGAGGGAACCTAGACTCTGGTTGAGGGAACTTGACACTGGTGAGGGAAACCTTGCACATGGTTGAGGGGGACCTTGACACTGGTGAGGGAACCTTGACACTGTGGTGAACTTGACACTGGTGAGGGAACCTTGACACTGTTGAAGGAACCTTGACTCTGGTGAGGGAACCTTGGCACTGGTGAGGGAACCTTGACACTGGTGAGGGAACCTTGACACTGGTGATGGGACCTTGACACTGGTGAAGGATCTTGACACTGTGTGAGGGTTCTTGACATGGTTTTGGGAACTTGACACTGGTGAAACTAACCTTGACTCTGGTGGAGGGAACCTTGGCACTTGTGAGAGAACATTGACACTGGTGAGGGAACCTTGACACTGTTGATGGGACCTTGACACTGGTGAGGGAACTTGACACTGGTGAGGGAACCTTGACTCTGGTGAGGGAACTTGACACTGGTGAAGGAACCTTGACACTGGTGAGGGGACCTTGACACTGGTGAGGGAACCTTGACACTGATGAGGGGACCTTGACACTGGTGATAGGACCATGACACTGGTGAGGGAACTTGACACTGGTAAGGGAACCTTCACACAGGTGAGGTGACCTTGACACTGGTGAGGGAACCTTGACACTGGTGAGGGATCTTGATACTGGTGAGGGAACCTTGACACTGGCGAGGGGACCTTGAAACTGGTGATGGGACCTTGACACTGGTGAGGGAACTTGACACTGGTGAGGGAACTTGACACTGGTGAGGGAACCTTGGCACTGCTGAGGGAACTTGACACTAGTGAGGGAACTTGACACTGGTGAGGGAACTTGACACTGGTGAGGGAACTTGACACTGGTGAGGGAACCTTGGCACTGCTGAGGGAACCTTGACACTGATGAGGGAACCTTGGCACTGCTGAGGGAACTTGACACTAGTGAGGGAACTTGACACTGTTGAGGGAACTTGACACTGCTGAGGGAACTTGACACTGGTGCCGGAACTTGACACTAGTGAGGGAACTTGACACTGGTGAGGGAACTTGACACTGGTGAGGGAACTTGACACTGGTGAGGGAACTTGACACTGGTGAGGGAACTTGACACTAGTGAGGGAAATTGACACTGGTGAGGGAACTTGACACTGGTGAGGGAACTTGACACTGGTGAGGGAACTTGACACTAGTGAGGGAACTTGGCTCTGGTGAGGGGTATAGACACTAGTGAGGGAACTTGACACTGGTGAGGGAACTTGACACTGGTGAGGGAACTTGACACTGGTGAGGGAACTTGACACTGGTGAGGGAACTTGACACTGGTGAGGGAACTTGACACTGGTGAGGGAACTTGACACTAGTGAGGGAACTTGACACTGGTGAGGGAAATTGACACTGGTGAGGGAACTTGCACTGATGAGGGATTTGACACTAGTGAGGAACTTGACATGGGAGGGAACTGATATCATGTGGGAGTTCGAACACGTGGTGGATGGATACGGTTAAAATAATACTCCACAAGGCCTGGTAGTACGTATAATTACAGATAATGTGGAGAGAGCCCTTACAGCCTGACCTAGTCTCCTTGCTCCTCTCGTAACACTGACTGACTGGCCGCCCACAGTACCCATATGTGAGGGGGTAGACGTCTCTGTTGCGGCTAGTGCTCTCACTAGAGTGTCTGTAGTTGTTCTAGTGTTCCAGATGGTGATACGTCCTAGTTGACAGTGATTCCTGCAAAGTAATAAGGTTCTATTTGTTGAACCATCCTTACATGTTGTAAGAGATAGTAAGATCCATTTCTTCCTGGCCAACACTTCTGGTCACAGTGTTCGCCTCAGAGCAAATACCAATCTTGTTGACCTTGTTCACTATCCTTACCCTGTTCAGGTAGAGGATGAGTTGTCACCTGACAGGGGGTCGGTGCTATTTCTGCCGGGGAGAAGACCTCATCCCACTTCCACTGGATCATCTGTTCCACCAGTTGAGCGAGAAGGAGAAAGACTTAGCTCCCACTGACTTCCCAGATGAATCATGCGTTTGTTGAACCTGTTTGAAACAAACGTTCGTAAAAGCCCATTGCTTACAGGTGAGTAGACGGGTATAACGAACTTATTGTCCCATCGAAATTCCACTTGAACCTGGGTACTTGACCTATCTAAATACCTGCGTACAGAATGCCTCATTCTCAAGTTTGCTGTCGCAGAAGAATTGATCATCAAATGCTTGATGATGGAGTTATTGCACCTAGCAAATTCACCTTGGAATGCACCCTTATACTAGTACCTAAGAAGGATGGTACTTGGCGCCCAGTGATGACTTTAGGAAGTTAAACGCCCCGAAAACCATTCCAGATCGCGTTCCACTCCCTGTACGGGTGATCTTTTACGTAATATGGAGATACAAGTCTTTTCAACCCTGGATTTGTTACAAGGGTTTTGGCAAGTCCCTCTTCACAGAGACAGCCAAGAGATTAACTGCATTCTTCCAACTCCTAAGGTTATTATCACTTCTCCGTATGGCGTTTGGATTACGATCTTTTTTTTTTTTCCCTATCACGTTCTCAACGGTTCATTACTAATATCTTTAGAGGTCTCGTGTAATGCACTTGTATGGATTGTACTTAGATGACGTAATCGCATGTCAACTAGACGTGGATACACACTTGAAAAGACTTGATGTAGTACTTGGTAAGCTTGAAGATGCCATTTTAAAGATAAACTGTCTAAAATGTCAATATTTTTTCAGATCAGAAAATTAAGTTTCTTGGTCACGTAGTCACTCCTAGAGGGGTTACGACTGACAAGTATCTAAAAGTATCTGCAGTACTAATTTTCCAACTCCCAAAACTGCTTGATGCCGAAGGATCCTTTGTGGGCTTTGCAGGTTTTTAATGAATCTATCATGCCAAATTTTCTTCCATAGTGTCCTCTAACTGAGTTGACTTAGAGAAAAGATGCTCTTTTGTTTGGACCTTCCGTCAGAAAGAGCATTCCAAACTCTAGAGAAAGCTAACATTGCTCCAATTTTGAAAAATTACAGATTTTTCTAAAAGCCCTTCTATCTGACAACTGATGCTAGTTCAATTGCATAGGTGCCGTACTAGCTCCAGAAGGACCGATGGCAAGTACAACGCAGTTGCATTTTGCTAGCGAGTCCTTTACGAAGGTGAACGTAATTATACAGTAAACTGAGCAAGAAGCTTTAGCAATTAGTATGGTCTTTTAAAGCACTTCCGAGACATTATTTACAGTACTTGTTCATGTCTTGACAGTCCATGCTCCATGATACCCTTATTCCAGAAACAAAACAACCTACGGGAAGGTTAGCCAGATGGACCTTGAACTATCCCAAGAGTTCAATCCCACCTTTTGAGGCTTTAACCTGGCAAGTCAAATGTAGTCGCAGATGCCTTATCGCGGAATGTTAGTCTAGTACTGCAGACCCTCCATTTAGTGACTGAAGAGTAAGAATGCTCAACGAACAGAATCCTTGGGTTCTGGTGCATGTTGAGATTCGATTCTGCTCCAGGAAGATATTATTCTGACTGTGAAGCCACCACGCACCCATCAGTGTACTTTGCATGAACCAAGATTACTGTATCGACAGCCGAGTTGGTACTCCTAGCAGAGAGTATACAAGTTAGTAATTCCACAGTCATAGTGAATGTTAGCCTTAGAGTAGTTCCGATGTACAGGTGTTGCACACCCTGGTATGGATCGCTCAGTAAAACAGCAGATTGAAATACTTTTTGGCTCGTGTGGCAACTGATATTTCTGAGAATGTTAAGAAATGTAGGTGTCTGCATGAACATAAAGGTAATGCTATGAGTCCTAAACCAATCCAAGTATATCCAACTACTAGCGAACCGTGGGAAAGAGTTGCGCTAGATTTGTTAACTAATTTTCAATGTTCCCACCAAGGTAACAAACCTCTGTGTGTTATGGTAGACCATTTCACCCAGATATTGTGAGTTAGTTCCTATTGCAGATAAGACTGCGAGACCAGTAGCCTAACGCGTTTTAAAGAACGCATTATCTGCATGCATACACTCCTAAGTCCCTTAGTACAGATTAATGGAGCGTGAATTCTGTAATGAGATTCTTGAAATTTTGTGCACTTGTACAAAGATCTCTAAATCCACCATTGTTCCTCTCATCCTGCCATGCAATGGTTGTTAGCGGAACGAACAATAGAAAGTACTTGATGTCTGGAAGCCACTATCAATCCAAAGTGATGAAACTGGGATGAAGTAATACCTGATGTGCAGTGTGCTATAAATTCTGCTTACAATGTTTCTATAGGTTGACACTCCACATTATGCATTGTTGGTGTAGATAAACGTTTTGCCTCATGAGTTGTTATATTCTAATCGAAACAAATTATAACCTGATGAATTCATAGCAACTCGTTACCGGCTTAGATCAAAGTGTTTTTAGAAGAATCCGTGAAACACTTCATAAATCAACAGCTGAATTTACAATGAGTCGCCAAACACTCGAGCAAAGCCATCCAAAATCAAAGTAGGTTCGAGAAGTTTATGCTGATTTAACTTTAAACAAACGTCTGCAATGCAAAGCTTGATCAAAAGTTTGTTGTCCATATCGAGTAGGTTGAACATACACTGGTAATAAGTATAAGTGGTTAGGAGAGAATTAGTACTGCCGGTCGTATAATGAATCGCATTTAGATTCATATGAAGTTAGTATGTACTGATAATGATGTTCCAACCCAACTAATGTGACAGATACTCTAACAATCCTCTGATCGAACTCTCTTCCTCTGATACTTCCAGTCAGACGATCAACTGAATGTCGTTATTCCCTACGTACACGACAAGGTATGAGAAGTCCTCAAGTATCATTTGTAACTTCCAATTCAGATTTTCCTCAAATACAGCATGAGTTAGCCAGTGCTACAGAGTTTGATCCTCCCAGAGATGACACCCATTCTGCATATGTCAATCTCACCCTAGCAGAGTTGGCGGTTAAATGTAAATAACCTGTATAGATGAATAATTACAGTATCAACTTATCAGTATTCAAGAATTTTTTTTTGTGTTCATGTTCTCTCCACATTATCTGTAATTATACGTACTACCAGCCTACGTGAGTATTATTTTACCCAATCCACGTGTTCGAACTCCCACATGATATTGACACTAGTGAGGGAACTTGACACTGGTGAGGGAACTTGACACTGGTGAGGGAACTTGACACTGGTGAGGGAACTTGACACTGGTGAGGGAACTTGACACTGGTGAGGGAACTTGACACTAGTGAGGGAACTTGACACTGGTGAGGGAACTTGACACTAGTGAGGGAACTTGACACTGGTGAGGGAACTTGCACCTGTGAGGGAACTTGACCTGGTGGAGGGGAACCTTGGCACTGCTGAGGGAACCTTGACATGGTGATGAGGATCTTGACACAGGTGAGGAAAACTTGGACACTGGTGAAGAATTCTTGGCACTGGTGAGGGAACCTTGACATGGCTGAGGGAACTTTGACAATGGGATGGGACTTGACACTGGTGAGGAAACTTGACACTGGTGAGGGAATCATGACACTGGTGAGGGAACTTGACACTGGTGAGGGAACTTGACACTGGTGAAGGAACCTTGGCACTGGTGAGGGAACCTTGACACTGCTGAGGGAACTTTGACACTGGTGATGGGACCTTGACACTGGTGAGGAAACTTGACACTGGTGAGGGAATCATGACACTGGTGAGGGAACTTGACACTGGTGAGGGAACTTGACATGGTGAAGACCTTGGCCACTGGTGAGGAACCTTGACATGCTGATGGGAACTTTACACTGGTGATGGGACCTTGACACTGGTGAGGAAACTTGACACTGGTGAGGGAATCATGACACTGGTGAGGTGACCTTGACACTGGTGAGGGATTCTTGACACTGATGAGGGACCTTGACACTGGTGAGGGAACCTTGACACTGGTGAGGGAACCTTGACTCTGGTGAGGGAACCTTGACACTGGTGAGGGGACCTTGACACTGGTGAGGGATCCTTGACACTGATGAGGGATCTTGACACTGGTGAGGGAACCTTGACTCTGGTGAGGGAACCTTGACACTGGTGAGGGGACTAGAACTGGTGAGGGAACCTTGTCACTGTTTGAATGGGACCTTGAACACTGTATGTGAGGGAACTTGACACTGGTGAGGGAACCTTGACTCTGGTGAGGGAACTTGAGACTGGTGAGGGAACCTTGACACTGGTGAGGGGACCTTGGCACTGGTGAGGGAACCTTGACACCTGTGAGGGAACTTGACACTGGTGAGGGAACCTTGACACTGTTGAAGGAACCTTGACTCTGGTGAGGGAACCTTGACACTGGTGAGGGAACCTTGAGACTGGTGATGTAACCTTGACTCTGGTGAGGGAAACTTGGCACTTGTTAGGGAACCTTGACACTGTTGATGGGACCTTGACACTGTTGATGGGACCTTGACACTGGTGAGGGAACCTTGACTCTGGTGAGGGGACCTTGACACTGGTGAGGGAACCTTGACACCTGTGAGTGAACTTGACACTTGTGAGGGAACCTTGACACTGTTGAAGGAACCTTGACTCTGGTGAGGGAACCTTGGCACTGGTGAGGGAACCTTGACACTGGTGAGGGAACCTTGACACTGGTGATGGGACCTTGACACTGGTGAAGGATCCTTGACACTGGTGAGGGATCTTGACACTGGTTAGGGAACCTTGACACTGGTGAGGTAACCTTGACTCTGGTGAGGGAACCTTGGCACTTGTGAGGGAACCATTGACACTGGTGAGGACCTTGACACTGTTGATGGGACCTTGACACTGGTGAGGGAACTTGACACTGGTGAGGGAACCTTGACTCTGGTGAGGGAACTTGACACTGGTGAGGGAACCTTGACACTGGTGAGGGGACCTTGACACTGGTGAGGGAACCTTGACACTGATGAGGGGACCTTGACACTGGTGATAGGACCTTGACACTGGTGAGGGGAAACTTGACACTGGTTAGGGAACCTTGACACTGGTGAGGTGACCTTGACACTGGTGAGGGAACCTTGACACTGGTGAGGGATCTTGACACTGGTGAGGGAACCTTGACACTGGCGAGGGGACCTTGAAACTGGTGATGAGACCTTGACACGGGTGAGGGAACTTGACACTGGTGAGGGAACCTTGACACTGATGAGGGGACCTTGGCACTGGTGATGGGACCTTGACACTGGTGAGGGAACTTGACACTGTTTACCTGGAGAGAGTTCCGGGGGTCAACGTCCCCGCGGCCCGGTCTGTGACCAGGCCTCCTTAGGTCAGTGTCCCAGGATGCGACCCACACCAGTCGACTAACACCCAGGTACCCATTTTACTGATGGGGAACATAGACAACAGGTGGAAAGAAACACGTCCAATGTTTCTACTCTGGCTGGGAATCGAACCCAGGCCCTCACCGTGTGAAGCGAGAGCGTTAACCACCAGGCCACCAGAGCCAGGGAATCATGACACTGGTGGGGTGACCTTGACACTGGTGAGGGATCCTTGACACTGGTGAGGGATCTTGACACTGGTGAGGGATCTTGACACTGGTGAGGGATCTTGACACTGGTGAGGAATTCTTCGCATGGTGAGGATCTTGACCCACTGGTGATGGATTTCTTGACATGGTGAGGATTTGACCACTGGTGAGGGATCTTGACACTGGTGAGGGATCTTGACACTGGTGAGGAATCTTGACACTGGTGAGGGATCTTGACACTGGTGAGGAATCTTGACACTGGTGAGGAATCTTGACACTGGTGAGGGATCTGACACTGGTGAGGGTCATGACATGGTGAGGGGATCTTGACACTGAGTGAGGGGGGATCTTGACACCTGGTGAGGGATCTTGACACTGGTGAGGGATCTTGACACTGGTGAGGGATCTTGACACTGGTGAGGGATCTTGACACTGGTGAGGGATCTTGACACTGGTGAGGGATCTTGACACTGGTGAGGGAACCTTGACGTTCAATAAACAGAAAAAGAAAATTTGTTAAAAATAATAATAATAATAATAATAATAATAATAATAATAATAATAATAATAATAATAATAATAATAATAATAATAATAATAATAATAATAACCTATGTGGATAGTGTTAAAGGTTTCACTTCAGACTGTAAAATTAAGTCTCTATAAGAAAAAAAAAATCGAAGGACTCCGCCTGGAGTGAACCCGAGTCTGCTGCTTTAGAGGGACAGCCGTGTGACCGCTCGCACCACAGAGTCGTAATGTTAGAGATTGAGTTTTACTATATAGCGCTATGTAGCGGTGGCAAGCAAATGGTCTTCATTAGAGGCCTGGCTTCTGGGTTCTGTTGGCACCCACCATGACGGTACTAGTGACCAGTACTTCTTCCCTGCTGGTAATATGGGAGAGTACTAGTGATAGTGCTTCTCTCTCTGCTAGAACCAACGTGGAGGGTAATAATGACCAGTGCTTCTTCCTTGCTACAAGCCCCAACATAGATGTGTACTAGTGACCAGTGCTTCTCTCCCTCTAGCACCATCATTGGAGTAGTATTTGTGACCAGTGCTTCTCTCCCTGCTAGCACTAACATGGGGTACAAGTTGACCTAATGCTTCTCTTCCGCTAACACCAATGTGAGAGTACTAGTGACCAGTACAGGAGAATTAACAAGACTAAGCCGAGCACATACAAAGGATAAGTTCAGGTTCAGGAACTAAGTCAGCTGGAAGAACTCAGTCAGGTGAAGAAAACTAAGTCAGATTCACATTCTGTAATCCATTTAAATAGCGGGTTTTTTGTAAGCAGTCTGAGACCGACCTGTTAATGTGGCCTCGTTATTTGTTGCTTTAGATAGAAAGGTGACAAAGGTGAATGTAAAAAATGACAACGCCGGTAAAGGTGTTTCCTAAAGTGCATATAGAGTGAAAGGTTTAACTGAAGGTGTACCTTAAGTGTGATCTTTTGGTGATTCTTTAAAAGTAAAATATACAAGTGAGGGTGAAAGGTGTGAGTTAAACTTAAGTGGGAAATATAATAGGAAAATAACAGGACAGTGGTGTACAAGTATCGTGTTGCTGCTACACATGTATCCTCTATTTTACTACCTTTCTTGATCTTCCTTTTCTTCTTCTTCTTCTTTTCTCTACTTCTTCTCTTCTTTATTCTTATTATTTTTTCTTCTTCTTTTTTCTTCTTCTTCTTCTTCTTCTCTTATTCTTTTTTCTTCTTCTTATTTCATCTTCTTTTCTTATCTCCTTCTTCTTCTTCTTCTTCTTATTCTTCTTTTTTCTTCTTCTTCTTCTTCTTGCTTCTTCTTCTTCTTCTTCTATTTTCTTTTCTTCTTCTTCTTCTTCTTCATCTTCTTCGTCTTCTTCTTCTTCTTTTCTTTCTTCTTCTACTCCTTCTTGTCTTCTACTTCTTTCTTTCTCTCTTCTTTTGCTTTCTTCTCTTCTCTTTACTTTATTCTTCGTTTCTTTTCTACTTCTTTCTTCTGCTTCTGTCTTCTTCTTTTTCTTTTCTTCTTCTTTTTTTTCTTCTTTTTCTTCTTCTTCTTCGTCTTCTTCTTCTTCTTTCTTCGTCTTTTTTTCTTCTCTTCTTTCTATTTTCTTATTCTTCTTCTTCTTCTTTTTCTTTTCTTTTCTTCTTCTTTCTTCTTTTCATCTTTTCTCCTCTTCTTCTTCTTCTTTTCTTCTTTTCATCTTCTTCTTCTTCTTCTTCTTCTTCTTGTTTTTTTTTTTTCGTTTCTTCTTCTTCTTCATCTTTCGTCTTTTCGTCTTTTCTTTTCTGTTCTTCTTCTTGTCTTCTTTTCTTCTTCTTCTTTTCTTCTTCATCTTTTTTTTTTTTTTTACTTCTTCTTCTTCATCTTCTTTCTTATCGTTTTTCTTCTTCTTCTTCTTCCTCTTTCTTCTTCTCTTCTTCTTCTTCTTTTTTTCTTTTCTTTTGTATTCTTTTTTTTCTTCTTCTTCTTCTGTCTTCTTGTCTTCTTATTATTCTTCTTCTTCTTCTTCTTCTTTGTTCTTCTTCTTTTCTTTTCATTTCCTCTTCTTTTCTTCTTTATTTTTTTTTTTCTTCTTCTTATTCTTTCTTCTGCTTTTTTTTCCTGTCTTTTTTCTTCTTCTTCTTCTTTTCTTCTTCTTCTTTTCTTCTTCTTTCTTCTTCTTTTTTTTCTTCTTTTTTTCTTCTTTTTCTTTCTCATCTTTTCTTCTTTTCTTCTTCTTCTTCTTCTTCTCTCTTCTTCTTTTCTTCTTCTTTTATTCTTCTTCTGTCCCTTTCTTCTTCTTCTTCTTCTTCTTTCTTATTTTTTTTTCTTCTTCTTCTTCTTATTATTTTTTTATTATGATTATTATTATTATTATTATTATTATTATTTTGTTATCTTGTGAAGACACTATACACATAATTTCAGTCAGCATTCAGATCAGTTTATTCCCCTTTGGTCAAACTGATGAATCACATATCCTTGACACACATTCTGCTCACTTATCCATGACACACTGACAGACAACTACCTATCATGACACAATGAACTGCACCTCACTATCAGCCACCTGACTGGACAATCACCTATCATGGACACCTGTCTGAACATCACCTATCTTGACACCCTGACTGAACTCACCAATCCATGACACATGCCTGGACACTCTCACTTTCCAGACACACTGTTGAACCTCACTATCCATGACACACTGAACTGACACCGCCAAAACCTATCCATGCACACCTGACGCACTGACACTCAACCTATCCCTTGACACACTGACTGAACCTCATATCATGACACACCTGACTAACTCTCACTATAGAGAATGAACTTATACACGTTCATTGTTTAGTGGAATTGATGTGGTTCTTGTATGTGTTCATTCATCTCAAGTGAACCTTTATGTTGTTTCTTGTATGTGTTCAATCATTACAGTGAACGTTAATGTTGTTCTTGTATGTGTTCATTCATCTAGTGAACATTAATGTTGTTTATTGTATGTGTTCATTCAGCTCAGTGAACATTAATGTTGTTTCTTGTATGTGATCATTATCTCAGTGACTTTAATGTTGTTCTTGTATGTGTTCATTCATCTCAGTGAACATTAATCTTGTTCTTGTATGTGTTCATTCATCTCAGTGAACATTAATCTTGTTCTTGGTGGTGATAGCATAATATGTTATACGTACATGTTATTTAATATGTAAACAGGTATGCTCATATGTTCTAAATACATGTATGTTTTTAAAGTATTCTATACTTATATAATCTTAGACACGTGAGACTGAAACTTGTGAGGGATTTTAGGTTCTTACCAGGAGCATAATCTAGTCACAGGGAAAGACCATCAGTGGGGACCGGATCATTAACTAGGTCACTGGGAAGACATTCAGTGGGACCAGGATCTATTAACTATTCACAGGGAAGACCATTCGTGGGACAGGATCATTAAACTATTCACAGGGAAGACCCATTCGTGGACAGGATCATTAACTAGTCCAGGGAAGACATTCAGTGGGACCTGGATATTCATAGTAGAGGAAGACATTTCAGTGGGCTCAGGCTCCTTAATAGTCACAGGGCAGACTTTCAGTGGGATCAGGATAATTAATAGTCAGAGGGAGACCATTCAGGTGGGATCAGGATCCTTCACGTAGACCAGGGAAGTCCATTCCGTGGGACCAGGATTCATTAATAGTCACAAGGAAGCCCATTCGTGGGATCAGGTTCCATTAACTAGTACAGGGAGAAGACCATTCAGTGGGACAGGATCATTAATTAGTCAGAGGGAAAGGACATTCATTGGGATCAGGATCATTAACTAGTCACAGGGAAAGACCATTTCAGTGGGACAGGATCATAACTAGTAGAGGGAAAGGACCATTCATAGGGATAGGGATCATGACTAGTCACAGGAAGACCATTCAGTGGGACAGGATCATTAATAGTCAAAGGGAAGGGACATTCATTGGGGATCAGGATCATAACTAGTCCAGGAAAGAATTCGAGTGGGTCCGGATCATATTAGTCCCAGGGGAAGACATTCAATCGACAAGGATCATTAAACCTAGTCACCCCCCGAGGGAAGACCATCCGTGGGACAGGGATCATTAATAGTCAGAGGGAAGACCCATTCAGTGGCGACCAGGTTCATTTATCTAGTCACCAGGGAAGACACAGAAAAAAGGTGATAATAATATAAAATAATCACAGGTACTTTATCCGAAAAGTCTAGTTCCACATGGTGACCGCACTGTCTGGCTGACGGTGTGTGGTGACCGTCCACTGTCTGCTGTGAAGGTGTGTGGTGACCGTTCACTGTCGGCTGACGGTGTGTGGTTTGACGTCACTGTCTGCTGAAAGGTGTTTGTGGTGACCCGTCCTCTCTGGTGAAGGTGTTGTGTTGTGACCATCATGGCTGTGAGGGGTGTGATGACCCGTCACTTGTCTCATGTAGCTCTGCCACAATGGACTGTTAATGGCGGTGTGCTGCACCAACCGGCAGTTTAACGACTGTGGGCTGGCCACAAATGGCACTACGAATGTGTTGCTGCCACAACTGGCAGGGACGACTGTGTGTTGCCAACCTGGCGTACGATGTTTGGTGTTGCCACAACTGGCCAGTACGACTGTGGTTTCACTACTGACAATACGATGTGTGCTGCAAAACTGGCACGTACGCTGTTTGTTGCCCCAACTGGCAGTTTGACGTGCTGCCACAACCTGGCCAGTATGTCTCTGGTGCAGCGACACTGGACAGTGTGCTTGCCACAACCTGGGCAGTACGGACTGTGTTGCCGCACCTGGCAGTTACGAGTGTGTTGCCACAACCTGGTCAGTACGTTGTGTGTTGCAACAACCTGGCAGGACAATGTGTCTTGCACAATGGCCAGTACGATGTGTTGAACACTGGTATTAGCTGTGTGTTGCCACAACCTGTTCCAGTTGACTGTGTGCTGCCACAACCTGGAAGTACGTCTGTGTGCTGCCAAAACTGGCCTGTACGACTGTGTGTTGCCACAACCTGGCAGTACGCCTGTGGTTGCACAAACCTGGCCAGTCGATGTGTGCTGCCACAACTGGCCAGTACGATGTGTGCTGCACAACCTGGCCAGAAAACTGGTGTTACCCAAAACTGGGCCAGTAGACTTGTGTGTTGCCACAAAACTGGCCACTACAAAACCTGTGTGTTGCCACAAGTGGCTAGTATTACACTGGTTAATGTCTCCCATAATGTTGTTATGTCCTTTAGGTATGTTGTGGTGAACTATGTTGCAGTGATATATGGCACACTGAATGGTGCGGTGCGCTATGTTGCAGAGATATAGGCACACTGATGTTGTGGTGATGCACCTGTTGCGAGCTATATGGCACTGAATGTTTTTGGTGCCTATGTTGCTGAGATATATGGCACACTGAATGAGCGGTTGCACTATGTTGCAGGTATAGGGCACACTGAATGAAGTGGTTGACTATGTTGCAGAGAATATGGCACATGTAATGTTGTGGTGCACTATGTTGCAGAGATATATGGCACATGATTGTTTGCGGTACGTATGTTGCAGGAAGGATATATGGCACATGAATGTTGTGGTGCACTAGGTTGCAGAGATATATGGCACATGAATTGTTGTGGTGCATATGTGCAGAGTATATGGCACATGAATGTTGCGCGTGGCTATGTTGAGAGATCTATTGACACTGAATGTTGTGGCTGCACTATGTTGCAGTGATAATTGCACACTGAATGTTGCGGTGGCTTATGTTGCAGAGATATATGGCATACTTGAATGTTGCGGTGCGCATTGTTGCAGAGATGTATGACATGAATGTTGTGGTGCATTATGTTGCAGGGTTATATGGGCAATGAATGTTGTGGTGCCTATGTTGCAGAGATATATGGCCCACTGAATGTTGTGGTGCACTATGTGCAAAGATATATGGAACTGAATGTGGTTGGTGCAAATGTTGCAGAGATATATGGCACACTGATATTGTGGTGCACTTTGTTGCAGAGATTTATAGCACACGGATGTGGTGGTGCACTAAGTTGAGTGCTATATGGGCACACTGAATGTTTGCGGTGCGCTATGTTGCAGTGAGGTTAGGGCACATGAATGTTGTGGTGATTATGTTGCAGAGATATATGGCACACTGAATGTTGTGGTGCACTATCTTGAGAGATAGATGGCACATGAATGTGGTGGTGCATTAGTTTGCAGAGAATATGGCAACTGGACTGTTGTGGTGAATATGTTGCAGAGATATATGGCTCACTGATTGTGTGGTGTCTATGGTTGCAGAAGATATATGGCACACTGAATGTTTGGTGCTCTATGTTGCAGAGATATATAGACAACTGAATGTGGATGGTTGCGCTAGTTGCAGAGATATATAGCACATGATGTGGTGTGTGACTCTGTTGCAGAGATATATAGCCACATGAATGTGGTGTTGGGCACTATGTGCAGAGATATATAGCACCACTGAATGTTGTGGTTGCACTATGTTGCAGGAGTATATAGCACACTGATGTGGTGGTGACTTATGTTGCAGAGATATATAGCACACTGAATGTGGTGGTGCACTATGTTGCAGAGATATATAGCACACTGAATGTGGTGGTGCACTATGTTGCAGAGATATATAGCACACTGAATGTTGTGGGTAGCACTATGTTTGCAGAGATATATGGCACATGAATGTTTGTGGTGCATATGTTGCAGAGTTATGATTAGCAACGAATGTTTTTACCCCCCCCCCCCCCTCCCCCCACCCATATATATATTTTATAAATAATATTTCTCCCCCCCTATATTTATGTTGGAGGTGCACTATTGTTGCAGAGATATATTAGCACACTGAATTGGTGGTGCACTATGTGCCAGAGAAATATAGCAACTGAATGTTTGTGGTTGCACTATGTTGAGCGAGTATATAGCACACTGAATGTTGTGGTGATATGTTGCAGTGATATATAGCACACTGAATGTTATGGTGCACTATGTTGCAGAGTATATATTAGCACATGAATGTGGTGGTGCACTAGGTGTGCAGAGATATATAGCTACTGACTCATGCGGTTGCAATATGTTGAAGAGCTATTTCGCACACTGGAATGTGGTGGTGCACTTTGTTTGTGCCAGAGATATATAGCCTCACTGGAATGTGGTGGGTGCACTATGTTGCAGAGATTACATAGCACACTGAATGTGGTGGTGCCGATGTGCAGAGATATATAGGCACATGGATTGGTGGGTGCACTATTTTGCAGAGATATTATAAGCACACTGACTGTGTGGTGCACAATGTTGCAGAGATATTATGCACACTTGAATGTGGTGGTGCACTGTTGTTGCAGAGATATATAGCACACTGATTGATGGGGTGACTTAGTTGCAGAGATATAGCCACATGAATGTAGAGGTGCACTATGTTTGCAGAGATTTATAAGCACAATGAATGTGGTGGGGCACTATGTTGCAGAGATATATAGCCACTGAATGTGGTGGTGCATATGTTGCAGTGATATTATAGCACCACTGAATGTGGTGGTGGCACTAGTTGAGAGATAATAGCCACTGAATGTGGTGGTGCACTATGTTGCAGAGATATATAGCACACTGAATGTGGTGGTGCACTATGTTGCAGAGATATATAGCACACTGAATGTGGTGGTGCACTATGTTGCAGAGATATGTAATCCATTTAAATAACAGTTTACTTGTAAGAACAGTCTGAGGGGACCAGTCGTAATGTGGCTCGTTATTGTTGCTGGATAGAAAGGTGACAACAGGTGGAATGTAAATGACAACTGCAGGTCAAAGGTGTTTCCCTAAGGTGCATAATAGGTGAAAGGTTAACTGAAGGTGTACCTTAAGTGTGAACTTTTGGTGATTCTTTAAAGTAAACTACAAGTGATGGTGATTGGTGTGCGTTAAACTTTAAGTTGGAAATATAATAGGAATACAGGACAGTTGGTGTTCCAAATTATCAGTGTTGCTGCTACCATCATGTATCCTCAATTTTCACTACCTTTTTATCTTCCTTTTATTCTTCTTCTTTTCTTCTGTTTTCTCCTTCTTTTCTCTTTTCTTCTTCTTTCTTCTTTTTGCTTCTTCTTCTTCTTCTTCTTCTTCTTCTTTTTTCTTCTTCTTCTTCTTATTCTTCTTTTCTTTTCTTACTTCTTCTTCTTCTTCTTCTTTCTTCTTCTTCTGCTTCTTCTTCTTCTTCTTCTTTTCTTTTTTCTTTTTTTCTTCATTTCTTCTCCATCTTCTTATATACTTCTTCTCCTTATTCCTCATCTTTTCTTGCTCTTCTTCCTCTTCTTTCTTCTTATTCTTCTTCTTCTTCTTCTTCTTTTCTTCTTCTTCTTCTTTTCTTCTTCTTATTCTTCTTCTTCTTAACTTCTTCTTACTTCTTCTTCTTCTTCTTCTTTTCTTCTTCTCTTTTTCTTTTTCCTTCTTACTACTTCTCTCTTCTTCTTCTTCTTCTTCTTTTCTTCTTCTTCTTCTTCTTCTTCTTCTTCTTCTTCTTCTTCTTCTTCTTTTCTTTTCTGTTTTCTTCTTCATTTTTCTTCTTCTTCTTCATCTTCCTTCTTCTTCTTCTTCTACTTGTTTTTCTTTTCTTCGTTTTTCATTCTTCTTCATTGAATGTGGTGGTGCACTATGTTGCAGAGTTATTTAGCACACCTGAAATGTGGGGTGCCCTATGTTGCAGAGCTTATAGCACACTGTATGTGGTGGTGCACTATGTTGCAGAGATATTATAGCACACTGAATGTGGTGACTGTGCATATGTTGCAGAGATATATGCACACTGAATGTGGTGGGGCATTATGTTGGCAGAGATATATAGCACACTGAATGTGGTGGTTGCACTATGTTGGCAGAGATATTATAGACAATGAATGTGGTGGTGCAATTTGTTGCCGAGATATTTAGCACACTGAATGTGGTGGTGCACTATGTTGCAGAGATATATAGCACACTGAATGTGGTGGTGCACTATGTTGCAGAGGTATATAGCACACGGAATGTTGTGGTTGACTATGTTCGCAGAGAGAGATATATTGCACACTGGAAGGGTGGTGCCATATGTTGCAGTGATATATAGGCACACTGAATGTGGTGGTGCACTATGTTGCAGAGATATGTAATCCATTTAAATATCAGGTTTTCTTGTAAGACAGTCTGAGGACCGACCTGTAATGTGGCCTCGTTATTTGTTGCTTAAGATAGAAGTGACAAAAACAGGGTGGAATGTAATTGACAACTGCAGGTCAAAGGTGTTTCCCTAAGGTGCATAATAGGTGAAAGGTTAACTGAAGGTGTACCTTAAGTGTGAACTTTTGGTGATTTTCTTTAAAGTAAACTACAAGTGATGGTGGATGGTGTGAGTTAAACTTTAAGTGGAAATATAATAGGAAATACAGGGACAGTTGGTGTTACAAGTATCGGTGTTGCTGCTACATCATGTATCCGCTCTATTTTCATACTTTCTTGACTCTTCTTTTCTTCTTTTTCTTCTTCTTCTTCTACTTCTCCTTCTTCTTCTTTTCTTATTCTTCTTCTTCTTCTTCTTTCTTCTTCTTCTTCTTCTTTTTTCTTCTTCTTCTCGCTTCTCTTCTTCTTCTTCTTCTTCTCTTCATTTCTTCGTTTCTCTTCTTCTTCTTCTTTTCTTCTTCTTCTTCTTCTTCTTCCCTCTCTTCTTCTTCTCTTTCTTTCCTTCTTCTTCTTTACTTTTCTCCTTCTGCCCCTCTTCTTCTTGCTCTTCTTCCTCTTCTACTTCTTTTCTTCTTCTTCTTCTTCCATTCTTCTTATACTTCTTCTTCTTCTTCTTTTCTTTCTTCTTCTTCTTCTTTTATTTTCTTTTCTTCTTCTTCTTCTTCTTTTTCTTTTCTTCTTTTTTCTTTCCTTCTTCATTTTCCTTCTTTTCTTCTTCTTCTTTTTCTTCTTCTTCTTTGCTTTCTTCTTCTTCTTCTTCTTCGTCTTCTTCTTCTTCTTCTTCTCTTCTTCTTCTTTTCTTCTTCTTCTTCTTCTTCTTCTTTTCTTCTGCTTCTTCTAATTTTCTTCATCTTTTGTTTTCTTTTTTCTTCTTCGTATCTTCTTTATCTGATGTGGTATGGTTGCACTATGTTGCAGAGATTTATAGCACAATGAATGTGGTGGTGCACTAGGTATGCAGAGATAGATAGACTCTGAATGTGGTGTTGGGCACTATGTTGCCAGAGATTTATAGAACACTGATGTGGGGGTGCACTATGTTGCAGAGATATATAGCACACTGAATGTGGTGGTGCACTATGTTGCAGAGATATATAGCACACTGAATGTGGTGGTGCACTATGTTGCAGAGATATATAGCACACTGAATGTGGTGGTGCACTATGTTGCAGAGATATATAGCACACTGAATGTGGTGGTGCATATGTTTGCGAGATATATAGCACCACTGAATGTGGTGAGGTGCACTAAGTTGCAGAGATATATAGACATGAAAGTGAGGTGCACTATGTTGCAGGAGATATATAGCAATGAATGTGGTGGTGCACTATGTTGCAGAGATAGTATAGCACACTGAATGATGGTGGTGTGCACTATGTTGCAGAGCATATAGCACACTGATTGTGTGGTTTGCACTATGTTGCAGAGATCTTATAGCACACTGTCTGATGTGGTGCCCTATGTTGCAGAGCTATATGGCAAACTGTATGTGGTTGGGTGCACTATGTTGCAGAGATTATAGCACACTGAATGTGGTGGTTGCTACTATGTTGCAGAGATATTATGGCTAAAATCTAGTAAGTAATAAATGATACACCAATTGTAGAAGGGAACTATTGATTGAAGAGTTGTTAACAGGTGAATAAGTTCCTCTTGTGTTATGTGTTTTTTTCACCACCCACACCACCCACATCATCATCACCACCACACCACCTTCATTCACCACACCACCACCATATCCCACCACCCCCTCACCTCACCACCACCCCCATCTTCACCACACACACCATCATCCACCACACACACCATCATCACCACCACCACCCCCATCTCACACCACTCACATCATCACCACCACCAACCACCATCATCATCTCCACACCACTTCATCACCACCACCACCACCACCATATCACCACCACACCACCTCCATCACCACCTCCACCTCCACACCACTCATCACCACCACACCCGCATCATCACACCACCACCACCACCACCATAACCACACTCCACAAAACCCACCATCATAACCACCACCACCCATTATCACACCACCACACCACCACCGTCTTCATCACACCCCCACCATCATCACCACACACACCCCCACCACCATCATCCCACCACCACCACCACCCCACCACCATCATCACCACCCGACATCATCACACCACACCATCACCACTCCGCCTACCGCCACCATCATCCCACTCCACATCGCCACCACCACCACCGCCACCAATCATCCCACCCCCTCACCGCCACCACCACCACCACCACCACCTTCACAACACCACCACCATCATCAACACCACCACCATCATCCACCACCGCCACGCCACCATCATCTCACCACCACCACCACCACCACACACATCTCACCACCACACCATCAAATCACCACCACCACCATCTTCACCACCACCGCACGCCACCATCATCACCACACCACCATCATCACACACGCACCACCTCATCATCACCACCACCCGCCACCGCCACCACACCACCGCCACCCCACCGCACCACCAACCCCCACCACCCACCACACCACACCACCCACCACCACCACCACCTCCACCACCACTCACATCGTCGTCGGTTTGTGATGTGGTATAAAGTCTGTCTGCTACCCTGAGTAATAACACTGTATGTAACCTGTCTGGCAAATATCTTCTTAAGTCTTTATGGAGAGCAGGATTCATTTCTTAGGATCCTGTTGGTAGGATTCTATGTGTAAAAGTTGGAGGGGATATTGGAAGAATACTATGGACGTATTGTTACCAGAGACTATTGGTAGAGACTCTGGTTGGTATCTGTTGGATAGTGCTGCAGACTTGTGGTTAAAATACTTAAGACAGAGTTCGTTTGATACGTAGAAGATGACTCAAGGTCAGCTGTATTTTAGTAATACACAAAACAAAAAAGTAACAAAACCAAAACCGGACAATTTACATATAAAGCAGAAGTAGACACCTAATACGTACCAAATAAAACATAAAACTGCATAGTGTAACGCCTGAAACAGTATAGTTAACGCAGGATACAGCATAGTAACGCATTGAAAACAGCATAGTAACGCATGAAAAACAGCATCGAACGGCATGAAACGCATAATAGAGATAAAAATTAAATAAGTAAAACATTACAACAACTCAGAGGAACAGTATAACAAAAATGAACTAATTCAAAATAACAATGTTACAACATTACAAGACCTGTCCAGTACAATACACAAGAACCAGAGTACAGTTACAATAACACACGACCAGTACAGTGCAATACCACCATGACCCAGTACAGTGCAATAACACAGACCTGAACAGTGCAATAACACAATCACCAGTTAGTTGCAACTAACACAGAAGAGACGACCAGTACAGTGCAATAACACTAGACCAGTCAGTGATAAACAGAAGTCCTGTAAGTGCAATAAACACAGAAGACCAGTCAGTTGCAATAAACACAATACCAGTACGTGCAATAAACACAAGACAGACAGTGCAATTAACAAGACCAGTACAGTGCAATAACACAAGACCAGTACAGTGCAATAACACAGAAGACCAGTACAGTGCAATAACACAAGACCAGTACAGTGCAATAACACAAGACCAGTACAGTGCAATAACACAAGACCGGTACAGATGCACTAACACCAGAAGACCATTACGTGCACTAACACAAGGACAGTTCCAGTGCAATAAACACAGAAGACCAGTACAGCGCAATAACACAGGAAGACCAGTACAGTGCAAAAACACAAGACTGTACAGTAGCATTAACCCAGCCAGTTCCAGTGCAATAACACAAGACAGTACAGTGCAATAACCAGAGACCGTACAGTTGCAATCACATCAAGACCAGTAAAGTGCAATAAACACAGTGACCAGTACCGTGCAATAAACACACGACCAGTACAGTGCAATAACACAAGACCCGAAAAGTGCAATAATAACACAAGACCAGTTCCAGTGCAATAACACAGAAGACCAGTTACAGTTGCAAACACAGAAGCCCCAGTTTACCAGAGGCAATAACACAAGACCAGTACAGTGCAATAACACAAGACCGTTACAGTTGCAATAACACACGACCAGATACAGTGCAATAACACAGACCAGTACAGTGCAATTAACACAGAAGACCAGTACAGTGGCAATACACAGAAGGACAGATACAGTGCATACACAAGACCCAGTACCGTGGCATAACAAGAGACAGTACGTCAATAACTCAGAAGACAGTACAGTACCATAACACAGCAGACCAGTACAGTGCCAATAACACAAGACCTGTACAGTGCTATAACACAAGGACAGTAAGTGCAATAAACACAAGACTAGTACGTGCTATAAACACAAGACCAGGTCAGTGCTATAACACAAGGACAGTACAGTGCAATAACACAAGACACCGTACAGAGCAAAAACACAAGGACAGTACAGTGCAATAACACTGAGACCAGTCTCAGGGCAATTAACCCAGGACCCAGTACAGTGTGCAATACACAAGGACCTGTACAGTACAATAAAACAGGAAGACAAGTACAGTACCATAACTCAGAAGACCAGAACAGTACAATAACAGAGAAAACAGTAACAGTTAATAACACAGAAGACCAGTTACCAGTACATAACACAGAAGACCCCGAATCCAGTACACTAAACAGAAGGACCATTCAGTACAATCACTCAGAAGACAGTACAGTGCAATAACAGAGAATACTGTACACCAAAGGAAAACAGAAGACCAGTCCGTACAGTAAACACAGAAGACCAGTACGTACAGTAACACAGGGACGACAAGAGAGTACCAGTAAGAGGACCGCCCATTGCGGACAGTAACACAGACGACCATGACAGTACCGGTAACACAGAAGCCAGTACGTTAAAAATTTAATTAGAAGACAAGTTCAGAACAGTAACACAAAAGGATTGACCCGTAACACTAAGACCAATACATTTACAGTAAGATGGAAGTCAGTACAGTAATGTATCTTAAAAGACGGTACCAGTAGTGTAACACAGGAAGGATAAGTCAGTTAACACAGGACGACCTGTGCAGTACTAGTAATACAGACGAACCAGCCAGCACAGTAACACTGACGACAGTACAGTACAGTAACACAGAAGGCAAACAATTAAGTTACACAGTTCGACCCGTACAGTACAGTACATAGAAGTCCCAGATACAGTATCACAGAAGACCAGTACAGTAAGACAGACGACCAGTACAGTACAGTAACACAGACAACCTGTACAGAAGAGAAGAGCACAAATACGCTCCAAAGAGGTATACAAAACAAGGGAGAGGACTGCTATGTGTTCCCTCCGTCGATGGCCTGAGCGGCAGCGCTAAGTGAAAACAATCTTTTACATTTCCTACGTCCAGATCTGTTCAAAATATATAAACAACACTAAAACAATAATTACTAGTGCCTTAAACATTAGAAAATCACAAGACCATTTATAGTGCCTTAAGTATGTATATAAAAATATAAACAAAGCCCTTTAAAAATAATAAAATACATTTTCCTCTCCAAAATCATAAATATATCTTTAACGATGCTTTATAACAATAAATTTTAATCAGAAACACACCTTCAACATCAGAGAATCCTGTTACTAAATAATCATATATTCAAAACAGATACAACTCTCAAAAATCATCTAAGAAATCTGTTTCTCCTTCCATTGACAAAGTTCAAGCATCCCTCATTATAACTAATTATATCACATATATATATATATTATTCTACCGTTACCAAAATACTCTTCCAACTTTCTTTTGTCTTTAGTCTGGCCTTAAATAATGTAATATTACGTCCCCTTCCTATAAGGTACTAAAATTATAAACTGTCAACAAAAATCTGGACAAGACTAAACTGGCAGCCAAGTTAATATATCAGATCCTCTTAATAAACCAATTCAACTACTTACATCCTGTTTATATTTTAATAATAATACATTAAATAAATCTTATACTCCTAAGTTGCATTATAATGACAGGCTGTGACAGAGAGGAGGATATGCTGTGACAGAGAGGAGGACACGCTGTGACAGAGAGGAGGATAGGCTGTGACAGAGAGGAGGATAGGCTGTGACAGAGAGGAGGACACGCTGTGACAGAGAGGAGGACAGGCTGTGACAGAGAGGAGGATAGGCTGTGACAGAGAGGAGGATAGGCTGTGACAGAGAGGAGGATAGGCTGTGACAGAGAGGAGGACACGCTGTGACAGAGAGGAGGACAGGCTGTGACAGAGAGGAGGATATGCTGTGACAGAGAGGAGGACACGCTGTGACAGAGAGGAGGACAGGCTGTGACAGAGAGGAGGATAGGCTGTGACAGAGAGGAGGATAGGCTGTGACAGAGAGGGGGAAATAGGCTGTGACAGAAAGGAGGATAGGCTGTGACAGAGAGGAGGATAGGCTGTGACAGAGAGGAGGATAGGCTGTGACAGAGAGGAGGATAGGCTGTGACAGAGAGGAGGAGAGGCTGTGACAGATAGGAGGATAGGCTGTGACAGAAAGGAGGATATGCTGTGACAGAGAGGAAGATAGGCCTTGACTGAGAGGAGGATAGGCTGTGACAGAGAGGAGGATAGGCTGTGACAGAGAGGAGGATATGCTGTGACAGAGAGGAGGATAGGCTGTGACAGAGAGGAGGATAGGCTGTGACAGAGAGGAGGATAGGCTGTGACGGAGAGGAGGATAGGCTGTGACAGAAAGGAGGATAGACTGTGACAGAGAGGAGGATAGGCTGTGACAGAGAGGAGGATAGGCTGTGACAGAGAGGAGGAAAGGCTGTGACAGAGAGGAAGATAGGCCGTGACTGAGAGGAGGATAGGCTGTGACAGAGAGGAAGATAGGCCGTGACAGAGCGGAGGATAGGCTGTGACGGAGAGGAGGAAAGGCTGTGATAGAGAGGAAGATAGGCCGTGACTGAGAGGAGGATAGGCTGTGACAGAGAGGAAGATAGGCTGTGACAGAGAGGAGGATAGGCTGTGACATAGAGGAGGATAGGCTGTGACAGAGAGGAGGATAGGCTGTGACATAGAGGAGCATAGGCTGTGTGACAGAGAGGAGGATAGGCTGTGACAGAGAGGAGGATAGGCTGTGACAGAGAGGAGGATAGGCTGTGACATAGAGGAGGATAGGCTGTGACAGAGAGGAAGATAGGCTGTGACATAGAGGAGGATAGGCTGTGACAGAGAGGAGGATAGGCTGTGACAGAGAGGAGGATAGGCTGTGACAGAGAGGAGGATAGGCTGTGACAGAGAGGAGGATAGGCTGTGACAGAGAGGAGGATAGGCTCTGACAGAGAGGAGGAACGCTGTGACAGAAAGGAGGATAGGCTGTGACAGAGAGGAGGATAGGCTGTGACGGAGAGGAGGATAGGCTGTGACAGAGAGTAGGATAGGCTGTGACAGAGAGGAGGATGGGCTGTGACAGAGAGGAGGACACGCTGTGACAGAGAGGAGGATAGGCTCTGACGGAGGGGAGGATAGGCTGTGACAGATAGGACACGCTGTGACAGAGAGGAGGATAGGCTGTGACAGAGAGGAGGACACGCTGTGACAGAAAGGAGGATAGGCTGTGACGGAGAGGAGGATAGGCTGTGACAGAGATGAGGATAGGCTGTGACGGAGAGGAGGACACACTGTGACGGAGAGGAGGACACGCTGTGACAGAAAGGAGGATAGGCTGTGATAGAAGAGAGAGCCTGATATGGAGACGACAGCCTGTGGCGGAGAAAACAGGCTGTAACAGAAAGGACAGGCTATGATGATAAGTATGGGCTGTATCGGAGAAGACAAGTTGAGACGGAGAGGACAGGCTGCGATATAAAATAAAGAAATAACAAGCTATGACGGAAAGAACAGGCTAAGAACGAAACAGCAAGCTGTAACTGATAGGACAGGCTGTTACGGCGAGACAGTAATCTTGTTATGGACAGGAGAGGCTCTGAAGATTGACTTAGATTATGCCACCGATACGGCTAGTTTACTGTGCACCTCATATTCATGCCGAGGACGATACCACCTGAGCATTTAGAAACAAAATTTCTGGGCAATGACCATTAAATGGAGTAATAGGATAACACTTTGGCATATATTGTTCTTGCAATATATTTTTTATGTTATTTTTTAGGATATTTGTTAAAAATCTGGTATCATATTTCAAATAAGACACCTTAATATATCGCCTGAAGGATTATGCATCTTTAGCTATTTTAATCTGGTGAATAATCAGGATTTGCAATCGTGTCTTTATGATTTCCTGAGTCAAAGTGACCATAGGATCTGCAGGAGTTGAGATGCTGTTGCGGGGGAGAGGATGTGGCAGTGAAGAGATAATGTGACAGACAGGAGGGGTTGTGATGGAGAAAATAATAGCCCATTATGTTAATGAGGTAAGCCAGTAACGTAGAGGAGAGGTTCTGACGTAAAGGAGCTGCGACGGAGAGAACAGCGTGTAAGGGAGAGGACAGTATGTGCCCGATAGGACAAGTTGTATTTGAGAGGACAGGCTGTAACAGAGAGGACAGGCTGTAACAGGGAGGACAGGCTGTAACAGAAAGGACAGGCTGTAACTGCAAGGACAAGCTGTGACGGTGATAGGCTTCAACGGCCAGGCTTGGAGTAGCTGTAATTATAATTAAAGCTGAATGTAATTAATTATTTTTTTAGTAATTGTAATTGAATTTTAAATTAAAAGTAATTTTATTTGTAAGTGGCCGTTGTCAAGCTTATACCTGTTTGAAACTTCTTAAAACTATAATGGACTAATTATAAAATTAAATTAAATACTTGTCAAATGGTACATAGCTACCAATTTGATGTGATTTTCGTTGTTTGGGTCACGTCCAGTACTAGTACAGCCAAAAGTTATTTTTGCTTGTGTGACCAAGCTCCTTGCTTACACAAGTCCCACTCCAGTCCAACTCCTCTCACTCATGTATTTATCCAACCTAAATTTGAAACTACCCAAGGTGGGAAAATTGGACCTGCCTCGCATGGGCCAGTAGGCTTGCTGCAGTGTTCCTTCTTTCTTTTGTGTAGAGCGTCAGTCATCTCTACATAACTCCAGTTGTTGTGCAGTCCTTGAGTGATGGTGACACTGCTGAAATGGTGTTAAATGCAAATAAGTATGTGATAAATGGTTTGGAAACTGACAGCTTGAAGAATTGAGACACTTATGCAACATATGGGAATCTTTCTTGAAGAAACGTTTCGCCACACAGTGGCTTCATCAGTCAAATGCAGAGCAGGAACGCATAAGGAGAGGAGTCTGAGGTAATCAGTCCCTTAGCCTGGAATCGATGTGTTCAGTCCCTCACTCACAGGAATATTTGTTATACGGTAATAAAAAAAAATAGTGTTCTATGACTATCCAGCAAAATCCGCATCCGCACCCGCATCCGGGAGGATGTCAAGATGTGACATCCGCAATCCGCATCTGCATCCGAATTGTACTGTAAGCAGATGTCCGCATTTGCATCCACATCCGCAAAGTAAGACAGACATCCGAATACACATCCACATCCGCGGATATCTAAATTTTCACATCCGATACATCCCTAGACTGGAGTCACTTTGGTTACAGTAGCCAAATATAACCAACATAAAAAAATAAAATTCCTGTGAGAGATATAAGAATGTGGAAACAAGATAATTCAAATACACCGGCTGCTCTTCACCATAAGAATGGTAAAGAGAAACCAGAAATAATAATTAAGTAATTAAATAAGTCTCTTTTTCTCTCTTAGTATCTTTTTCACATCTTCATTTATGTCAATATCTCTATATCGATACTCAAAAAATCTCTATCTCATCAGCTAGAAATTTACCATCTCAGGAGACACATAAAAGCTACGATTACCCTCACTCTTGACTACCTCTCTCGTCCTGCTGTCATCCCTTTCACCCTGCTGTCATCTATCTCACCCTGTTAACTACTGAATAATCATGTTATCTCCCACAGCAATGAACTGAATTATACTTGCAGGGGTCGAGACTCAGCTCCAGGCCTTGCCTCCTATATTACTGTGATCGGCATCACTGATTTGTGGCCTCATGTCTACTTCTGAAGTTGTGTCAATAGTTAGCCTCCACTACTGTCTCCTCCAGATCATTCCACTCTCCAACCTACCCTACGGTTCATATGCTTTCGGGGAAAAATTATTAACTATTTTTATTAGCAATTACTAGAAAAGTTTGCGACCACTGTCAGTCTCAGAGGTAGTTACCTGTGAGTTACCAGACCTGCCACCTGGAGACCAGTGGTTCGTCCTTAATTAATGTGCTCCCCCCTCCACTCTCTACCATCTTGGGGCTTCCCAAGATGTTCTCGGGTATTCTCCCTCTCCCACTTTCCTTTTTCTCCCTTTCCTTTTCCAATTCTCCATCCGTGGGCCGCGGATGCCATCCCTTCCAGACTCCCCACTTCTATTTTTTGTTGCTTTCCCTAATTCCATTTTTGTCCCCTCAGATAAACTTCCTTATTCACTTTCCCGGGTTCTGCATTTTTGTTGCTTCCTCAAGATTAGCGGTTTTTTGGCCCCTTCTGTTGATCTTGCTGCGTGCAGACTTAGTCTTTTCTAGCTGCTCTAGTTAAGTGTGGCCGCAGTCAGGAGTGGTCATAGTCATTAGTGGTCAGTCAGGAGAGGTCATAGCCATGAATGGTTATAGATGAGGTCGTAGTCAGGTGAGGTCATAGTCGTGTGTGTGTGTGAGCACGCGTGTTTGCTTCCCCTAGTTCCGTGTCTCCAGAAGTCCATCTGTGGCTCTCAGATGAACTGCCTTCCTCACTTCCCCAGGTTCAACTGTTGTTTACATCTATGTAAACAACAGTTCCCTTGTTCACGTATAGTATGTCACAATTCAATCTCTATGCCACTCACAAACAAATGTTCACTCATGTTCACACACTCGCAGACACATATCTGCATTTTCTCTCAGTTCTGTTAAGATAAAATTACATTACACAGGGAATAAAACGGAAATATGCAAATTATTTTGTATAAATTCTAATACAATCATCAATAAACAAAGTGGAGAATGCTGTTATACAGCATTTTCAAGAAATTTTTAATGAGAGAAGTGAAGATGTGAAGAAGTGAGAGTCGAGGGAAACTTGTACTGACTTAACAAGAAGACGCCGCTAAGTTTCTTATAGATGGTAGAACTGCCAGAAATAAATATTTATCCTTTAAATAAGTCTCTCAGATTTTACTTCAGGTCTTCATTTCTCTGACCTACTGAAAGAAAGTATTCATGACCACACACACACATATACATACACCACACACACACACACACACACACACACACACACACACACACACACACACACACACACTCTCTCACACACAAACACACACACATACACACACACACACACACATACACACACACACACACACATAAAACACACACACACACACACACACATACACACACACACACACACACACAAAACACACACTACACACACACACACACATACACCACCATACACACACACACACACATACACACACACACACACACATACACACACACACACATACACCACACACACACAACACACACACCCACATACACACACAAAAACACCACACACAACACACACCACACAAAACACCACATACACACACAACACACACACCACATACACCCAAACACACATAACACAAAACCAAATAACCACAACACACACACACACAAAAACCCACCACACACACAACCACAACACACACACACACACATAACACAACACACACACACATACCACACACACACACAACATCACAACTCCCCACCACAAATACAAAACAAAAACAACACATACACACACCACACACATCCAACACACACACACACATACACACAAACACATACACACACACCACACCCCACACACACACACAACTCTCCTCAAAACCAAACACACACACATACACAAAACCCACCACACACACACCCCCTACACAACAAAAACCACACAACACCCCTCCCACACCAAACCAACACAACACACACAACACACCACCACATACAAAAACAACACACACAAAACCCACACAAACACACAACACCACTACCACACACACACACCAACACCACAACACACAACACACAAACACACACACCCACCCCAACATAAACACACCCCATACACACACAACACCACACAAAACAAAAACCACACAACCAAGAAACACACACACACCACCAATACCACACCAAAACACACAAACACACAACACACAATACACCACCACACAACACCACAAACATACAAAACACACATACAAAAAACACCCCACACACACACACAACAAACACAAACCAAACACAACACACACACACAACACACACACAGCTTGTAACCTTGTTCGGGCCTTTTTTACTTACAATTTCTTTTACTATTATTTAACTACTGTTCCTGTATATCTCTGCATGCTGTGTTTTAGACTGTACTGTTCTTGGTTTTTTACTGTACGTTCTTTGTGTTATTTACTGTTTCTTGTTGTTTTACTGTTCCTCTTCTTATTATTTTATCCTTTTTTCCATATTGAACAACTATTTTTTAGTTTGATGTATGATTTTTTTACAAATTAAAAACCGTTTTAAGGGTTTTTTTTTAGCAGCACAACACAATTTTTCATTCTTAATTTTACGTCGTCTGAATAAAAATTTTTTTGTTCATTATTTTTACAGAATTACAATTCCAACAGTAAAAAAGTCATGATATTTGTTGACGAAGTCCCAAGTAAGTAAATATTTTTGTATTTTAAAAGTTTAAATTTTTAATACTTTTTTCCCTATTAATAAAAGGACACAATGCAACAATTGACATTTTATTGTGGCAACGTTTCGCTCTCCAGGAGTTTAAAAGCCATTGATAAAGCCCTGAAGCAAAACGTTGCCACAAAATTGTCACTTTTGTTGACTTGGGGTCCTTTTATTTTTACATATTGTCGGTAATTCTCCCAACTTTATTACATCTAAACTTACTGAAATTTTTTCCCAGGAAAAAGTTTTTAATGCAATAAAAAAAAACCAGGTTTTAAATTAAAAATTTTAAAAAAAAAATTTTTGGAACAGTTTGAAACTTTACTCGAATAGCCACTTAAGTATTTTAAACTAAACTTACTGAGGGAAACAGAAGTGGGTAAGTGGGTTTTTACTTTTCCAGAAAAAAACTTAATCTACTGCATCGGAGATTATAAGCTAAATCTGAAGAAACACAAAAATTCATAAACATGAAAAGCTTTCTAAGGGGGGCACTGTGCAAAATAACAAACTTTGAAAGAGTACGAGAAACTTACTGACCAAAAGAATCTTTTTGGATTTAAATTTAAAACTAAAAAGTCTGAAATTTTTCATTAAAAACTTGAGTCTTGCATTCCGGGTTTAAAAGTCAGACTTTTTTTTAAAACATTTTGTAGGAATCAAAAGGAAAAAATCTGGTGTGATGGTGTAACTTGACAAACTTTTACCTCAAACATTAATAAAAAAACATTTAGGGGTACAGTTGTAAAAACATTATTGTTCAAGGAAAAAATTACCAAGTGGATATAAAAAAAGACTGAGCAACCTGGCACAAGAGATCTCACTTTTATTAATTTTCACATTTTTGAAAACATTGTAAACGGTCTTAAAAAATGTGTCAACCTTTCCAAAACTGACTCATAACGCCCCAAATACGGGTTTTCGGACTATGCTTTTTTTTTGGGGGGGGGGGGAAATTTCTGTCAGTGATATCTAATTTTTGGTAAACAAACACAGAGATGGGCTTTATTTTATAGCTAGCACATCATGCTAATAAAAGAAAAGTAAACACGAGGCAAAAAAAAAAATTTTTTTGCCATTAACATTTCCCTCTCCTTGCGAAAATTAAATTTTCTCTCAACATTTAAATATGTTTAAGGGATTACTGTTTTTTTTTGTCTCATATCTAATTTCCTACAAAATTAGAAAAGTGGGGAGCTTTGCTTGGAATAGTTTAATAGTGGTTTTTAAAGGGTTTTTAGCATTACTCTTCGAAACTGTTGCTATAGCAAAGATGGAGCATCTTGACATTCAGTGCTGGGCTCATTCACTGGTTAGAAAATTGTGAACCTTTCCCAAGGTATGTTCATCAGCTCTTGAAATTTCTTTCTTATGAGGAGAACGTCATGGTAAACAAGCTCCCATTCAGCAGTGTGGTCCTTCCTTTTAGTTTATTGTCTATTCGAGAGCCACATCGATACCCACTGTATTAAAGTGGCCATTTGTTCTCCTTACAACGAAATGATCTTTCTTTAACCGATCAAATACTTCAGAGTGATGAATCAAGATCCACCATTTGCCCGAAGAAGAGTGAGCCTTATCTCAAATAGTTTACTCTGTTGATTGTCGAAAGCATTAAAATCAGGGGGTGTAATAGCGAAACTGTAGAGTGAAACGTTGCAGCAGTAAAATGTCACATTAGATGCATCTGTGCCCATTTACCTAACATTTTGTCGGCAATTCTACTATTTTTACTATCAAGTTTTCCTAATTATCTTCTTCAAAAACCACTAGATAACAATTTCATTTGATTTGGATCAAAATTCTTCCATTATAATTGATCTAATGTCATAGAACTAATCAGAGTGACCTACATTAACCCATAAAGGATTTAGAAGAAGAGAATCAAATTACCTAATAACAACCACAATGTTAAACCATACCACGTTAGTCACTGGACCGGCTGGTCCAGTGGCTAACTAGTCGGGCTGAAGTTTTTGCAACTCTCTACCGCGGGTTTAAGCCCCGCGGTAGAGAGGTTATTACAATGTTTCGTGAGGTTATTACATTGTTTTTTTGTGACTATTAACACTGATTTAAAGCCAAAATGCAGAGGAAATAAAACTAGCCATTTCTTTATAGAGAAAATTGCAAACTGTAAAGAAATATACTGAGGCAGGTTGCTGTTACCCTTGATGTGGGAAGGCAGGTTGCTGTTACCCTTGATGTGGGAAGGCAGGTTGCTGTTACCCTTGATGTGGAAGGCAGGTTGCTGTTACCCTTGATGTGGGAAGGCAGGTTGCTGTTACCCTTGATGTGGGAAGGCAGGTTGCTGTTACCCTTGATGTGGGAAGGCAGGTTGCTGTTACCCTTGATGTGGGAAGGCAGGATGGTAAATATAATCACACATTGTGTAATTTTAAATAATTTCACATTGTGTGAGTTTTAAAACAATGCTTGAAATTTCTACTATTTCTCATCAGCAGCTGTTTTCTTTTTCAAGTTTCGTCTTATTTTTATGGAGGAGCTGATGGGGACAGACTTGTGCTGACTGGACCACCAATTGTGAAACTTACTTTGATTTGGACACCGTTTGTTTTTAAGTCAAGTCGGAAGTCATGCAGTGCTCGCCTCTCAAGCTCAGTTTAGTATTTGCTTTGGATGTTTGCTTTTTCAGTTAAATTTAGAAAATCTGCCCCTTAACTGCGTGAACAGTATATGTCTGCACAACTGGCTTTTCTCTCGCAAAAGTATTATAACTGCTGTGATTAAGAAAGTCTATCACCTATATGTTGGCTGTAAAATTGGAGATCAGATTAAGAGCTGGGCCCTACGCTGGGCTCCAAGCTGGGCCTCACGCTGGGCCCGACGCTGGGCCCCACGCTGGGCCCCACGTTGTATCGGAATAGGAAATCTATCTTTTTGATAGTGTCCGAGGTTTGGAGGGAGCCAACAGATCATGTAAGTAATTGTTACTTCTGCTTGGTACCTCCAGTCAAGAGACGTATTTGCAAGAGAAAAATAAGTGGAGTACGATATCCTAAATATATAGCCTCTGCTATACGTACGTATTCACTGCCAAGGACAGTCCATTTCTGAACCCCCGAACTCATTCTCCCTTGAGTCAAAGGAGGAGAAGGATGACGAATCCTGTGAAACTTGTCAGTCTTCAATTACACAAGACCCAGAATATGTTCATAAATTGATGTGTGTCAAACTGCAAATGATATCAAACTACCTTACCGGAGATATAGATGTGGAAAATGCATTTATCTGAAGTAACTCATTATGTACATAACAGTAAATGATAACAAAGATAATTATTATTTATCATTACATAGACAAGTAGGAATTTGGGGACACCAAGGTCGCAAAAATGTCCCCCTTCGATACCTACAACTGTCTTTTCCACAAGTTGCTCCAGACCTATTAATTACAAATGAAAGATGCATCAACAAGAATTCTGGTAAATATATAAGTTTGTGGACTGTATATTAAAATTAAAAATGATTATAGATACACATACACATAACAGAAGGAGAATATCTTAAAATCACTCACCAATTTGACTGGAGATCAAGGTGTATCATACTCAGAAAACCTCACTGTCTAAATTTATGAAAATACTAGCCAGAATTATAACACAAATCTAGATTCAAATTCAAATTCAAATTCAAAGTTTATTCTCTATAAGGAATACAATGCTGAGTTTACAGAATTTGGTTATTGTGTGGTTTACATGTAGTAAAATAATAATTACAGAGTGTACCACTAGAACACCTAGCATGGCTAGGCATTTCGGGCAGACTTAAATTAAATCTTAAGTTTAAAATATTACAAAATTATGAGGTAAGTTGGTATTATGGCTAAGTGACTAAATACTAGTTTTGAGTTTAGCAATGTGAATGCTTTTGTTTTGGCGCTATACATAGTTTCAGTATTGGAGTATCACAGGCCAACTTATGACTAGTTAAGATTCATTATTTTGAGATTGAGATTGATATTTCTGTTTATGGTCAAATGGGTGAGTGAGTGTAAGTGTTAACCACCAGGTGGTATTCGTGTAATTAGTTGACGGGGTTTGTATCAGGGAGATAAGATGTTTTCTGATGGTAGTTTTGAAGGTGATGAATGTGTCTGCAGTTTTAGAATATTCAGGTAGGGTTTTCCAGATTTTAGGGCCTTTGACATACATTGAATTTTTGTAAAGGTTTAGTCGGACACGGGGAATGTCATAGAGATGTTTGTGTCTGGTGTTGTGCCTGTGGGTTCTGCCGCAACTATCAAGAAAGCGTTTTAGGTCAAGGTTAATATTGGAATTTAAGGTCCGGTAGATGTAGATTGCACAGTAGTAAGTGTGGATGTACTGAACAGGGAGTAAGTTTAGATCTATGAAGAGTGAGGGGGGTGTGTTGCCAGGGATGGGATTTAGTGATTATTCTTACTGCGACTTTTTTGTTGGGTTATTTTTGGGCTTTAGGTTGTGTTGCTGCAGTTGAACCCCAAGCACAGATAGCATAGGTGAGGTATGGATATATAAATGAATGGTATAGTGTGAGAAGGGCAGTTTGCGGCACGTAGTATCGTATCTTGGAGAGGATCCCAACCGTTTTGGATACTTTTTTGGTTATGTGTTGGATAGGGTGCTAAAGTTCAGGTTGTTGTCGAGGTATAGTCCTAGGAATTTGCCCTCATTATACCTGGCAATTAGAGTGTTGTTGATCTTAATGTTAATTTGCGCATCTCCTGCTCTGCTACCAAACATAATGTAGTAGGTTTTGTCAGTGTTAAGCGTAAGTTTATTGGCTGTCATCCAAGTCAATATTTTGATCAGCTCATCATTAACAATGGTGTTGAGGGTGGCAAGATTAGGGTGAGAGATTACATAAGTCGTGTCGTCAGCAAAGAGAATGGGGTTCAGGTGTTGAGATACGTTTGGAAGATCATTGATGTATATGAGGAAGAGCAGGGGACCAAGGACACTTCCCTGCGGAACTCCAGTATCAAGTGGCCGTGTTGTTGATGCTGTGTCTTTAATGGTGACATACTGATACCTATTAGTAAGGTAAGATTTGAAATATGCAAGCGCATGGCCTCTTTTACCATAATGGTCAAGTTTGTGGAGTAGGATGCCGTGGTCTACTGTGTGAAAAGCTTTTCTTAGGTCAATAAAAATTCCTAGTGGATATTCCTTATTTTCCAATGCTGTGTAAAACAGATCTAGCATTTTTATGATTGCATCGTTAGTGCTTTTATTTTTCCTGTATCCAAATTGGCAGGGGTTGAGTATGTTTTGTGCCGTTATAAATGAATATAGTCTCCTGTGCACGAGTTTCTCAAAGATTTTGGATAGCAATGGTAAGTTTGATATTGGCCTATAGTTGTTTAAGTCTGTAGGGTCACCACCTTTATGTATTGGTGTAACCCTTGCCATCTTGAGTAGTTTCGGGAAGGTGCTAGTTTCTAGTGACTTGTTAAAAAGTAATGAGATAGCATGCGAGAGGACATGGGCCGCTCTCTTGTACAATAATGGTGGGACATGAGACAGATTCCCTGAGTTATTTTTAAGTGACTTTATAATCTTGGTGACTTCCATGGGCTCAGTTGGAGCAAGATAGAAGGAATTTGGGAAATTCCTATCTAGGTAGTCCCCGGCATGGGCATTGGTGCGTGGGATTTTATTGGCGAGATTAGAACCTATGGTTGAGAAGAAGTCGTTTATCTTGTTAGCTGTGTCAGTGGGATGCAGTGGTGTTTGATTAGGTTTAGTTAGGGCAATATTCTTTTTTTTTTTCAGTTTGTGGGTCCCTAGAATCTGAGAGAGTGTTTTCCAGGTCTTTTTTATATCTCCTCTTGTGTCAGTGAATCTACTGGAGTAGTATAGCTTATCTGAGGTTCCTGGAGCTGTCTTGTCCAGTCGTCTGATATCTCACTTCATGCAGGAATGCACATCCAACAATTTCGTGTCCTATTTGAGAGGTGTCAGCCCAATTTTACTTCTAGAGCACGAAAATTCTTCCCAATATTCACTAACGTTTGTGTCCAATTCAACCAACAATGGCGAGTCTCCTCTGCTCAGGCGCAGTTTCCCATTTTTTATAAAAAAATTATTAAATATAGTATGGCCATCTATTTACATATAACTACTGTATTTCTGGAAAATATATGCAGTATTTTCCACAATAGAACTATCACGGAGAAAGACTGACGAACTTTTGGGATCCAGACTGTAGAAGTGAAATCTCCTCACTGGTGATGTTAGCTTACGTTTCGTGACCTTCAAAAAGATTTCATTCCATGCTTCATCATGGAAGGTGACCTCATGCCTGTCACCACATCGATGGTCTGCTGACAACTGTAAGTATTATTCATAATCCTGATTAATGAAGACTGTCCATTGATTCATCTTCTAAACGCTGCTTGTTTCATGCTGGCAACATTTTGCCATCAGTTCCAGTTGGTTATGCAGACTAAATTAAGGAAGTACATGATAACGTAAGGTACATTTTTAACTGCATGAACTACAACAGATATCAATGGAAGCTTTGTGGCGACTTGAAGTTGCTGCTATTTTGCATGTACTGCAGCAGCGAGGCTACACTAAGTATTGCTGTTTTCTTTGTGAGTAGGATATCCGGACGAGGACTTCTCATTACATCAAAAAGGATTAGCCACCCTGACATTCAATGAACCCTTAAACAAAAAAAGATCAGTATCGTCAACTTGAAGACTCGAGGGTCAATGAAGCAAAAATCAATGGGGATGAATTTGTTGGTCCACAGATTTTCGAGCTTCTTTGAAATGAGTAGTTTAATTGTATACTAGTAAGTGAGGAGAAAAATGCGTGGTATGCTTTATGGTTAGTTGCAAAAAATAAGTTATAAGAACATAAGAACATAAGAATGTAGGAACACTGCAGAAGGCCTACTGGCCCATACGAGGCAGGTCCTTATCAAAACGACATCTACCTAAAGCTACTCAAGAAATAACTCCCGTACCCCTTGACACCAATCAAACCCAGCCCCTCCCACTCATATATTTGTCCAGTCTCTTCTTAAAGCTACCCAAGGTCCCAGCCTCTACACCCCACTGGGAAGACTGTTCCACGCATCCACAACTCTGTTAGAAAACCAGTACTTACCTATGTCCTTTCTAAATCTAAATTTATCCAACTTAAATCCATTATTCCTGGTTCTTACCTGGTTCGACACCCTCAGTACTTTATTAATGTCATCCCTTGATTATGCCCGTCATCATTTATACACTTCAATGATATCTCCCCTCATTCTACGCCTCTCCAGAGAGCGGAGATTTAAGGCTTTAAGTCTATCTTCATACGGGAGGTTCCTTACACAGTAAATCATTTAGTCATTCTTCTCTGTATGTTCTCTAATGAGTCTATGTCCATCTGTAGTAAGGGGACCAAACTGAGTAGCATAATCTAAATGAGGCCTCACTAGTGATGTATAGAGCTGCAAAATAACTTCTGGACTTCTGTTACTTATACTTCTTGAGATAAATCCAAGTAATCTGTTGGCCTTGTGCGCACACTAAGGCACTGCTGTCTTGGCTTTAGATTTCTGCTTACCATGACTCCCAAGTCCTTTTCACATTCTGTATGACCAAGCTCTACTTCACCTAGATTATAGCTTCGAGGGTTATTTTCTTACCAAGGGCAAGTACCTTACACTTATCCACATTAAACTTCATCTGCCATTTTCAGACCAAGACATTAATTAGTTCAAATCGCCCTGGAGTTCATTGATATCCTCCTCAGAGTGAATTACACGGCCTACCTTTGTATCATCAGTAAACTTACTCATGTCATTTAGTAATCCCTTCATCAAGGTCATTAATGTAAATTATTGACAGGAGAGGGCCTAAAACTGATCCTTGTGGAACGCCACTAGTGACAAATTTCCCCATTCAGAATTCACTCCATTAAGGTAACTCTCTGCTTTCTATTGGTAAGCCATGCTCAACCCATGCTAGAACTTTACCTCCTATTACCATGAGCTGCCACTTTTCTTAAGAGTCTCTTGTGAGGTACTCTGTCGAAGGCTTTATTAAAAATCCAAATAAAGAATATCATATTCCTTATCACTGTCAAAATGCCTCAAAAGTTCTATTGAAGAACGTCAGTAAATTTGTCAGGCAGGAACGACCTCTCGTGAATCCATGCTGAGATTCATTTATCAACTTATGCTCTTCAAGGTGACTTCTGATAATGTCGCTATAATTGATTCTAATAATTGCCCACTATAGATGTCAGGCTTATTGGACGGTTTAAATTTTAAGGAGTGGACTTATCCCTGATTTGAATATAGGAACCCCATTAGCCCATCTTCCACAACTCGGGGACAACACTGGTAAGGATGGACGCATTGAATACATCGTTAATGGCTGACTAAGCTCCATCTTGCATTCCCTTAAGTACCCTTGAAAACAACTCATCGGGTCCCGGGGACTTATTTTTGTTTCAGTTTGTCTATTAGTTTAATAACCATGCCCCTCGTGACAGTAATATTAGTTAACTAAAATCATCAGGAACTAAATAATTGTTAATTACTGGAAATTTCCATTTTACACCCTTCCTGTAAAACCTGACAAAAAATAGTCATTAAATAAGGAAACACATTTCCAGTTCATTATCCGTCAGCTGTCCATTCCAGATTTCAGAGGTCCTACTTTTCCTTCACCTTCGTCCTATACACTTGAAAGAACCCCTTTGGATTAGTCTTTGATTCATTAGAAAAACTCTAATTTCATAGTCACGTTTTAGCCTTTCTATGGGCCTTTTTTACTTCTCTTTTAAGTGAACATATTGGTCAGTAAGGTTACCTCTCCTTTTCTGATGCGCCTATAAATTCCCCTTTTCTCCCCTCTATAGATGCTTTAGCCTCCTGTTAACCCATTTGGGATCGTATTATTAGACCTAATTTCTCTCTGGGAATGTATATACTCTGGGCACTGGTACTTTATTAAGAAAACAATCATAAAAGCTGATCCCTTCATATTAAATAAGTATGATTATCGTCAATAAAATCATTAGCTAGATAACCCCAATCAAGATTAGACAGATGTTCCCTAAGTCCATTATAATCGGCAGAACGAAAATCAGGGATTTTTACTGTATTATCATTATTCTTGCATTCCCAATAATGCTAAAAAGTGATGGATTTGTGATCACTTGCGCCAAGTCTTCAGTGATCTCCAGATTATTCACGAGTGTTTCCTTATTTGACAAGACTAGGTCTAGCAAATTATTACCCCTGGTGGCTCAGTACGCTCTGTTTCAGAAAAACAGTCCTGAACTGTTTCCTAAAGTCATGGACTCTAGATTACCTGTCAAGAATTCCATTTCAATTTGACTAAAGTTAAAGTCCCCTACTATGACTATGTTACTGTGTCCAGAAGCCCTAACAATTTCGTCCCAAAGAAGTCTCCCTCTATCGTGATCCAAGCCTGGAGGTCGGTATAATTACACCTAGAATTAGTTTTTCTTGCCCTCCACGAACTCTACCCAAACGGGACTCTGTTACTGCTCCATCTATTTTTATACCTGTTTTTATGAAAGAATTAATATTTTTCTCGAACATACAATGCAACTCCTCCCCCCTTCCCATTACTTTCTATCCACATTGAACAACTTAAATCCCTGAATATTACACTCAGCAGTCATATCCCGACTCTTTAAATCATACCAAAGTTTCAGTTAATGCAAAAGATATCAAAGTTCCCAGCACATGCTACCAAACGTAGTTCATTAATTTTATTTCTTGCACTTTGGATGTTAGCATTAAATACCATCATATGTTTTTTCTTCTGCACATTTTTCCTATTCATCTTTGTTTTTACACAATTTCTGAAATTACATTACCCCGAGTTACTCATGACAGTTACTATTAAGATTCTTAATATCAGAGCATAAGTCAATATATCCATACTCATTTTAATCATTTCTAAACCCATACCTCTAACTAATCCTTTGTTTAAAGTCCTAACAACCCCCTCAACTGAGTTAGCAAGAAAACCCACACTGCCCTGGATAAGTGAACCCCATCCCTGGCATACATGTCATTTCGGCCATAGAAGTTGTCCAGTTGTCAATGAATGTTACTGCATTATCCTTACAGTGTTCATCCAGCAACAATTAATACCAATTGCTCTGGACAACCATTCATTTTCCAACACCTCTTCTTGGCAAAATGCCACATATAACAGGGCGCCCCCCCTTCTTCCTAATTATGTCTATAGCTGTCCTGAACTTTCTAAAATAAATCCTCACTTTTTATGCTTGCTACATCATTGCCCCAGCACTGAGGCAAATAATAGGATTGATCCCATTTACCGTTCTGATGTTGTCAAGCCGGCTAACTATGTCCTCCATCCCAGCCCCAGGAAAGCATACCCTTTGTCTCCTACTCCGTCCTTCAAGCAGAATGCCCTATCCATGTATCTAACTGGCTATCCCCAACAACAACATTATTCTTACCTTCCTTGTTGTCGTTCGTCGTGACGATCCAGTAGTCGACTCACATTCGTCGGGTAGCACCGAGAATGCGTTGGAGGTTTCCACAGGAGTTTCCACAGCAGTCTCTTTCTTCTTCATCGTTTCTGGCTTTCCATTCGTCTTCTTGATCGTCAACTTCGTCGTCCCCTGCTGTCCAGCCACTGACCACGATCCCTTCTTGACCTGAGGACTCGAAACAGGGGGACTACTACGAATCCTCTTGTTTTCCTCGGTCAATCGCCGTATCTCCATCTTCGCTGCCCTCAATTCTTCCTTAAGTTGCTGGTAAAGTTGCTCGATGGAGGGCATCTTGGTTCAGTCCACGGGAGCAAACAAGACACTTCTTCACAGAGTTAAGTACAGGTCACCACTCCAGGTCAGAAATACCTAAGCTGACAACTACAGAGAACAAGTGGAAAACCTGCCGTTCTCCTGTCAACAAATGGGTTCCAATATGTGTTTAATGATATAATTTTTCATTCACACCCAGAGCAGTCAGCGACGAAGATGGTGAACAATCATCGAGGAACACTACCAGGGGTAGCACAGTGCTCTCAGTGGTGCTGACAGTGACAATAACCAAGTGGTTAACACATCACTGCTAGTACAGTGCTCTCAGTGGTGCTGACAGTGACAATAACCAAGTGGTTAACACAACAATGCTAGTACAGTGCTCTCAGTAGTGCTGGCAGTGACAATAACCAACAGTGGCAAACACATCACCAGTAGCACAGTGCTCTCAGTGGTACTGACAATGACAATAACCAGCAGTGGTAAACACGTCACAGGTAACACAATGCTCTCACCGGCGCTGACGGTGACAATTGTTCTCAGTGTTGATGGAAGATACTCAGACTTGGGTTATAAACGCTTTAGAGTTATATACACAAATTTCTTCATTTTCATAACAGAGGCCTACCTAATGTCACTAATGTTTGCAACGCTGATTCTAAATGTAATGTCACTTTTTAAGGGAAATCGACCTGGCAAGACTGGAGGACAGGAGAGAAAGAAGGGGATATGATAACGACATATAAAATACTGAGAAGAACTGACAAGGTGGACAGAGACAGGATGTTCCAAAGATGTGACACAGCAACAAGGGGTCACAGTTGGAGATTTAAGACTCAGATGAATCACAGGGATGTTAGGAGGTATTTCTTCAGTCACAAAGTTGTCAGAAGTGGATTAGTCTGGGAAGTGATGTAGTGGAGGCAGGATCCATACATAGCTTTAAGAAGAGGTATGATAAAGCTCGTGGAGCAGGAAGAGTGACCTAGTAGTGACCAGTGAAGAGGCGGGGCCAAGAGCTGTGATAAGACCCCTGCAACTACAACTAGGTGAGTACACACACACGCGCGCGCACACACACACACACACACACACACACACACACACACACACACACACAGGTAACAGGGGAAAAGAATTTGGAAAAGCCCAAACAAAAAAAGGGGGATTCACAGTATGAGGGAAATTCCCGCAAGGGGGTTTAGTGGGACAGAGAAAATGTTAGGAAAATCAAAAACGAAATGAAAGGGAAAATGTAACAACCAAATGCAAGGAGGCAGAGGAAAAAAGGTTTTTTTTTCCCAAGGGAAAAAAAATAATAGGAAACCAAAGCGAGTCCTTGGTTTAACCCCAAGGTGTAAAGGGAAACAAAAACTAAGTGCACCAGAGAAAGGAAAAAGGGACAGGGGGCAAAGGGCCCGAAAAAAAAATCAGTAGAAGAGCCAAAAAAGAGGGATCAGAGATAAGGAAGGGGGGCCCAGCGACAGTACGAAAAGAATAGCGTCGAAAGTCAATTTTGACCCGAAACTGGGGTGTATACCCCATTAGGAGGAAAACAACATCAAAGACCAGGGGATAAGCTGAAGGGAAGAAGGTGGGGAACCACAAGAAACGATCAAAAAGTATGGGGGAGGGGGCTCAACATGAAAATTTAAAAAGGGAAATATTAACCGTTGCAGGGAACATCTGGGGGACAGAAAAAGAAAGGGGGGAAAACCACAAGGAAAAATAAAAACCAATTTTGGGTGACATACATACCAAAAGAGGGGTGAAAAGCTGGGTAAAGGGGCTCGAATACCCCAAAGGAAATGGGGCCGGGCAACATCACCCCGTGGGGCCATAAAAGAGGGAAGATACGCGTGTTTTGCCCCAAAACCCCAATCTTCAACACATCCCCGGGAAAATGGGCAACTTACCTGAGGTATGGAAGACTGCAAATTATTCCCATTTTTTAAAAAAAGGGCACCGAAAAAAGGGACTAAACTTTAGACCTTTCACTGATTTGGGAAAAGATTCAAACTTATTGGGGAAGATTACAGGAGGGGAGTGGGGAAACAAACCCGGGAAAGGAACAAGAATAAAAACGCCAACCAGCACGGAAATTTAAGGGAAATCAAATCCTGTGTCACAAACCTTCTGGGGTTTTATGATAAAGTAACAGAAAAAAACACAAAAGAAGGGGGGGGTTTATTGCCCTCTTCTTGGGCTGCAAGAAGGCCTTTGACACAGTTCCTACAAGAAATTTTGGCAGAAGTGAGGGTCGGGCCCTATAACAGGGAAAGGGCCCCTGCATGACAGAGAATACCTGACAGGGAGGCAAAAGGCATGGTAGTGATGGTTCCAAATGGGACCGTGACGGCGGGGGGGCCACAGGGGGCGGTCCCCAGGCCAGTGCTTTTTTGGGATATTGAAGACTGAGGAAGGGTTAGATTCAGAAGGTCCTGTTTCAGTGATGTGAAGTTAAAGAGGAGAATTAAATAGATGGGTCAAGCAGGACTTCAAAGAGACCCGGGCGACTGGAAACCCCGTCCAGCAACTGGGTTCTCGAATTTTAACCCGCCAAAAGCAAAATCATGAAGATCGGGAAGGGGCCAGAAAACCCCAGCGGGTATAGGTTAGGTGGCCAAAACTGCAATCCTGTCAAGGAGAAAGATTTGGGGGAGTTAAAACGAGCATGTTACGGAAGCACAATCAAAACCGATAAAATGCTGAGCTTGGGGCCTGGCAAACCGAGAACAGCGTTCCGAAACCCTTTGTAAGGAATCGTTCAAGACACGTACACCCAAAGGTATACAATACCGCGGTTTGGTAGATAAGACACTAGGCAACATTTAGGAAATTTATTCCCAAACTTTCGCCCCACGTAGGTTTTTTTAGTCGAGTACGAAAGTATGCGGGCAGAGAGATGTATGGGCTTCTGTGTTCGTTTTGGTCTTTTGTGTTTTTTGTCTGGTCTTCTGTGTTATGTATGGTTTTTGTGTTATGTATGGGCTTTTGTGTTACTGTATGGTCTTTTGTGTTACTGTACTGGTTTCTGTGTTACTGTTGGGTTTTTTTGTGTTACTGCACTGTTTTTTGTGTTACTGTACTGGTTTCTGTGTTACTGTCGGTCTTCTGTGTTATTTTCTGGCTATTGTGTTTTTGTAGGTCTTTTTTGTTACTGTACGGTCTTTGTGTTCTGTACTTGTTTCTTGTTATGTCTGGTCTTTTTGTTCTGTATGGTCTTTGTGTTATGCACTGTTTTTCTGTGTTCTTACTGGTTTCTGTGTTACTGTACTGGTTTCTGTGTTATGTATGGTTTCTGTGTTATGTTGGTTTCTGTGTTACTGACTGGTCTCTGTGTTATGTTGGTCTTCTGTGTTTCTGTGTGGGCTTCTGTGTTATTTTATGGTTTCTGTGTTCTGTATGGTCTTTTGTTTCTGTATGGTTTTTTTGTGTTATGTCTGGTTTCTTTTTCTGTACTGGTCTTCTTGTTACTGATTTTTCTTTTTACTGTGCTGGTCTTCTGTGTTTATGTATGGTCTTCTGTGTTACTGATGGGGCTTCTGTGTTACTTCTGGTCTTCTGTGTTACTGTACTGGGCTTCTGTGTTATGTATGGTCTTCTGTGTTACTGTCTGGGTTTTTGTGTTACTGTTGGTTTCTGTGTTACTGTACTGGTCTTCTGTGTTAGTATGGGGTTCGTGTTCTTTATGGTCTTTGTGTTACTTATGGTCTTTTTGTGTTACTTACTGGTCTTTGTGTTACGTTGGTTTCTGTTTACTTACTGGTCTTCTGTGTTACTGTCTGGTCCTTCTGTGTTTTGTACTGATTTTGTGTTACTGTATGGTCTTCTGTGTTTTGACTTCTTTGGTTACTGTACTGGTCTTTTTGTGTTACTGATGGTCTTAGTGTTACTGTATGGTCTTTTGTGTTACTGTACTGGTCTTCGGGTTGGTATGGTCTGTGTTACTGTACTGGTTTTTTGGTTACTGTACTGGTCTGTGTTACGTACTGGTCTTTTGTGTTACTGTATGGTCTGGTTTCTGTATGGTCTTCTGTGTTTACTGTAGGTTATGTTACTGTTGGTTTTGTGTTTTTTCTGTCTGGTCTTCTGTTTACTGTACTGGTCTTTGTGTTTCTTACGGTCTTCTGTGTTACTGTACTGGTATTCTGTGTTATGTACTGGTCGTGTTACTGTACTGGTCTTCTGTGTTATGTAGGTCTTCTGTGTTATGTATGGTCATCTGTGTTACTGTACTGGTCTTCTGTGTTACTGTATGGTCTTCTGTGTTACGTATGGGCTTTTTGTGTTCTGTACTGGTTTTTGTGTTACTGTACTGGGCTTTTGTGTTACTGTATGGTTTTGTGTTAGACTGGCTTCTGTGTTTTCTGTATGGTTTCTGTGTTACTTTCTGGTCTTCTGTTTCTGTTCTGGTTTTTCTTTTCTGTACTGGTCTTCTGTGTTACTGTATGGTTTTCTGTGTTACTGTAAAGGTCTTCTGTGTTACTGTACTGGTCTTCTTTGTTACTGTAGGTTTCGTGTTACTGTACTGGCTTCGTGTTAGTATGGTCTTCTGTGTTACGTAGGTCTTTTGTTTACGTATGTTTCTGTGTTACTGATTGGTTTCTGTGTTACGTATGGTTTCTGTGTTCGTTGGTCTTCTGTGTTTCTGTACTGGTCTTTTGTTTACTGTAAGGTCTTCTGTGTTATGTAGGTCTTCGTGTTATGTACTGGTTTTCGTGTTATGTACTGGGTTTTTGTTTTAGTATGGCTTCTGTGTTACGTACTGGTTTCTGTGTTACTGTCTGGCTTCTGGGTTTTTCTGTCTGGTCTTCTGTGTTTTGTACTGGTCTTCTGTGTTACTGTATGGTTTCTGGTTACTGTATGGTCTTCTGTGTTCTGTATGGGTTTTGTGTTACTGTATGGTCTTCTGTGTTACTGTATGGGCTTCTTGGTTTTCTGTACTGTTTCTGTGTTTCTGTATGGTCTTCTGTGTTTCTGTATGGTCTTCTGTGTTACTGTTGGTCTTCTGTGTTACTGTTGGTCTTTGTGTTACTGTTGGTCTTTGTGTTTGTATGGTTTTGTGTTACTGTATGGGCTTCTGTGTTACCCGGGGGACTGGGGTTTTTGTGTTACTGTACTGGTCTTTTTGTGTTACTGTCTGGTTTCTGTGTTACTGTTTGGGTTTTTTTGGTTTTTTGTTTGATGGTCTTCTGTGTTACTGTATGGGCTTCTGTGTTCTGTCGGTTTCTGTGTTTCTGTACTGGGCTTCTGTGTTACTGTACTGGTTTCTGTGTTATGTACTGGTCTTCTGGTTATGTATGGTCTTCTGTGTTTTGTCGGTCTTTTGTGTTACTGTACTGGTCTTCTGTGTTTTCTGTATGGTTTCGTGTTCGTACTGGTCTTTTGTGATGATGGTCTTCTGTGTTTTTCTTTTTTTTAGTTTTTTTGTTAACCTTTTTTTTTGGGGCTTCTGTGTTACTGTATGGTTTTGTGTTACTGTACTGGTCTTCGTGTTACTGTACTGGGCTTCGTGTTACTGTTTGGTCTTTTGTGTTCTGTATGGTCTTCTGTGTTACTGTACTGGTCTTCTGTGTTACTGTCTTTTCTTTTTGTTACTGTACTGGGTTTTGTGTTCTTTTATGGTCTTCTGTGTTTCTGTATGGTTTCTGTGTTATGATTTTTTTTTTTTTCCTTCTGTGTTACTGTATGGTTTCTGGTTACTGTTGGTCTTCTTTTTGTCTGTTTTTTTGTGTTACTGTATGGGTTTTTGGTTAGTCTGGCTTCTGGTTTACTGGTTTTTTTTGGGTTCTCTTTTTTTGTGTTTCTGTACTGGTCTTTGTGTTACTGTTTTGGTCTTTGTGTTACTGACGGGCTTCTGTGTTACGTTGGTCTTCGGGTTTCTGTATGGTCTTCTGTGTTACTTACTGTTTTCTGTGTTTTGTACTGGTCTTCTGTGTTATGTTGGTCCTCTGGTCGTATGGTTTCTGGTTACTGTACTGTTCCCGTGTTATGTCTGGTCTTCTGTGTTACTGTATGGTCTTCTGTTTATGACTGGTTTTCTGTTTATGTATTGGGCTTTTGTGTTACGTACTGGGCTTCTGGTTACTGTATGGGCTCTGTGTTTGATGGTCTTGTTTAGTTTGGTCTTTGTGTTACTGTAGGCTTCTGTGTTACTTTATGGGTTTTTTGTTACTGTACTGGGCTTCTGTTTACGTAGGTTTTCTGTGTTTTCTGTACTGGTTTTGTTTACTTATGTCTTTTGTGTTACTTATGGCTTCTGTGTTCTGTCTGGTCTTCTTGTTACTGTATGGGCTTTTGTTTTACGTTTTGGTTTCTGTGTTTTGTATGGTCTTCTGTGTTATGTCTGGGTTTTTGTGTTACTGTATGGTCTTCTGTGTACTGTCTGGTTTTTGTTTCTTTAGTCTCCCGTGTTACTGTTGGTTTCGTGTTACTGTACTGGTCTTCTGTGTTACGTTTGGTCTTCTGTGTTACTTATGGTCTTCTGTGTTACTGTACTGGTTTTTTTGTTTCTGTAGGGCTTTTGTGTTACTGTTTGGTTTCTGTGATGTACTGGTCTTCGTGTTACTGTCGGTCTTCTGTGTTCTGTACTGGTTTCTGTGTTTTACTGGTCTTCTGTGTTCTGTCTGGTTTCTGTGTTTCTGTTGGTCTTCTGTGTTTCTGTACTGGTTTTGTGTTTCTTTTGTCTCCCGTGTTTTCGACTGGTCTTCTGTGTTACTTATGGTTTCTGTGACTGTTGGTCTTCTGTTTACTGTACTTGTCTTCTGTGTTCTGTACTGGTTTTTCTGTGTTACTGTCTGGGTTTTATTTACTTTTCTGGTCTTCTGTGTTACTACTGGTCTTCTTGTTACTGTACGGTCTTTTGTTTACTGTTTGGGGCTTTTTTTACTTACTGGGTTTTGTGTTACTGTATGGGTTTTTATGTTACTGTATGGGTTTTTGTGTTACAGTATGGTCTTCTGTGTTACTGTACTGGTTTCTGTGTTACTGTACTGGTCTTCTGTGTTACTGTATGGTCTTCTGGTTACTGTACTGGTCTTCTTGTTATGTATGGTCTTCTGGTTACGACTGGTCTTCTGTGTTACTGTACGGTCTTTTGTGTTACTGTACTGGTCTTTGTGTTATGTATTGTCTTCGTGTTACGTATGGGCTTCTGTTTACTTACTGGTCTTTTTTGTTCTGACTTTTTCTTCTGTTTACTGTATGGTCTTCTGTGTTTCTGACTGGTCTTCTGTGTTACGTACTGGGTTTTTGTGTTTCTGTACTGGTCTTCTGTGTTACTGCTTGTTTTGGTTACTGTACTGGGTTTTTGTGTTACTTATGGTTTCTTGTTCTTATGGTCTTTTGTGTTTCAGTACTGGGCTTTTGTTTACTGTCTGGTCTTCTGTGTTATGTCTGGTCTCTGGTTCTGTACTGGTTTCCCGTGTTACGTCTGGTCTTCTATGTTCTGTACTGGGCTTCTGTGTTTTTTCAGCTGGTCTTCTGTGTTTGTATGGTTTCTGTGTTTCTGTACTGGTCTTCTGTGTTATGTACTGGTTTCTGTGTTACTGTATGGGCTTCTTGGGTTTGTACTGGTTTCGTGTTACGTTTTGGGCTTTTGTGTTACTGTATGGTCTTCTGTGTTCTGTTCTGGTCTTCTGGTTACTGTACTGGGCTTCTTGTTACTGTATGGTCTTCTTGTTACGTAGGTCTTTTGTGTTACGTCTGGTCTTCGTGTTACTGTATGGTTTCTGTGTTTCTGTTTTCTGTCTTCTGTGTTATGTATGGTCTTTGTGTTTCTGTACTGGTCTTTTGGGTTTTGTAGGTTTCTGGTTACGTTGGTTTCTGTGTTACTGTATGGTTTCTGTGTTACTGTATGTTTCTGTGTTCTGTTGGTTTCTGTGTTACTGTACTGGGCTTCTGTTTACTGTATGGTCTTCTGTGTTCTGTATGGCTTCTGTGTTACTGTAGGGGCTTTTGTGTTTTTGTAGGGCTTTTGTGTTACGTACTGGTTTCGTGTTATGTATGGTCTTCTGTGTTCTGTTGGTCTTCGTGTTTCTGTACTGGTCTTCTGTGTTACTGTATGGTCTTTGTGTTACTGGTTTTCTTTGTGTTACTGTACTGGTCTTTTGTGTTACTGTACTGGTTTCTGTGTTACTGTATGGTCTTCTGTGTTACTGTAATGGTTTCTGTGTTACTGTATGGTTTTTCTGTGTTACTGTACTGTTTTTGTATTTTACAACATTGTGATTTTTTTTTAAATCTCTTGTTTTTTTCGTTTTTGTTTTGTTTTTCGTTTTAGTTATTTTTTGTTATTTTATGTGTTATTTTTTTCTTTTTTTAGCTTTACGTGTTGTTATATGCACTATGTGCTATGTTGTTTTTGATTATTACACTTTTTTATGTGTCACTAGCTGTTTTATGTGTTACTTTCTGTTTTGTGTCACTTACGCTTTTTTGTTATTATATTTTTATGTTTTTTTTATGTTTTTTGTGTTTCTATACTTTTTTATGTGTTATTAAAATCCAGCTGACAAAAATTCTTAATATTAACAAAGAACCTTACCAAAAGTCTTTTCCCCAAAGAGCCCTCCCCGCACTTTTTTTCCCAGCAAAAAACTTCCCGAGGTCTTTACCCATAATCCTCGGGTAACAATCCTTCCCAGTGTTTTAAATTGCCAGTTTTTTCTTAATTTTACCAAACAAGGTTTGGATAAATCGCCAAAAAATTTAAAAAATTTTTTCCAAAAAACAGGTTTCCTAAAAAGGTTTTTTAATCAACACTTTATCCTTCACACCAACAGGGTGGTGAAAAAACACAAAAACAGGAACTTTAAAATGTGAAACAAATTCTTCTTTATATTCTTCTACAATTGTGTTTTTTTTTACTACTCTTTGTGTTAATCTCTGCAAACATGTGCCCACACATTCGTGTGTTTAATTCTGAAATAGTGCCCCACACATTCAGTGGCTTATATTCTGCAACTAGTGCTACACATTCAGTGTGCAATTTTCTGCAAAATAGTGCACCAAAACATTCAGGTGCTATATATCTCTGCAACTAGTGCCCACAACTTTCAGTGTGAAAATAATCTCTGCAACATAGTGCACCACAACTCATTTGGGATATTTTTGCAAATAGTGCACCACAACATTCAGTGTCCCCATATTTCTGCAACTAGTGCCCACAACTTTCTTTTTTAAATATCTCTGCAAACCATAGTGCCCACAACATTCAGTGTGCTATAATTCTGCACATAGTGCCCCACAAATTCAGTGTGTTTATCTCTGCAACATAGTGCACCAAACATTGTTCATTATTTCTGAAAACATAGTGCACCACAACATTCAGTGTGAAATATATTTCGCAACTAGTGCACCACAACATTCGTGTGTTTTTATCTCGCAAAAAAGTGCACCAAAACATTCTGTGTTATATCTTGCAACTAGGCACAACTTTCAGTGGAATATATTTTGAAACATAGTGCACCACAACATTCAGGTGTTTATTTTCAAATAGTGCCACAACATTCAGGTGCATATCCCCGAAACTGCACCAAAACTTCGGGTGCAATATTTAAACATGTCACCAATCACAGTTGAAATTACCTGCCATTGTGCAAAACACCCCCCAGTGTCCCCAATTCTCTGCACTTGTGAAAACACACTTCAGTGTGCCAAATCCTGAAAAAAGGGGCCCCCCCAAAAAACTTCAGTCGGAAAATTTTTTACATTTGTAATCACTTACTCCAGTATGGTAACATCACTGGCGGTTTGGCAAACACAGTGTACTGGCCCAGGTTGTGGAAACACACAGTCGTACGGGCCAGGTTGTGGCAAACACAGTCGTAGGGGCGGGTTTTGTGGAAACACACAGTGTAGGCCGGTTGTGGAACAACGTCGTATGGCCAGGTTGTGCAACCCCAAAAGTCTTGGCCGGTTGTGGAACACCAGTCGTATGGCCAGGGTGGAAACACACGTCGTACTGGCCAGGTTTGTGGCAAACACAGTCGTACTGGCCGGTTGGGGCAAACACGTCGTACTGGCCAGGTTGTGGCAACCCCCGTCGTCTGGGGGTTTGTGGCCACACAGCGTATGGCCGGTTGTGGCCCCCACAGTCTACGGGGCGGTTGTGAAACACACAGTCGTATGGCCGGTTGTGGAAAACAACAGTCGTCGGGCCCGGGTTTGTGGCAAACACAGTCGTACGGGCCCAGGTTGTGGCAACACACAGTTTTAGGGGCAGGTTGTGGCAACACACATGTAGGGCCGGTTGTGGAACAAGTCGTACGGGCCCAGGTTGTGGCAACACCGTCGTACGGGGCGGTTGTGGCAACACACAGTGTACGGGGCGGGGTTGGGCAACACAGTCGTACTGGCCGGTTGGGGGAAACACACAGTCGTCTGGCCAGGTGGGGGGCAACACACAGTCGTACGGGGCAGGTTGTGGCAACACACAGTCTTTTACTGGCCGGGTTTGTGGCAACACACGTCGTACTGGCCCAGGTGTGGAAACACCGTCGTACCCTTTGGAGGTTGTGAAACAACAGTCGTACGGGCCCGGTTGTGGAAACACAAGTCGTACGGCCGTTGTGGCAAACACACAGTCGTATGGGGTTGTGGCAAAAACCAGTCTTTACTGGCCGGTTGGGGCAACACAGCGTATGGCCAGGTTTTGGCAACACCAGTCGTACTGCCAGGTTGTGGCAAAACACAGTTTTACTGGCCGGTTGGGAAAACAAAAAGTCGTAGGGCCCAGGTTGTGGCAACACAAGTCGTAGGGCAGGTTGTGGAACAGCAGTCGTAGGGCCGGTTTGGCAACACCAGTCGTACTGGCCGGGTTGTGGAACACACGTCGTACGGCCAGGTTGTGGCAAACCAGTGTCTGGCGGGTTTTGGGGGAACACACAGTCGTACTGGCCGGGTTGTGGCAAAAAACCAGTCGTCATGGCCAGGTTGTGGAAACACAGTGTTGGCCGGTTGTGGCACACACAGTCGTTGGCCCAGGTTGTGGAAACACAGTGTAGGGCCCAGTTTGTGGCAAACACAGTTACGGCAAGGTTGTGGCAAACACAGTCGTACTGGCCGGTTGGGGAAAACACACAGTCGTCTGGCCAGGTTGTGGCAAAACCAGTCGTACTGGGGGTTTGTGGAAAAACAGTCGTATGGCCAGGTTGTGGCAACACACTTTCGTACGGGCCCAGGTTGTGGCAAACCGTCGTTGGCCAGGTTGTGGCAAACAGTCGTATGGCCAGGTTGTGGCAACACACAGTCGTATGGCCAGGTGGGGGGAATTTGTTGGGGGGGAACCAAGTTGTATGGGGTGGGGAGCCCGTTTTGGGAGGTTGGGGCAACACACGTGTAGGGCCCCGGTTGTGGCAAACCCTTTTGGGGGGCCAGGTTGTGGCCCAAGTCGTTAGGCCGGTTGGGGAAAAAAGGGGTGTATTGGGGGTTGTGGAACACCATTTCGTTTTGGCCGGGGTTGTGGAACAAAGTCGTTTATGGGGGGGTGTGGCCCCAGTGTTGGCAGGTTGTGGAAAAAGTGTATGGCCATTTGGCAACACAGTCTTATGGCCAAAGGTTTTTTGGGAAAAACGGGTGTTTTGGGGTTGGGGGGAAAAAGTGTTCCCAGGGTTTGTGGAACACACATTTTCGAGGTTGTGGGTGTCGGCCAGGTTTAAACACTTTCGTACTGGCCGGTTGTGGCAACACACTGTTACTGGCCAGGTTGTGGCAACACCGGGTGTTGGCCGGTTGTGGAAAACACACAGTCGTCTGGCCGGGTTGTGCAAACCAGTCGTACTGGCCAGGTTGTGGCAACCAAGTCGTACTGGCCGGTTGTGGCAACCACAGTCGTACGGGCCCAGGTTGTGCAACACAAGTGTATGGCCAGGTTGTGGAAAACACAGGACGGGCCCGGGTTGTGGCAACACACTGTCGTACTGGCCCAGGTTGTGGCAACCCCAAGTCGTACTGGCCGGGTTGTGGAACACCTCGTACGGGCCCAGGTTGTGGCAAACAGTCGTTGGCCCCAGGTTTGGCAACACACTGTGTACTGGCCGGGTTTTTGTGGAAACAAGTCGTACGGGCCCCGGTTGGGGAACACACGTGTACGGGCCAGGTTGTGGCAAACCCCCGTCTTTGGGCCCGGTTTTGTGGCAAACAACAGTGTATGGCCAGGTTGTGGCAACAACATCGTACTGGCCAGGTTGTGGCGACACAGTGTACGGGCCAGGTTGTGGCAACCACAGTCGTACTGGCCAGGTTGTGGCACCCAAAAGTGTATGGCCAGGTTGTGGCAACACCAGTCTTTACTGGCGGTTTTGTAGCAAACAAGTGTACGGGCCAGGTTGTGGCAACACACAGTCGTATGGCCAGGTTGTGGAAAAACCACAGTGTACTGGCCAGGTTGTGGCAACACACGTCTATGGCAAGGGTTGTGGCAACACACAGTGAACTGGCCGGGTTTTGTGGAAACACCGTGTAGGGCCAGGTTGTGGCAACACACAGTCGTCGGGCCCCAGGTTGTGGCAGCACACAGTCTACTGCCAGGTTGTGGCAAACACGTCGTACTGGCCGTTGTGGCAGCAAAAGTCGTACTGGCCAGGTTGTGGCAACACACATCGTACGGCAGGTTGTGGAAAACCACGCGTACTGGCCAGGTTGTGGCAAACCAGTCGTATGGCCAGGTTGTGGCAACAACAGTCGTATGGAGGGTTTGTGGCAGCACCAGTGTGCGGGCCGGTTGGGGCAACAACAGTGTTGGCCAGGTTGTGGCAACCCCAAAGTCTACTGGCCAGGTTGTGGAAAACACACAGTCTTAGGGCCCGGTTGTGGCAACACACAGTGTCTGGCCGGGTTGGGGGGAAAAACCAGTCGTCTGGCCGGTTGTGGCAAAAAACCGTGTACTGGCCAGGTTGTGGCAACACACAGTGCTGGCCAGGTTGGGGGCAACACAAAGTTTTCTGGCCAGGTTGTGGCAAAACCCAGTGTACTGGCCGGGTTGTGGCAACACGTGGAAATGGCCAGGTTGTGGCAACAACAGTCTACTGGCCGGTTGTGGCGCACACGCGTAGGGCCCAGGTTGTGGCAACACACAGTCGTAGGGGCCAGGTTGGGGGCAACACGTGACTGGCCGGGTTGTGGCAAAAACCAGTAGTACGGGCCCAGGTTGTGGAACACAGTAGTAGGGCAGGTTGTGGCAACACTTTGTACGGGCCCGGTTGTGGAACACAGTGTACTGGCCCAGGTTTGGGGAAAACACCGTCGTTGGCCGGGTTTTGGGCAAAACGTCGTCTGGCCCGGTTGTGGCAAAACAGTCGTACTGGCCGGTTGTGGCAACACACGTGTACTGACCGGTTGTGGCAAACCCCACATCGTACTGGCCCGGTTTTTGTGGCAACACAGTTCGTCGGGCCGGTTTTGTGGCAAACACAGCGTACGGGCCCGGGTTTGTGGCAACACACAGTCGTACTGGCCGGTTGGGCAACACCAGTCGTATGGCCAGTTGTGGCAACCGTCGTACGGCCAGGTTGTGGCAAACAGTCGCGGGGCCAGGTTGTGGAAAAACACACAGTCGTTGGCCAGGTTGGCAAACACAGTCGTACTGCCAGGTTGGGGAAAATAAACAGTGTACTGGCCAGGTTGGGCAAACCAGTCGTATGGCCAGGTTGTGGAAACACGTCGTACTGGCCATTTTGTGGCAACACACAGTGTACTGGCCAGGTTGTGGCAAACACAGTCGTACTGACCAGGTTGTGGCAACACACAGTCGTACTGACCAGGTTTGGGCAACACATGTATGCCCAGGTTGTGGCAACACACAGTCTACTGGCAGGTTGTGGCAGCCACCCCCAAAATTTTATTGTCAAGGGGGAAAACCATCAAAGTTTTTTTTTCTCTGTGGGGGTAAATGTTTTATTTTTTCTTTTATTAATAAAAGTGAAGAGAGTTTGTGGAAAATGAGAGATTATTTTTAAAAAATTCTATTAACAAAGATTTATTAAAATTTTTTATATGAATATAATTTTTGTCTTTAAATATAAAACCCACAAGTTGTCACTTCTTCACATATTTACATCTTTTCCCCCAAAAAATTTCATCAAAATCTGTAACTTCATTCCATATTATTAAGGAAATTGAAATTTTTTTTAAAATATATTAAGAATGAAGGGGGAGGAGTTGTAATATAGTACTGCAATAAAATTTATGTTCTTCATAATGTTTATTTCGAAAAAAATGAAAAAAAAATTTAAAAAAAGCGTAATAATTATAAAGAAAAATGTATGTCAGAATTATGTCTATGAAGTGAGGAAAAAAACAAAAATACGGTAACAAGGAAGATTGTAATTTAGAAAGTGAAAGAAAAAATTTTGGGTCAAATGTAAACACTGAAACACGTAAATGAAGAACATCAGTATATGAAAAATTTGGGGGTAAACCCTTGAGCTGGGACTGGGCCTGCATATATTATATTTTATATATATATATAAAAATATTTATATTATTTATATATTTTTATAATATATTATATTTAAAATTTAATATAATATTTTTATATATTTATGCATGCATCTTTTTCAATTGTTCACTACGATTCTAATTTTATTTGCTAAATAAGAGAAACAATATTTTTTTAAATTTTTTTACAGTTTTCATGGAGAAGATTTGGATTGCATTTGCCTCATCCCTTTCACAACAATATCTAAAATTTTTACAATGCCTACAAAAAAATTTGTATATGACACTCAACCATACACCAAAAAACGTGTACACGTGACACTATAACAATAAAATATCCGTGACCTCGTACCAAAAACATTACACTTTTCTATACAATTAAATTAAACATTATACTCAGTCAAATTATAGCTTATATGAGTAAGTACCAGGTTTTTGGGGTACACATGTGTGTCATGTGCACACAAAATGTTTAAAATGCACACATAAACAATAACAGTAAACATTAAATTTATTTTTTATACAGTAACTTAATAATAAAAAGTCTTTATAATCTGAAAAATGAAGACCCAAATATTTTCCCTTTTTTTTCTTACATGTCTCTTTAATTTTAATTTTAACCATCTGTGAACGAGTACAAAAAATGTCTATGAGAATGTGTAACTTTTATGTGCGCATGAGTGTTTTGGTGAGTGTGAGGAGATGGGTGTTTATGTAGTGTGACATTATGTTGAGTGAGAGAAAAAATTGTGTACAATGTTGCTTGAATTTGTGGTATTTCTAACACATTGGATTGTATGTGTGTTTTTCTTTATGCATGCAAATGTATGTGTAATGGTGTATGCGTAAGGTGCGTGTGTTGAAGAGTATGTATGTGAAAATACTTGAATATGCGTATGTTTGTGAGCTTGTTAGCTTTTGAGTGTCAAATGCAAAAGATGAATAAAATTTTAAAAAATGAAAACGTTTAATTTTATACGTTTTGATGGAGGTGGATCAATTCATCAACACTCGGCCATTCATTTATATTAAATAAAACGCTCACAAATGCTTTTAAACCGAAAAATAAGTAAAGTATAAATTCATAGTGTAATATAAAAGGAATTCCAAAATTTCCTTTAACTAACCTCTCCCTGGTGGCCGAGCTGTGTGCGAGCTTCGTCTCGTCCAGCTGGTCTACGGTTCCAGGCTGTCTTGGTGGATGTAATTACTGGACACAGTTTACTGTGTGTCCCCTCCAGTAATTCCACCCACCTGGACAGTCTCTACCGTAGACCAGCTAGACAAGACTAAGTTTCCATCCAGCAAGGTCACTGGGGGTGGCAACCGCTGACTCTGGGGAAGTGGAGAAGGGAATTCACCTGAGGTGACACAGGTGGACTCCTGGAGACACTGATCCGGGGAAGGCACCGCTGACTCTGGGGAAGTGGGAAAGGGGAGACATCCGGGAGCGAACGGATGGATTCCTGGATACACGAACTTGGGAAGGTTGTTGTTGATTCTGATCTTAGGTAAGTGGGGAAGGGGAGACATCCGGGAGCGAACGGATGGATTCCTGGATACATGAACCTGGAGAAAGCATGAATACATGCAGTTGAAGCTGACCTTGGGTAAGTGGGGAAGGGAAGACATCCGGGAGCGAACGGATGGATTCCTGGATACACGAACCTGGGGAAAGCATGAATACTTGCAGTTGAGGCTGACCTTGGAGAAGTGGGGAAGGGAAGACATCCGGCGGTAGACGGATGGATTCCTGGACACATGATCCCGGGGAAGGCAAGAATACCGCTGACTTGGTTGAGTGGGAAGGGAATCCCCCTGAGGTGACACAATGGCATCCCGGAGACATGATTCAGGAAGGCATGACCTATCTCGCTAACCTTGGCAAGTGGGGAAGGGAAGACATCCGGGGAGGAACGGATGGATTCCTTGGATACATGAACTTGGGAAGGTTGTTGGTTGAGGCTTGTCCTGGGGCGGGGGGAAAGGGGGAGAGGACATTTCAGGGAGCGAACTGAGGAATTCTGGGTACACGAACCTGGGGGAAAGCAAGGGAATACATGCAAGTTGAAGGCTGACCTTGGGGATGTGGGGGAAGGGAAGATATTCTGGCGGTAGACGGATGGATTCCTGGACACATGAACCTGGGGATGGCAAGAATACAGGTTGGTGAGTCTGACCTTGGGGAACTGAGGAAGGAAAAACATCCGGCGGGGACGGATGGTTTCCCTGGATACATGAACCTGGGGAAGGCTGAGGCGGAAGGAGAGAGAGAGATGCGAGGCTGCCCTTGGGGAAGTGAGGAAGGGGAAAACATTCCGGGGGCCACGGATGGATTCCTGGACACATGAACCTGGGGATTGCGAGGGGGGGGGACCTTAAAGACAAACCACTGGCCTCCACGTGGCAAGGTCTGGTAACTCAGAGATAACTCTGAGGCTGACAGTGGTCGCAAATAATAATTTTTTTATTATTTTTATTATAATTATTTCATTATTTCAAATATTGTTACTTATAATTCAGAAATTGCAAATTTGGATTCAAAAGCGTCAACCATCTTCCCTGACTATAGCCACAGCGGTGTGATTACCATGGTGGTGGTATTCCCACTCCAGCCTCCCTGACAGTAGTCACGGTGGTGTAATTCCCACTCCAGCCTCCCTGACAGTAGCCACGGTGGTGTTATTCCTACTCCAAACCTCCCTGACAGTAGCCACGGTGGTTGTATTCCCACTCCAGCCACCCTGACAGTAGACACGGTGGTGTTATTCCCACTCCAGCCTCCCTGACAATAGCCACGGTGGTGTTATTCCCACTCCAACCTCCCTGACAGTAGCCACGGTGGTTTTATTCCCACTCCAGCCACCCTGGCAGTAGCCACGGTGGTGTTATTCCCACTCCAGCCTCCCTGATGGGCTCACGGTAGTGTTCTTATTTCTCTTCATTCACCAGAGTTAACATTATCAAAAAGTTCGACCAGAAGTGTTGTTCATATTGTTCATTAACGTAAAGAGGAAAAAAAATAATGGATACCAGGTTAATATTAAATAACTTGCCAATATCAGTCGCGTGGATTTTAGAAAGTTTCCCCTCATTTGTTTTTTGGTTTTTTTACTGTACTGTATTATGTTTGTTCTTCTGTGTTCTGTATGTTCTTCTGTTACTTTTTGTTTTCTGTGTTACTGTTTTTTCTTCTGTTTTTTTCTGTTCTTCGGTTACTGTCATTTCTTCTGTGTTCTGTACTTTTCTTTTTTTACTGTATGTTCTTCTGTGTTTTTGTTTGTTTTTCTGTGTTAGTTCTGTTCTTCGGTTTACTGTTGTATGGTCTTCTTACTGTACTGTTCTTCTGTGTTACTTTCTGTTCTTTTGTTTTACTGTACTGTAGTTCTTTTGGTTCTTTTTCTTCATTGCTTTCTGTGTTCTGTATGTTTGTTCATTTGTGTTTTGAACTTTACTGTTCTTCTGTGTTCTATTCTCTTTTATTCTCAAATGACTGTTTTTTTTGTTTCATAATTTTTTATGTGTCACTCTCCTTTTTTATTTCATTTCCCGTTTTAGTGTACTATACGTTTTATTTGTACTATATTTTTTATGTTTTAAATTACTTTTTTTATGTTATTGTTTGATGTGTTATAAATGTTTTATATGTTACAAAAACCTTTATGTGTCTTATGTTTTTGTGTTACTGTGCTGTTCTTACATGTTACTGTACTTGTCTTTTTGTTAGTGTTTTTACTGTAAGCAGTGTGTTTTGTTACTGTAAGTCGGTGGTTGTTTTGTAAGTCAGTGTGTGTTTTGGTTGTAAATGTCTGGTGTGTTGACAAAAAGTGGTAAAGGTCATTTTTCTGAACATATACATGTTTTTTCCACTGTCTGTTATTATGTTTTGTTGTACGATTTTGTATATTTCTTTACGTTCTTGTATGTTGTTATGCTGGTTGTATCCCTGAGGTAAGCTAAGGGGTTTTGCTCTGCTAGTACACAAAAACACTTCAAACTTTTCCATGCGTGTTACCAACGTCTCCCCCCCAAAAACTTTCATGATCGCATCACCAAATTACCAACACTTTCACTTCACATCTTCTGACCCCCTTTCTCCTATCTGATTTTTTCCCAAAAAAACCCATCCACAATGCCAACCCCCAAAAATCGTAATTCGGTAATAAAGTCGCCATATGATGTCTCGTCTGACCCCCAAAAAGATTTCGACAGCCATTCCTGAAAAACCTGGCAAGTTCATCTCATTGTTACTGTCTCAGTCTGGCTTTTTTTTGCAATGATTTTTTTCTTAACATACATTTAAAACCCCAAATAGCAGAAGTCATGTCCTTCCCAATCCAAAAAAATCGTCAAATGCTGTGTAGGGCTTTTTCTGTTTCGTAGCCCCGGCTGGTACCAAAGTCAGTTGTGTAGACTTTCAAGACAAATTGTTTTAGTTCTTCTTGTCTGCTTAAAAACGAGAAAATGCAGTGAAATGCTTCAACCTATTTTGCAGAGTAATTTTGTCAAGCTTCAGTAGTACAACGTCTTCATGTTTCCCCCCTAACATGGCTCAAGTCATATGGTTCGTAGCTATGGTTTGTTCTATAGGTTTATTACAGCAGGACTGAAGTCACTATGATCCAGTAGTTCGGTAGTTTAGAGGTATTCTTCCGACAGTGAGCTTATCGTTATAATTTAATAAATACTAAATTTATTATAATATATATAAATTTTTATTTTATTTTATAATTATATATATATATATTTATATATATATTATTTTAATATTTATATATATATATAATATTTTATATATATTTTTATATATTTTTTATAATTACCATCCCAACTACATGGGCCCTATCTTGGGCCCAGCTCACGCTGACGTTTTGGTCCAAAGGGAGCCGCTTTTAGGGGGGATGGAAGAAGTCTAAGGACCTTGGTACCCCCAAAAACAATGGGACCGGGCAACATCTCCCCGTGGGTCCTTTGAGAAGGGCAGAACGCTTGTGTGCTGCTTACCAATCTTAAAACACATCCCTTGAAACTGGGCAATACCGGGTATGAACGATTTCAAGTTTTTCCCCATTTTAAAAAAAGGGAGCCCAGTGTCACTGGCGTATATACACAAAAAGTTATGGAGTTTGGGAGGGTAGAGCCCCTGGAAGGGAAAAAGAGTTTAAACGAAACCCGCAGGGGGATTCTAGAAAAAATCCTGTGTCACAATCCTTCTGAGTTTTATTACAAAGTAAACAGAAGTAAGACACGAGAGAGGGGGGTGGGTTGATTGCATTTTCTTGGACTGCAAAAAGGGCCCATAGACACATTTCCCCCAAGGATTGTCAGAAGCTAGGGATCGGGCGCACTGCAAGGATCAGAAAATACCTGACAGGGGGGAAACAACACATGATACGGAAGAGGTATCAAGTGGGCACTGTGACTGCGGGTTCCACGGGGTCTGTCCTTGGGCCAGTGTATTTTTGGTATATGTGAAGGGCATGATGAAAAGGGAGAGACTCAAAGTGTTCCTGTTCGAAAATGATGTGAAGTTAATGTGAGATTAAACAGATGGGATGGGAGGACTTCAAAGAGACCTAAAAGGGCTAAAACCCCTTGTCCAGAATGGCTTTTCGTTTTAAACCCCAGAAAATGCAAAGTCTAAAGATTGGGGAAAAGGGCAGAAAAGATTGCAGACAGACTATGGGGCCAGGGGGCAAAAAGATTGAAACCTCACTCAAGGAGAAAGTCTTGGGGTGAGTATAAACTGAGCCTTTCCCCGGAAGCACACATCAACAGATAACTGCTGCAGCATAGGGGGCCCGGAAACTGGAAAAGCGTTCGATACCTTAGTAAGAAATCGTTTAAGGACTGTACCCGTGTTGTCAGGCCCATATGGAGATGCGGACCAGTTTGGAACCCACACCGGGTAAAGCATATCATGAAAAAAAAAAATAAGTGCAAAGGTTTGCGACAAGGTTATTCCCAACTAAAGGGGAATGGGATGTCCCACGAAAAAGGTTAAGGGAAAAACGGCCCGGCGCATTTGGAGAACAAGAGGGTTAGGGAATATTTGATAACGGCATACAAAATTTTCTGCGAGGAATAGCCCAAGGTGACAGAGAAAGGTGTTCCAGAGAAGGGACACAGTTGAAAAATCAGATGAGTCAAAAGGGGTGTTAGGAAATATTTCCTCAGCCCATAGAGTGTCAGGAAGTGGAATAGTCTAGCAAGTGAGTGTGGGGCAGGAACCATATATTGATTTAGGGCGAGGTAGTAAAACTTGGAGCAGGGAGAGGATGGCCCGTAGTTTTCAGTGAAAAGACGGGGCAGGGCTGGGGTCTCGACCCCCAGAAACCACAAATAGGTGAGTAAAAATAGGTGAGTACACACCACACACACCGGCAGCAGGAGAGTAGTAGTTACAAGAGTCACACCCCCGACGTATGGAGTTATGGTGGTGGTAAATTCCTCACCCGGGACTCACCCCTTGTGGCACTACCCCCTGTAGAACTGAAAAACCCCCCGGTATCACCCCCTGTCTAACCCTTGTTGTACTCACCCTGGGGGACTCCTGGGTACTCACCCCTTGGGATCTTGTGGTCTCGCCCCTGTGGCATCCCCCTGTGGCACTCACCCCCTGTGAAAATTTACCCCGTGGTACTCCCCCCGTGGTACTCTTGTGGTACTACCCTGTGGCATCCCCCGTGGCACTCACCACCCGTGGCATTCACCCTGTGGTACTCACCCTGTGTACTACGCCTGTGCTACTCACCCCTGTGGTTTTTTACCCGCGTAATGACAGAGAGAATTCCTCACCCGTGGTAGTGGGTGGAACACTTTGGGTGTGTGATAAAGGTAAGGAAAATTCTTGACTTGTGGTAAAGGCAAAGGAAAACTCTTGATGTGTGTATGGTAATGGAATTTTTCTTATCGGTAATTCTGAAAATTCCATTTTATTGTGGGAATGGTAATGGTAGTCCCCCTTCCTGGGTTGTGAAAAGTTGGGTCCTGTCCATGATGGTAATGGTAATGGAGAATCTTTCCTGAAGAGTAATGGAAAAGGGTACCTCCCTTTTCCCTTTGGTTAAAGGGTTAATGAACCCCCATTTGTTTACCGGGCGATTTAAATCCTCTTTCCTTGGGGTTACTGGGAGATCGAACCCTTTCCCCAGTTTGAATCACCCTTTTCCCTTAAATTTAACTGTGGTGTAATGGAAGATTTAAAAACCTTTCCAGAGAAGAGAAGGAAATTAATGGAAATGGAATCCTTTTGCCCATGGATTTTTGAAAGTGCAGGGGCCTGGGGTTTTAAAGGAATTAGTAAAAACCCCCCCGGATTGAAATTAAAATGGAAATTTTCTACCTGAGCATAAAGACAGACGTTTTAAAAATAACTGAAAACTGTTAAATTTTTCACAGGTGAAGGAAATGCCTTTTAAATTTTAAATTTTTTT
>NC_069465.1:28115389-28262762 GCF_026875155.1 Cherax quadricarinatus | reverse complement strand
CTAATGAGATACCATTAAACCTAAAAAGTGTTTTAAAAATTAAATCTAGCGTGTGTTAACAAGTCATTCTTTCCCCTAGTTATGTACTACCTTTTATACTGTTCCCCAGTATTTCTTCTCGATTTTACTGTTTTGTGTCCTAGCCTTATCTCTCAAAACTGTTGTCGGGTGTAGCCCCCTTTAGCCACGCTAATCTCCTGTTTAAAATCCTTACTCCTCCAAGTTTTCTTCCTCTATGCTAGGTGTTGTGTGTATGAAATCGCTTGGAGCGGGGTTAGTATCAAAATTTACCAGTGACTGTGGCCGGCTTATCCCGACTCCCCCCCAAAACCACAAAAACAGGTATTTTACGTTATGGTCGGGGGGACGTCCTTCCAGACCCTGTGTACGATGCTCGCTGTCGTGCTTGCTGGTGGACCTGCACCCGCCCTTCCGCCGCGGGCTTCTTCGCTATTTTAACCCCCTTTTTAGTCCCAAACATTTTCCCTTGTATACCTATTTTTATAATTTAACTTCCTTTTGGTAAGTCACTACTTTTTGTGATGACACCCACCTGTTAGGCGGGTACTCCTCAGGCCTATGCGCCCCACCTTGCTTATATATATTTTGATAGTTGTAAATATATATATCCCCTTTTGGCTGCTTGTATCTGTGTGCTACATACTTTTTTGTCGTTCCCACCCTCTCTTAATTCTATTTGGTCTTTTCTCTTTAGTAAACCGTTTTGTGTGTGTGTGGTGTGTTGTGCGGTGTGTGTGTGTGTGTGTGTGTGTGTGTGTTTGTGTGTGTGTGTGTGTGTTGTGTGTGGGTGGTTGTGGTGGTGTTGTGTGTGTGGTGTGTGTGTTAGAAAAAACCCAAACCATGAGGGGGGTAAATCACCATTCGATTAAGTTCGGTAGGTCTCTCAGGTCACGTAGTTGGTTATTGTCAACATTCCTGTATCTGAATGCCCCAAGGTTGTATACAGCTTTATTTAATTCACCGTCACGCATCTGGCCAAGTTTTTGTCTGATTCCTTGCAGCTTATGTAGTCAGTATAACCCCTTTTTAGTTAAGGGGGCCCCTTAAATTACCAAAATCCACGTCGACCACTTTAGTTATGAAAGATTGTTTTTGAAAAAAATTAACCCGTCAAAGTGTTTCCAAACGCGCTAGTTATATTTATACAAAAGTCAAAAAGTATTTTTAAAAGGGGAATTGAACTCCACATTCAGGAAAGAAAAGATACGCCGCAAAAAAAGTTTTTTTTGGGTTTAAATGTTTCATTGGAAAAGTTTATCGGGAACCGTTTTTCCAAAAAAAGAAAATTTTTGCAATGTCTATTTTTCACTATGGGTTTTAATACACTGTTGGTTTCGTTCCCGCCACAACTTTGGGGAAAAGAAGTCGGGCGAAAAGCTGTTCCTGATGTTAACACTAATGTTATGAGACTGGATAAAAAAACTGTGTTACCATACACAGTCGAAAACCTTTTTAAAAGTCAAACGACGTAATGTGTCCATTATTTAAACATTTTTTTGGGTAATTCTCCATTTTTGTAATTGTAAAACTCATTGAAAAAAGACGAATCAGGAAAAGCGCTAAAAAAAGAGGTATGGCACATATAAATTCCTAATATATATTGCCAGTTCCCACCGGATCATGAAGGGGTTTAGGTAAGAAGGAAGGCAATTAAAAATTAAAAATAGCAACTTTCGTGGAGATCATTATTGCAGTCCAGTCGAATTCGTGGTGTCCTTGACTTCGCGGATGACCCCCGAGATGACACAGAACGCCATCCCCAGCGTAAAAAGAGACTTAAAAATCCCCCAGTAAAACGAAATGATGAAACAAAATTTACATGTTTTTAAAAGACGGGGGCCTAAAGGGGGAAAGACATAAAACAGATCGGTCCACTTGTTTAAACGATCAGTCTGCAATTGGTGGAATATAAAAGAAATGCGGGAATTTTGGGAATACATTATAAGGAAAAAGGCGCTTTTATTGTATGTCCCATCAGCAGAAGGGGAGAGTGATTGTAAAAAGTGCACACAAGAGAAAATTTTTCCCGGTAGTCGGGGAAACAAATATATGTGGGGACAACTAAAGTTTCCCCTTGTTTCCCCATTTCCTCTGATGTTCCACTGTAAAATGACAATAATTACCCCCCCGGAAAATCCACCACAATTAGCATGCAGGTGTCGCCTAGGGAGGGTGTGGGAGATGAGACGGTGGTAGCGGTAAATCGTTACTATAAGTTTTGTGTTAATTTTAAAGTAAGATGCATGGGATTTGAGTGTTTTGGAGGTTGGGAGGGGGATGTTCGGTGATGTTTGGGGGAAGCTACGGAGCGTCGTACGTAATTTTTGGGTAACGTGGCTTCGTACAGTGTTTGTTGGAGCAAAAGTGAGCGTGTACGTATTTTGCTAGCAACGTGAGGTCGCAGTATATTTTGGGCTAAGTGAGGTCGTACGTATTTTGTTGGAGAACGTGAGCGTCGTCAGTAATTGTGGAGCTAAGTAGCGTCGTGCAGTATATTGTTGGAGCTAATGGCGTCGTACGATATTGTTGGGAGCAACGTGGGGTACGTTATTGCGGAGCTAACGGAGCTGTACAGTAATTGTGGAGCAAACGTGGCATCGTCGGTATTTGTGTGTTCGGGTTTTGGGAAAAATAACCCCGTTAATATTTTGATTTGTCTAGGTCTACTTCGGGTTTGTCGAGGTTCTTCCGGCTTTGTGTCTTTAAAAAAAGGGACGACATGATTTCTGTGTCTTCTGTATACGGGAGTGAGAGGCGTGTATGCAAGAAGTGGAAGGGAAAACACGTGTGCTTAGGAGGGCAGAAAACCAAGGTGGGAAAGGGGTTTGTGAGTTGTCATTTGTCTCTGGATGGGGGATGTGTGGGATAGAGATATAATAGTGGAAAGTCGGGGGGGGGGGGGGGAAGGGCCCATCGCATTTCTACACGATGGAATGTTAATGGTTGGCAATTTTTGAAAGGAGAAAGAGTAAAGGGAAAACAGTCTGGCAGAGATTATTACCCTCATCCCTTAAAGGACTGCGGTGCTAGCTTGTTTATTTCCGTCCTTTTCCCCCCAAATTTACACTGACCCAGACCAAAAACACTTTTTTTACATGCTATAGTTTGCCTTCCTGTTTCTTTTTCGGAAATTTGTCTCTCCGTTTTAAAACAAGGAAAGGTGACTGTCCAGTAGCCCGTGCGGTTTTTTTAAACTGGGGGCGATCATTCCCCTTGGGCCCTTCTACCTCACCCCTCGAGGGTAAGCTCCTTGGGGCCCCTGTCCCCTCATCCTCGGGGGGTAGGAACCTTAGGAGCCCTTTTCCCCTCCCCCCCTCGGGGTAGGCTCCCTTGGGGGCCCTGCTCCTCACTCCCGAGGTGGGCTCCAGGGGCTGCCTTCATAAGTCAGCTGAAATAGGATTTTGGAATACCTGGGAAAGGTTTTTTTTCCCGAAAATTTTATTATCAGCGTCCCTTACTGGGCATCATGTACCTTACTGGGTCATGTCGAACTAAGAGTATGAATTCGTGTAAAGGAAACCAAAAATCCGGGGAAAATTGCATGTATTTGGGGCAACTCAACTTTTGCACCAGGGGATATTTAAAAACCACTTGTCCCGTATTTCTACCCCTCCTTGAAGATGAGCTGCTGCAACTACTCAAGCGGATGTTCTTGAGAATTAAGTAGTCGGGGTATTTCCCCATTCCACCTGACAGTTCCCGGCCCTATGTTTTGTGGCGAATCAAAAATTTCATGGGGAGAATGCCTGCTGGGAATTTTTGATGAAGTAATAAAAAAAAAATTCTGGTTAAAGGTTTTTAAAAATTATAATTTACCAAAAGTTGCGTTCACAGCAAACCAAAAAAACCCTTGAAAACCGGGAAAAACCCCAAATCTTAATCAGCAGGGTTGAAACCTTTTGGAACCGGTGTACCCCAGCCAAATATCCATGAAAAGGTTTCAGTGTCACCATTTTTCAGTTTTTAGGGTTTTGGGTCAAAAACACAAATAAATGGCGCCAAAAAGAAATTTTGCAGTATTTGCTCTGGTGGCATTTTTCGGGGAAAACCCCTTTTAGGAAAACCCGCTATACCAAATTTTCGGTTCTAAAAAAACAGAAAAACACAAAAAGAACCACCCCCAAGCCCTCCAAAAATGTCCTAGGCTTCACCCCCTGATTACCTTTTTGGTGGGACCCCCTACTGCCACTTTTGCCATTCCCAAATGTTTGGATTTGTCCCCCCTGCAGCCCCCCACCATAACCCAACCCAATATACCCCAAAGCACCGGGACCATCTCAATCCCAGGTCTTTGGGTCCTCAGGGTGATATTATGAGAGTACACTGATGTTTATGTTTGCAAGGAAATACAGGTAGAAATTTAAAACTTGCTCTGTTTGAAATAATTTGTTAGTAGCTAATGGATTAAAAGCCCCCATTATCCCATAATGTGAACTTAATAAAAACCAGCCCCCTCGGGTTTGGGGAAGTATGTTCCTCCTCCAAAACCCACCTGCTAAAAATTATACAAAACCCATCGCTCAGCGTAATGAAAAACCCAGTTGAAACAATAACTCGCCCCAATGCGTCGTCCCCGACCCTGACTTGTGCCAGAAAATGAGCAAAATTACCCTGTAAAGCTGCCCCAAAAGAAAAAACTTTTCCAAGGATCTCCAAGGGACTTAAACTTTTCAATGGAGACCCCACTGTCTCCATATAAGTGTTGTAAATATGTCATTTTAAAAAGGGGATCCATCCCTCTTTGTCAGTGTAATTGAAGCATCAGTTAAATGTCCCCACAGTAGTGGAAAGAGGAAATGTCAGAAAAACAGAAAACACTCAAAACTACAACCCTTCCCTTGAGTCGAGTAGGGGAAGCTCGCTCTCAAGTTCCAGCTAAAATTTCCGACACCAACTCTCTGTACGCAGCAAAAACGCACTTGAAGATGTAGTGAAGGGGTACCCCGGAAACCTTTTTTTGTCCATTTTTGGAGGCTTCCCTTTATACTTATCAACTATTAATTTAACTGTAAAATTTAGCAAATTACTATGGCAGGACACCCCTTCGTGCACTGAGTTGGCCAGTATCTCCCGGCATAATCGTTATATCAATCACCTTCATCGTCTTTCCCGCCAACATCCTGAAAATTTCAAAAAAAAAAGGCAATTTCAATAGTATATATCTTGCAACTCAGAGTATGCGGTATACTCTGTTATAAATGGAAAATGATGGGGAAAGTGTTTTGCTCCTGTCAACGAAAAGATTTCATTAAAGGGATTACACCACAAAAAATATTTAAAAAGCACCCAAAGTGGGTGGGCCATTTTCTTTATTTTTCCCCCTTTAATTTTCCCCCCCCACCTTTTCCGATTTCCCTCCTTACCCCCTTTTTTCCTTCCCCTCTTATCATCGTTTTCCTTCTCCATCTTTCCCAAAACTCTGACATACAAATAGTTTGGGGGTAGTTTTTGAACCTAACAGTCTAAAGACTGTTCAATAATTTTAGGATAGTTTTTTAAACCTAAAATGCTAAGAACGAATTTGACTAATAGTAACAAAATGCTGTTATTGAAGCTAATTTTCAACATTATCACTAGGAAGTAAAATGAAAAAAAAATCATGAGTCAGTTCAAGGCAATTTGAAATGGGGTTATTAGCCTCTGCAATACCAGGAGAACCCCAAATCTGACAATAAAGTGGGGGTAAAAAAAATGTACAGTTTGTTAAAGTTCATAAAAACAAAACTCTGTCAAGGGAAGAAAGAGTTAATATTTGGAAGAGTAGGAAAATGGAAAAACTTAGCCATACTTAACGAAAAATTTTTATTTATACTTGATGAATTGCTAAGCTTGTAAGAATTTTAAAAAGTCCTGGGGGTTGGAAGAATTACTTTTGATACAAGAACTGAGGACAAGGAGTCTTTCTGGAGCATAAAAAAATCCTTCATGAGAAAAATGCAAAAGGAGTTGTTAGGTTGACTATATTAGGTAAGTTTGTTTGGAAAAGGAGAATGTTTCCCGACGCGGGTCTTAGTCATATGTGACCCCCCAGGCTCCCCGGTCACCTTGTTCGGTTCAGCTTTGCGATTAATTTCTTTTTAATCTTTGGCAAACCCAGCGGCCACTTTCGTCAGGTATTGAATGAAAACAATTAAAAAAACGCTTGAAGTATCGGTTTTCAAAAGTATTATTTAGTCTTTGGGCGTTCCTATTTGAAAAAAGGGAGACTTATACCGCTTCATTTAAGTAAACGGAAGGAAATCAGATTCCTTACTTCCTTTTCCCTTTAGGACACATCCGCCCCCTTTTATAGCAATGAAATTTATATGGATGGAATGCTTTAAAATCGTTCAAATCCTGAGTAAGGGCACAAAATCTCACTAAAAGCAAACCATTGTCACGAGATCGTTATGAGGTCTATTCCTCCAGGTATGATCATGTCCCTTCCAGGTTTCCCGGTACGTTTATGTCGTAATAATTTGTTTGTACCCCTCATCCCGGGGTTTTAAAAGGGACCTCTTATTATTGAACTAAATTTTTTCACCATTTCGTATCTGTTTTATATGTTTTTTTCTTCTTCTCTTCTTCTTCTTTGTTATTATTATTATTATTATTATTATATTATTATTTTTTTATTTTGAGTATAGAGTAGTGTAGTGTATAGTAGTATTCTTTTCCCCAAAAATTGAGCGCTAAAATATTTACGGAAATTATATTGAAATTAAAATTTTCTGTAGAGTTTTACTCTTGAATTTTTTGTAAAAATTTCATTTATAGAATGCTCTGTAGTGAACTTTGGGGATTTAACAAAGATCAGCGGTGATGTGAATTTCAAAGAGCAGCTGGTGCTGTGAATCAAAGGCAGTGGTGACTGTGTATACAAAGGCGCTGGGGGACTGTGATTACAAAAGCGCTGGTGTGTGTATACAAAGACAGCTGGTGACGTGATATACAAAGAGCGCTGGTTTACGTGATATACCCAAAAAGCAGCTGGTGACTGTGTTACAAGAGCAGCTGGTGACTGTGTATACAAAGAGCAGTGGGGACTGTGTATACAAAATTCTATGTGTGTCGATATTTATAGCGTTTTTTGATCTGTGTTAAGTCGATGGTGTTAGTTTCTGTCTGTTCCCGACGTGGGAAAATTTCAGGAAAACCCGATCTGTACGAAGGAATACGGCGGAAAACCCTCCAGAATAAAAGAATATGACGGAAATCCTACTGTCAAAGGAAAATGGGAAGGGGAAATATGTCCAAAACAAGGAATATGAAAAAAAACGTACGGGAGTGGAAATATGGGGAAAAAACCCTCCAGAAAGATGGAATGTGAGGGGAAACCAAAAAAAAGACGAAGGAAATGACAAGGAAACCCCCCAAAACAATGAAAAATTTGAGGCAAGCCCCTCCGAAAAAACAAAATATGACAGGAAACCCGTCCTGAAAGTGGAAAATGGCAAGGGAAATTTGCCCAAAAGAACATAAAAAATAAGAAAGAAGGAAAACCCGAACCCCGGCCCACCCACCCTGCAGACGGGGCCATGCCCCCCCCGGGTTAACCAATCACCACCCCTGGTAAGCCCCTGACCCCCCGTTTTGGGCCCCTCCCCCCCCAAAGGGGGAGCATGACGCCAGACCCAGCGCACGCTTGTCAGGTCCCAACTCCACCCACCCACACCCTTTTTTGTATTTATCAAAACCCATTTTTTAAACTACACAAGTTTTTGTAGTAGTAATGTAAAAGTATAGTAGTTGATAATAGTAGTAGTAATGATAATAGTAGTAGTAAAATGATAATGTAGTTGAGTAATGTAAACAGGTTTTGTAATGTTAATGTTTAGTAATGGTTATAGTGTAGTAGCATAGAATGAGACGGGAGTATTTTTAATTAGTAGTAGTAAAGTGACGGTAGTAATATTAATGATAGTAGTGTAATGGGGCGGTTAAATTAATGATGTGTAGTAATGGTGACGGTAGTATATTAATGATGTTAGTAATGGTGACGGTAGTAATATTAAAAAAAAGTAGAGTAATCAATGATGTATTTAATGGTGTAGTAATGTTGATAGTAATATTTGTTGTAGTAGTAATGAGATGGTAGTACTAGTAAAAAGAAAAAACAATGGTGTTATTCTGCATAGCCTAAAATCTTCTTCTGTTCTTTCTATTGGAAAGTCAGTATAAAAACCGAAAGGGAAGAAATAACCAATGTCACTAGAAAATGAATCCTTTCAACAACAGGCCAGTTAAGTCCTTCCAGGCTCGTGTAAGGTAAAACCTTACAACCGTTGGGTTTTTTCCAAAGGAAAATTATGAGGGTTTCTCAATTAGATTTAGGGGTCTTCAAAAGATTTTCCTTCCAAAAAGGAAACTTGGGAATTTTTTTTTTTTTTTTTTAAATTACACTATACAAAAAGCCCAACTTTAAAAAAGTTGTCCAACAAATGGATCAATGTTAAAACTTTAAAAATTTAACTCAACATAATTTATACCAACAAACCCCAAAAACCCTAAACCTATACACCTGTTAACCCCCACTCAAAAACCCGCAAAGGCGGATTAGAAACCCCGCCGCCACACCTGTGGCCCCAAAACCCCCTTCCCCCCCTTAAATTGTTTGTAACAAAACCTTTTCCCCCAAAATACAGTCTTGTTGAAACACTATAATAAACAAAAATTTTTGCGTATCATGTTATTATAAGACGTTTGTCCTTATCATGTTTGTATCTGCCCTACTAATGACAAAAAGCCCCAACATCGTCATATACACTTTACAAGCTTTCCCCCTTTTATCACAACTACCCCCAAAGGGGTTGTTCTGTTTTGTATCCAAAAGGTTTACATTTCCCATCCACCTTCACCACAATTTAAACATAACTTCTCAACAATGTTTGTCTATATTCTTTTTTTCACAAAATTCCTTCAAAATTTTTAAAAAATTTTTAACGTTTTGATGCCACTCACCCTAAATTTTTTTATTTTTTTTAAACCGTATATTACAAAATATAAAAAATTTAAAAAAAAAAAAAAACATCTGCCCTAACAAACAGGTTTCCCACAAAAACATAAACACAGTAAATCTATTCCATGATCAACATTTTGCTGTTGCAATACACCTTCAACGCCCAGGTCGTAAACCTCCAAAACTGAAAATGGAGAAAAGCTCTGTGGGCCCCCAAAAGGTTCTCCTCCCCTAACAAAAGATTTATAGCCTGGCCAGTAATAACTCATAAAAACCCCTATTCGCCCCCCCATAATAACTACTATATAAGCGGAAACCCGGCCGGGAAAAAAAAAAATCAAAAAAAAATTCCTATGAAAATACAAAAATTTTCCAATACATAGAACAAAATGTAAAAAAAGAACTTTCCAACTATCAATGCTCAGAGGTTTTAAATTTCCCATCAAAAAAGGTTTCCGTACCGGATTTTAAATTTCTCTTAGACAAAAAACCCTTACAGACATAAAATACAAAAGTTTCCTAAAAAACCATCGAACACACCCACCGGATATCACATGTATTTAGCAAACAAAAGTTCCCCTTTAAACACCTCCCCTTTAAACCATCCCCTAAAACTCTACCACCCTAAGGTGCCCAACAGAAATTTATCCCAAATTTACGGCTTACTTTTCCACAGGACAAACCCATCGGTATGAATCCCAATTTTAAAACAATACTGACCTAGATATGAAAAGACGTGTAAACATGACCTGTGGAAAATTATAATTTTTGGGAGACAAAATTATGAAAAAAAAATTTTTTAAAAACCAAACACTTTTTTCTTAACAAACTCTGAAGTAAAAAAAAATTAACTAGGGGGGTCCCACCCTACATGAACTAAATGTATTTGGAAATAATCATACGTTTCATTCGCTTGCCTGCCCACGGTAGAGTGGGGGTTGTGCTCTGCACCCCCCCTGCTGTTTAAAGGCGAGCTACATCATTCGTAAAACAGCCATTGAGTAGGAGACGTGTGTCCCAAATTTAAACATGGCGCTGCTAGCAACAGGCCATCAAAAAACTTTTTTGCTTTAAAGTTGCCCCGGGGGGGGGGGGGGGGGGGGGGGGGGGGGGGGGGGCCGGGGCCGGGAGCCACGTTGGATTTGTTATCCCGGCGATTATCCGGAAAACCTACGGATCGAAAATTTGAAGAGATTTTGGGGTGTAGCACTTAATGGGACGACACGGATTTTCTTTAAAAATGACTTCAGCAAATGTCTACGAGGCGGGGTGGGGGAAAAGGGTATCAAGAAAACCAAATAGCCGTCAATTAGCGGGTATCTTTTACTTTTTTTCCCATGATGTATCACGTTTACTCACAGGGGTTTAAAAACCCCAAAAAAATGTGCCTTTTGAAGCGACTTTTGGGGGGGGGGGGGTTATAAAAGATAAACAAACGTAATTAGGGTAGGTTCATTTGGCCTCTGCGGGTTTGGGTGGGCCGCAGGACCTTATGCGGGTTTGGGGGGGAACATACAGTCAAAATGCCCCTTACGTCACCCCCATACCGCCCTATATTATGTTGCAAGCATTTCAAACTCAAGTATATGTAAAAATTTGGGGGGCAAGGGTTGACGTGTCGGCTTTTTGGGGGTCGTATGACCACATAGGGGCCCACAGTGTGGAAAGCCGTGGGAACTCCAAATTTTCAAAAACACAACAATGGGAAAAGGGGTCGAGGAAGTTGAGGGAGGGGAAAAAAAAAAAAGCCCAATGCCATCCGTCTCTACAACGGCCCATCTTGAGTGAAGAGGTAGAAAAAGGGGGGGGGGCAGGAGAATGCTTTGGGGGGATGCAAAAACGAGAAAAATTAAACCGTCACTGGAATAAAAAAAGGGACTTGAAGAGACTTCCCCACTAGGGGGGAAGGGGGGTAGCGGCGCCTTTGTGAAGGCACTGGTTTGTTTTGTTAGACGATCGATCGAAAACCGTCTGGAGGATCCAGGTAAAATTTTGGGATGGGTTAAAATTTCAGGGTGGGGCGACGGAGGGAAGCTTGAGTTAGTTGTCGCAGGGAAATGACGGTAAATTTGGGAAAAAAAAGTGGAGGTGCATCACGATAGTACTAAAGAAACCCCCAAGGGCAGGTGGAGGGTAGGCCCGGGGAAAACCGGAAATGCGCCCCCATCAGACTAGACGACGTGTTTACTCCTCCCCAAAGGGCCCAGGAAAAAATCTTGGGGGGGATGTACAAAGGACGGGGAACAGTGAATCCACGAAACAAGGGTTTATCAAGGTGTTTCCCCAAAAAAAGGGGGGGGGAAGGGATAAGAGGTGGGAAAAATGTAAAAGGGGGAAAAGTCTATACCTAGAAAAAAAGGGAAAAACCCCTTTAAATTGATTTTAAAGGGTTTTTGGGACAATAAATATTAACGGTTGGATCTGAGGGAAGCGAAAGTGGTTTAATAAATTTTGGGGGTTTGCGTCTAGATGTGGATGTGGTATTTATCCAAGAACAAAAATTTACAAAAATTGGATTTTGAGTTAAAAATTTTGGATTTTTTTGTTTTGATATGGAAAATCCCAAACGGGGGTTTAAAAAGGAGGCGCGCCATTTGGAAAAGGGAAAATAGCCCGTTTGTAGTACGCCAAAAGTGAAAGGGGGGAGGGGGGGGAGTGGATTAGGGGGGGATGGTTTAGGGGGTTTGACAAACATAAGTTTTGTTGTGTATATGGGCCGGCCGGGGGAGATGTCGACTTAAAATTTCTTTTTGACAAGAGGTATTAGTATATTATCTACGTATTTTAAACCAAATGTACGAAAATTGGGGGGGCGACTGGAATTGTGTAAAAACCGGCCAAAAGTTGGGACCCTGAGGAGGGGGGGGGTTCGGGGTTTCCCGGGGAGATTTATTGACGAGTGGGGTTTAAGGGTTTGTGTGGGGGGGGTCCCCAGGGTGGACCCATACTTTTTTTAGACAAAGGTTTTATGCGGCGAGTTTGGGATAGAATGTACTTTTCAGTGCGTTTACAGTGGGAGAGTGAATGTGATAAATTTTGGTTTTTTTTTCGGATCACAGAGGATTTTTGTAATGGATGTAATATTGGGGGGTTTCCCTAGAAGGGGTCCACTTTTTTGGAAATTAAATTTTAAAAGTTTTTGAAGGGGGGAAAGTCTTTTGTCTTTTGGGCATATGGGGGAAAAACGCCTTGTGGTTAAAACATGGAGATTTTGGTTTTGGTTTAAATTTGGTTTGGGAAACGATAGCCAAAAAGCAAATTTAAAGGGAAATATTATTTAGTCAAGGGTGAGATATAGTCATTTTACAAAAAGGGTTTTTCCAAACGAATTTAGGGGGCAGTTGCGCGCCCTGCTATGTACAACGAATGCTAAATTACCCCTTTATGGGAAATTGAAAAAAATTAAGGAGCAATACGAAATTTACAAAACAAAAAGGTTTGAGGGGGGAAAGGCTTAAGGGTGGAATCGAAGGGGTTTTTTGGGGGGGGAGATGGCCGTCGGCGTGTGTGTTGGGGGAAATCAACACAGATTTCGCAAAAGCAATGGGGTTAATGGGGTTGATTGTTCAGGTAGGTAGGGCAGGGGTAAGAGTGAATCAGGTTTTGGGGACGACAAAGGGGGTTTAGGGAGTGGGTTTTTTGGCTTGGGTTAAATTAAAAACGCAAAGTGGGGGAAATAAGTGAAATTGATTCAGCCCAATCGGGGGTTTTGTGCAGTGTGAGCGGGGGAGGAGCAGGGTCGTTTGATTTTGGGGGAGGGCCGATAACGGAGTGTGAGACTTTTTGGGGGGCTTTATCTGGGGGCCCAAATTTGGGGAAGGGGCAGGAATTGATGGGTTTCCCAGCGGAAAATTTTTTCTTTAAAAATTTGGGCGTTTTAAAGGGGGTTTTTTGGGACGTTTATTCAAAAAATAATGAAAACGGGATGGGGTTTTTTGGGGAACAAAAAAAAGGTTGGCTGTGGTTTTCCTAATTCCTAAAGGTGAGCCCTTAACGGTTAAAAATTATCGTGCAAAACTCGTTATTACTGGTGACTATAAAATTTTTGGAAGGATCTTGGCTAAAGGAAAAAAAAAAAGTCTGGGGGAGAGTGATTGAAAAAGGGACAAAATGGGGGGGCCGGGAGGTCTATGTATGTAGGGCACGGTTTTGTTAGAAGGGGGGGGGTTTTTTGGGGGGAAAAGTAAAAAATTAGGAAGGGGGGGGGGGGGATTGGCTATAGATTGGGAAAGGGGGCATATGATAGTTTTGGAACGGGGGGACGTTTTGGAAAATCATAGATGGCAGGGGTTTGGGGCGGAAAATTTTTCATGGGCCAAAAATTTAAAGTATCAGGGGGCAACCTTGCGTGTGAGGTGAATGGGGGGTTGGGAGATCGAATTAGATGGGAAAGGGGGTTTTCGTTTAAGGTTTCCCCTTTTTACAAATTTTTTTTGGGTTGTTTTTTAAAATCCCTTTTTTTAGAGGGTAAGGGGTTTTTTTGGGGAAACAAAAGGGGGTGGGTTTAAAGTAAGGGGATTGGGGGAGCGGGCATTGTTGGATTTTTCGACGATCGACGATTTTTGGGGAAAAAAAAACTTTGGGTTTGATTCGGGTGAAACGTTAGTTTAAAGTTTTGAAAAAAGGGTATGGGATGACGATCAAAAATGGGGGGGGAAAAAAGTTATGAATCTTGGAAAAGGGTACGTTAGGACGGAAAAGGTTCTTTAAAGGTGGAAAAGGGTGGACCAAATAAAAAATATGTGGGGTGTTTTTTGTAAATGATATCAAGTTAGCACAGGAAATAAATTCCCGGGGCGTAAACGTTGATAGTGTTCTGAAGGGCCCCCAGTGGGTTTTAAAAGCTGCTAATTTTAATTTTTCAACAAAGGGGGATTAAACGAATGTGTATTATATAGTAAACTAAAGGCATGTTACGGTAAAATTTCCGATACTTCGTTGTGAGTTAAAAAGGCCCCAAAAAAAAATGTTTTTTTGATTCATTTGGGGAACCCGGTTTGGCGAAAGGGGTTTTAAGGGAAGCGGTTGTCACACTCCCCCCTTGGCCGTGGAGGGCGGGTTTTTTAGATGTCGAAAAAAGGATAATAAGTATGTATTTAAAAAAATAAATTAAAGCGGGGGGGGGAGGGGTGAAAGGAAGACGGTCTTCATAGGTTTCATCAGGATATGTGACGGTGGTGGGGGGGGAGGGGGGTTTATGATAGGTGAGGCAAGTTAAAGGGTTTTATAAACGTGAGGGGAAAAATTTTCATATTTAAAATTTAGAAAACTTGATAGGGCAATTGGGAAGGCTTTGGTTGCGGCGGTAGAAGGGGGTTTTTCCGAATTTATGATTGGCGTAATATTTGGGGGGGTTTAAAAAAATTTTCGTTTAAAACCTAAATTTAGAGAAGTTATGGATAGATTTTTTTAAAGGAATTTTTGCCGTCAGGAATGGTTTTTTTCTTAAGAGAAAACGAGAGGATGGGGGGAAAGCAAAGGTTTTTGGGGGGATTGGCGACTATTTATCATACGGGGTATTTTTGCGATTGTTTTTGAATTATAAGGGTTTGGATGGGTAAGGTTTTAAGGTTTTTGTGGGGGAGGGGGTTTGCAGGTCTTGAGGGTTTTTTAAATTTTAAAAATAAAAACTGGGGGGAATAAAAGGGGGTTTAGAATGCGATTGGGGGTTGATTACGGATTATATATACATATTTGGGTAAGAGGGAGGGCGGACTTTCGTGCAAGAATTTAAAGCGTTTCAGCAAATTTTTTTTGGGGCAAAAGTGCAAAGGGAAAAAAAGGGGGGGTATGGAGGGAGAAGGGGAGAGATTTTAGTGAGGGTTATCGAAATTTCACATTAAAGGGGTTTAAAGGGATTTGAAAAGTGGGTAAGGGGACACAACGGGCTATTTTACTAGAAATGGGGTTTTGAGCATGGAGGCTGTTTTAAAATTTGGGTGTATAAATTGGGGTTTTTATATCTAATTTGGGGAATATGGTTATTGCCCCCCAGGGGGTTTTTGGAACCCCAAAAAGTTATCAAATTTTGAAAAGTTTTGCAAAACGATTGCTTTTTTTTCAATTTTTCATGCATAAATCATTTCAAGGAAATTTATAATGAAAATTTTCAAAGACTTTAAATTGTTTAAGGGGTTTTTTAATGATTTTTTAATTTTAAATTTCAATTGTTTAAAAAAAAAAAAAAAAAAAAAAAAAAAAAATTTTTTCCCAGCATAACTACTGGTTTTTTTTTTTTGTTATATTTTTATGCTGTGTTACAGTTTTGCTTTTTTAGTAAATAAAATTTTTTTTTACCTGTAACAAATTTCAAACAAAATTTTTTTTTAGTTCCGCTGAGATGTAAAAAATTTCAAAATCGTAGTTTTGTTTTTTTTTAAAATTTGGGTGTTTTTAAATTTTTTGGGGCTTTGTATTATCCCGTTTCCTTCTTTGTATCCCAAATACCTATGTATGTTTTAAAAATTTTATAATCGCCTAAATTAATTTTTTAAGTATCGGGGGCTCTGTTAACACCTGAGGTCTTAGATTAAATCCCCGCATACGTTGTTGGGCAGGCAGGGAAAACCCCACCTATGTGTGATTGTGTATGTTTTGGGCTTGTGCTTTTATTTTTTATTTTTTTTTTTAATTGAAATTTTTTTTTTTAAATTTTTGTTTTTTTTTTTAACCTTGTTTTTTTGAAATTTTTTTAAAAAAAAAATTTCCCTTGTTTGATGTTTTGTATGTAACCTTTTTAAAGGTGTTTTTTTAAAATGATTTTCCCCGGGAATTAAGGGGGTTGAGTGTGGGTGTATTTTTCCCCTGTAAAAAAGGTTTTTTGGGGAGGTTTTTAAAATTTAAACCCCTTGAATTACATTTTAATGTGTTGGTTATTTCCACTGTGCAGTATGGTATCAAAATTAATTTCGGGTTAAAAAATTTCCAGTGCAGTAAGGCTTTTTCCGTGTTCTTTTTAAATATTTCCTTTTTTTGCAGTTTTTAAAAAAAATATTAAAAAAAAACAAAAAAAAAAATCATACTTTTCCAAAACCTTTCTTTTTCCCTCTTGAGACCTGATACTTCCCACAGCTCTCCTTTAAAAACCTTTTTTTAAAACAAAAACTGAAGTGATACAAAAACTGGCTTTACAAAAAACTGTCACACGAAAACATACTTGACAAACACAACCCCCCCTTTACATGCCCTTCCAATCCCACAATCTCCTGAAAACCTTAACACAAGCGCCCCCCCCCCCAAAAAACAAGTGACTCCTTTTAAAAGAGAAAACTTTCCCTTCATATAATTAGCTTCCCAAAAAAATGATTCTTGACTGTAATTTTGCGGTTGATCCGGAAAAAGATTTTCCACTGTCCCCAAAAAAGAGTTTATTCCGCAGACCGTTCGATAATACCTGCCAACTGCCAATTCTAACCCCCCCCCCCCCTTTTCCGTTCCCTCATCCCAAGAAAAAAACAGAAACCCCAAAAAGTACAAATAGCCCGTCTCACCCTCAAACCCTCTTCTCAAAAGTTTGGCTCCAGAATCCTATTTTTACCCCCACTCAACAATCTAAAAACCTTCCCAAAACCAACCGACCCCCCCCAACCTTCACAGAAATAAACGGGTAAAAGCGTTTCTGGTTCATCAAATGATCCAGTCGCCCCCTTCCCAGCCCATACGCGCAATGCAGTCTTTGAAGCAAAATTTCCCATTATAAATCTATAAACCAACTCTCCCCCCAAACCTTCGGCATCAATTTAAAGCTTCTGAAATCATTCCATATTTTTCCCCAACATAAAAGGGGACACCGATACCCTTTGCAGGTTTCCGTTTTCCCACTCACCCCCACCAACCCCCGACCCTAAGTTTTGTTCCCTTTTTCCAACCACAACAACAATCTTAGAAAATTTTCTCACATTCACAAACCCTTTCCACACCACCACGATCGCGCATCCTTTCATCACCCTTCCAATTTTTCCCCTCTCCTCCCCCCCCCCCACAACCTCTTTTTTACATACAGTGCCTTTATTCTCGACCCAGCGCCAAAATCCCACCCTCCTCTACGTATGTTTGACTTTTACCACCCTTTTTTGACCCACGCCCCCCCAAAACCCCCAAACAAAATTAAACGCCCCCCGTATCCATTTACCTCCTGCGCCCTTAAAGGATACACTACACAACACTCCACATTTTACTATAGCCCAATGTATTATGACAATCGTTTGTAGTAAGGTAACATCCCCGCCTTAGGCCCAACCCTTTCACAACCCTTTTCCCCCACCAACCCCCGATTCACTCGTCGAGCCCCTCTCATCAGCCAATATAATTCCAAAAATTTTCACCCGGTCCCCACTTCCCACCCAAACCCCAAACCCCCATTCCCCCCCCACCCACGAACCATTTCAGTAACACGATTTCCCTTTTACAAACGCATTCCTGACGCCCTCCCAAAAAATTTCCAACACCCTTTCCTATCGTTCCAACCCTTCCACCCCAGTGATCAGTACAGTTGTATCATCACATATCCTACCACGTCATTGAATCCTGCCTCCTTTCCCTTTTGAACTCCCTCCCCAACATTTTAAATAAAACGGGCGCTGTATGCACGCAAAAAAATTTGAGAAAAAGGACACCCTTGTCTCACCCCTTTTCTCCATTTCCACAATCCTACCCAACCAACCTTTTATTTGCACCTTTAACCACCCCCCAAATACGGAATCAACCCATTTTTACTACTCCGCCCCACCGAAACCCGACGCCTAAAACTACCCCCCAAAAAATCCCTTTCACACAATCAATGCATTCCCTCAATACCTAAAATACCCCCCCATACAACCCTCCAAAAATTCCCTAATGCCCCCATGCCCACTCCCCATGCTTCGTCTCAGAATCTTCCCCCTTCCCTTATGATACCCCACCAACCCCTTTCTTCACCTTTTTCCCCATATCTTCGCAAAAATCTTATATCGTACACATTAACGTTTTAACCCCTTATGCACTCATTTTTCTCCTCCTGCTTTTTCCTTCCCAAACCAACCATCCCTTCCTCTGTTCTTTCCCCAAATTTTCCTTCCCTTAACAAAAATTCATTACTTTCACTAACAGCCTTAATATATTCCTTTGACCCCTAAAAACTTCGAACTGCATCTATTCCCGCCCTTTCCAGTACTTAATTTGAACACTGCTTCTTCCACTTCGTCCATACAACCACTCCGTCCTTTCCCACCACTCCTCCCCACACGTCCCAAAAACATGCCCCCCCCCACCTTCCAAAAAATCATTCCCTACCCCCCCCCTTCCCCACTTTTTTTGGAACCAATAATCAGCAAAATTACTCTTCCCTCTGGGGATTTAGCCTTTCCCCCTTATTTTTCCTCCAAACCTCACAAACCTCAAAATTTAAAATAGTTACTCTTTGGCCTAGTCCTAAAACTTCGCAAAACACACTAAAGGGGTTTCCCCCCCCACACACGCCTCCTTTCCCCCGCCCTTACCCTTACTCTCAAATTTTTTCATTAGTATCTCCCCAACCTATCTCTGACTCACTATGTTTCCATACTGCCTCCCTCCCCCTCCTCAAAACACCATTGAGCTAACCAAAAAATTTTTGTAATCCTACCTCCACCCGCCCCTCCCCCCCTTTCCCCGTTTAAAAAAACCCCGCTAAAACCGGGTTTGGCTCAACTTCCCACCTTTCCCCAAGAGACTCGACCCCCCGTCGATATACCCCCAAAATCGCCACCATCTCCAAACCCCACAATCACCACCTCATTCTTCACAACCCCGCTTTCAACTTCCAAAAAAAACCTTTATTTTATCTAATCATGCCCTCCCAATCCAATCTAAAATAACCGCCCAAAAAACGTAAACTCAATTTCCCATTCATTTTCCCCTCCCCCCAACACCCTAACCCCCAACCTCAAAAAAATGCTACTCGCCTAACACACACCCCCGCCCCCCCCTTGGTTTCACACCCCTCCCCTTATGCCCAAGTTCCAGTCTCCCCCAATGACGTGACAAAAGGTAAACCCCTGAAGGATCATCAAAATTTCTCGACAAAATTTCCCTCTTTAACTCTAAAATCCCTTTCTGGCTAAAACCCCTTAAAAAATACCTAGCTCCCCCACTCTCTGCCACCCCCCCTCTCCTCTTCCCACCGCAAAATACGTAAGGGTTTTTCTTCTTACACCCCCGCCACACCGCCTTTCAATCCATAGACCCACTTACATACAAATGAATCCTTCAGCGAAATTTTACAACCACCATAAATTAGCTCTTGTATAGGCAAACACTATTCATATCTCCTATAACCATTCCACCACACTCCTTTTCACTTCAGCCCTAAAAACCATTTACTTTAATTTCGTCACAACCCTTTTAAATTACTGAAATATGGCGGCTTTCCCCCCCCGCCTTGGTAGGTGTCCCACAATCCCTTTACTGTTGATTTTTTCCTCATTTGGCCCCTGCCTGCCCAAAACCCCCCAACCCCCCTCCCAATGTCCTTTGAACTGCTCATCTCTTCATTCCCCTTCCTCCCCCCTCTCCGCTGGCCATCTCTTTTTTTCCACATTTTTCCCCCTACCTCTCCCCCTGGAGTTGGACGTCGTCCATCTCCGATGTTCCAGCCGTTCGTTGCGAGAACCTCCTTCACCATACACTTCCACATTTTCCATCCCCCCCCTGTTACTCACCCAACTGGGCACCGTTCCATTAGTGCACATTCCCCCCCCCGGGCACAAAAGCATTGTGATGTCCCCGACGTGCGGCCACCCCCATTTCCCCCCAAGTGCCCCCCCCCACTTAAAAGGAGTTAAAACCTCCTCCAGCAATCCATCCTGTTGCTCGCCACCCTCATTTTCTTTCCCTTCAAAACACTTTTACGGGTTCCGTACCAACGGGTAAGTGACACATCTCCTTTCCCCTTGCCTTGTCGACCTCCTCACCCAATGTTAGGTCCTGTCGTGCACCGCACCTGCCTCCGACACGGCTGTGCCTTGCTGTTGAATTACCGGGCTGATATGTATTCCCTCCGTCCTACCTTCTTGGCATTGACCGCCTTTAAATCAAAAACCCACACAATCTGCAAGTTTTCCTCTCCCCCGCTAACACACAAAGACCGGGTTCTGAAGTCGCCCAAATTTGTCACAAGGAATCGACTGCCGTAAATCACTTCAGTGTAAAAGAACCCTTTCGGCAACCCCCACAACGGCCCCATCTTCCCCACTCCAAAATTTCCGCGAGTGATTTTTTTCCATAATTTGGGGAAACCTTTTACCACATCATGCTCCGTTGCTTCAAACGGCACATTCCTCACTTGACCCACGTCACGTAGCTTGAAACATCACAAGGCATACCTCCACTCAGTGTTCACGGCCATCCTCTTCTCATAATTCGTTAACGATGCGGAGTAGTAACCTGCATCCTAAACTTGATGAAAATTAGTAACTCCCATTAGTGCTTCCCCAAAATTCCTCTTCGGTATGCCATATACTTCACCGATGATTTTTTGGAAAAAACCCTGCATAGGAACTTAACTCCCCACAAACCCAATTTCAACACAGACTGTATTCCACCGGCGACCATGTCGTCCGCCATTTTAAATTGCTCAAAAACAGGAAAACCGCAAAAACCACGATTCAGAGCGTCGCGCAGCACGTCCACACGCCCAAAGCGATAGACAATGTAGGCATTATCGGGTTAAATTATCAACACGGGTCGGGGGTTTTGAAAAGCAAATAAATCAAAAACTACATTTTCCTCTCATTCACGGGTTTGACTGAATCTTTTTAACCAAATCCAACACTTTACAACCATTTCAGTGCTGTAGTTAGTAGAATTTACCCTTATGCAAAACCAATTTTCATACGTTATGAATAACGGTAAAAAACCCAACTACTTAAGACACCTAAGGCACAAATTCAAGTGCAAACCATACTTAAAACCATTACTTTTAATTTTGAAATAAAAAGGGTACAAAGGGTTTTTTTTTTAATTTTCAACCCATTTTTTTTATAATTTTAAATTAACACTTAGTTCTAAGTTCATAATTGAGTGGTTTAACTTAGTTTATAAGTTTATAATGGTAGGGTTTTAATTAGTTTATAAGTTTTAAAATTGTTTGGTTAACATCATTGCTTTTTTTTTTGTTCTTTAATAATTGAACCGCATTCTCTACGCACCCTTATTGGCACACACATAACCAAACATAATTTCCATTACTACACTGCAATCGGCAAACCCTCTCATGTCAGCAAAAATTGCAGTCTTTAACACAATTTGATCTTGACTAAACACATATATCTGATTGAAAACTCTAAACACTAAACTTTTATTATACTTACTGAAACCTGGCTCAGACAAATCTGACAGACATATTTACCATACCTGTTACACAGCCAACAAAAATGTAGGCCCGACCAATCAGGAGGAGGGGACTGCCATTATTTCTCTGATGAAAAGAATGTTTGAAATCAACTAAAGTATGAGACAAAACGGGGAATAAAATACTAAATTCACAAAAGAACACTTTAAAAAAGTAAGCGTTGGTGCATCTACAGACCCACACTCAAACACTTACACTTTTACAATAACCTTAGAAAAAATGATAACTGAGTCGAGTTAATAAACACCATCTGATACTAGCGCAGATTTCAACATAAATTACCAAGCAACCGACCCCCATAGTTGATTTCACAAAAACTATAACAACACTTTTTGCTACCCACAAAAAAAAGCCAACAAGAATCCTTGCACTATGCCTCGTACCGACCATAAACGGGCCAACAAATCCCCACACAGGCAGGTATAATCACAGATAAACCACAACCACTATCCTAAACCCTTTTTCATAACCAACATACTAACTGCCTCAAGAAAAAAAGAAAGGTCTCATTTTGCCGCTCTAGATGCCATTGATTGGGAAAGAAGTAAATGACGTAATAATATCGAAAAGATACCAAATTTTTTTTTCAGAAACCCAAACCTCACAATAAACATTGCCCAATCACAAAAAGAGGCTAAAAAACCCATGGCTTCTAAATATCCTCAAATCTATTAATAAAAAACACCAAATTTAAAACAGTTTAGATTTGGCTTAATTACAAAAAATTTACTAAAAATACACATCAAACTAACAAAACTAATACAAAATCAAAGCAACGTATTATGAAAAAATTTAGGAAATAAAGTGCATAAAATACCTACAAAACCTCTCCAAAATTTTGGTTTAAAAAAACCGACTGGAAAAGGGGAGATAGACTTAACTAAACCAGAAAAACCCCAAAAAAACCCAGAAAAACGCATACAAATTTAAGTCTTTTTCTCTACCGTATTAAAGCTACTACCAAATTCCTACTCAAATACCCCCGAGCGAGTACCTCACTGGCAACTATCCAAACACTCTATTCCACTCCAACTAATCCCACTAAAAACCCTCATCTTAAATCATTAAAAAACAAAACAGTGATCTAGATAACCGCCACCATTCATAATGAAAAAGCTGCACCAGAACTGTCCCGGCCCCTTATTTTCAACAATGTTTAACAAATCATAGCTTCCTCAAACCCCCCACCTACCCAAGACACAAGGGTCACCCCGATCCACAAAGGGAATCCAACTGATTTAACAGTTACAGACCCATACAAACTTGCCAAATTCAGACCCATTCAAACTTGCCAATTACAGACCCAAACAAAAAATTGCCAAAAAACAGAAAACCCCAAACAAACTTGCCAATTTCAGACCCATACAAACTTTTCAAATATTTTTAAAAAATAAACCAAGCGACTTTTCTCCACCTACATCCAACAACATACTTTAACCCATGCCAGTTTGGATTAGGGCCAAGAAAAGCACAATGATGCAATTATACAAATGCTTTACCTGTTATACACACTCTCGTAAGAATAAATGCCTCTGGGCTCTTTTTCGACCTAAGAAAAACGTTTGAACAGTTACCACAATCTCTTGCACCCAAAAATGAATCATTACGCATAAGAGGACATTTTCTTGACACCTAAAATCCTTTTTAACGAAGACACCAAAAGGAGTCAACCCGTTTTCCACCGTACTTAGGGTACCCCAAGGGATGCCTAGGGGCCCACTCCTCTTTCTCTCAAAATCAAGATCTCCCCAATGCATCCCAACTCCTTACAGCAGTTCTATTCGCAAGACACACATATGCCCTCTCCCATTCAGACCACTTTCCCTTTAAAATCTGTAAACAATAACTGCTAAAGAATAACTTGGATGATGACCAACAAACTCACACTTAACATAGAAAAAACTTACTTCATGCGCTGGCAACAGAGCCTCAAATTTCAACTCAACTACTGATAAATGGTTTCCCTATACACCACACGGAGGGGAAATTTTTAGGTCTTCTTTTCCCTTTACTGTAATCTTAAATTTCAGTCCATACCCACACATAAACCCAAAAAATTTCCAAATTTAGTAGGGAACCTTTTCCCAAATACGCATTATTACCACAAACGACTCCCTTTCTTGTACCACTCTCTAAAAAACCACCTCACCTATGTATCTTGCCTGGGGGTTACACGCCAATCCCTTAGACCCCTTTAAAAATCCAACAAAACTGTGGGCAGTGAAACCACTCCTGTGCTAACAGCACACACCCCACTTTTCAAAAGACTCAACTTGCTAAATATACAAACATACACCTTATTTTTATGCCTACACCTTTAACAGAACTTTAAAAATCCACTATAAACCCTTCCCTAAACTACTCTTCGACATTACAACAGAAGCACAGGCACATACAAGCTAAGGCCCCTTTTCAACATCCCTCGAAAAAATCTCACAAAGCAAAAACGCATGCACTTAAAGGCCCCAAAATCTGGAACTTGCTACCGGGAAAAAGTCAATTCCCCCGACAACTTTTAAATTTAGGGGGTCTGCTAAAAAACATCTTACTCACAAATTAAAAAAAATCAAAACCAAACATCTACTGCTAGTTTTTTCACGTGACCTCCTTGGGGTTTAATTCTGCCCTTTCCATAAAATATTTTTCCACCTCAGCTTCCTTGAAATTTGATTTTGTACTAATATACAAAGATATTAAGTCCAGACAAATTGTAAAACAGCTAACCACATTTTAAGTTTTGTTTTTTAAATAATAATTATAAGTACTATTATCTTATCTATTTTTTTTTAGTTCTAGTATAAGATTTGTTTTTCCCGAAAGCCTGGGCAGATAGGGCTTCTTTTTTACTTTGCAATACTTTGTACTTAGAAATACTTTGTACTTTGCAAATACTTTGTACTTTGCAAAATCTTTGTACCTACAAAACTTTGTACTTTGCAAAAACAAAAATTTAAAATTACACATTTAACCTTTACAAAGAAAAAACTTTTTATTTTTATCATTATTATTAATATTTTTATTAGGGTATGAGTTTACAAGGACCTGCCAATAGGGGCCGTAGCCTGTATCAGTGCTCCCCCTTTTTTATGTTTTTACGTTCTACAAATTTTTTATGCTTCACGCAGCATTTTTTCCTTCAGAAATTTTCAGTGTCACTGCTCATTCCTGATAGTAGTTTAAAATTTTGTTACTCGCGCTTATCGCAACAATATTTATGACTTTTTGGGTTTTAGTTATAATGTTCGTCTTTGATAAAAATTTGTTCGAAATCCAATGCAGTCATATGAGGAAGAAACCAGGGGCGGTTGGGGTTTTAACCCATGGGGAAGGGAAACGTAAAACTCCGGGCCAGTGCAATTTTGTGAGTCATGTTGAGGAAGAGAGACTTGAAAAACAGGCGAAAGTTGACAACCGTAAATTAAGGTTTGGTCTGCAAAATGTACTGATTCTTTTGGAAAATTTAAATTTGTCAAAAAACTTTTTTTAGGAAAGTTTTTTTGTAAATGTAAATTCAAGGGGGGTTTCCTCTAAAGGTCGGTTTGTTACTTTCTACCTTAAATAAATTTGCACCCGTCCTGATTGCTTTGCATTGCTTTAAAAAAAAAAGTAACTTCTGTCTTAAATTAATCTTTGTATTAATGCAATTGAAGTGGAAGTTTCACAAACAACGGGTGCATGTTTTTTAACCCCGGAAAAAAATTTTTACACCAACAGCCGACCTAAACAGTGTTTAGTCCTGATGCTAACTGATTAAGAACATAAGAAAGGGGGAACCCGCTATAGGGCCTTTGGTCCCATACAGGCAGGCCTTCACAAACCAAACCCCCTAAAGAATAACTGCTACCCAAGCAATAACCTTTTATAATCCCATTTTCCATTTGGGAAGCCCGATTTAAATCCAACCCCTCTCACCATGATTTACCATCCTAAATTTAAAATTACCCAAGGTTTTTTGCTTTTATCACCCACAGCGACTGTTTCCCCTCACCAACCCCCCCTATTACCATATAACAAAGAACATAAAAAGGGGGAACGAAACTGGTGATTTTTTTTTTACAATATATAAATTTTACAAAATCTATTTCAAAAAAACCCAAAAAACCAAATTTTACAAACTCTCCACATTTTTTTTTTCCCGAGACAGATGTGCGGGTGACGCATTCACAAGACATTTACTAAACTGTGACACTGATTTAAAAAACAGAAGACAGAAAAGAAAACTTTCTTTTTTGGGGGGTTGGGCCCGGCGAAAACAAGAACACTCCATCGCCCCCAGTCGGCTGCGGGTCCTCCCGATGCAATAAACAACCCTTATTTTAAAAAATCCTTTCATGTTCTGAGGAAAAAATTAAAAATGAACAATAAAGATTTTTTACACTGTATCACTCAATATTTCTGGGTTTGCCTTTTAAACAACGTTTTTTTCTATCCATTAATTTTTTGGGAAATTTTTGTAAAGGCACACAGGGTGTATACGGGTATCTGCTGGAAGGGATACCCACATTCTAGAACTTTGCAAAATGCTGTAAGATAGGGAATTTAGTATAGGGAAAATTTTCCCCCATCCCCACGCATCTTTCGTCCATTGACAAGGAGTCACACAGCTAAAGATGAAAAAATCTCTACATATTCCAAACCTTTTCCCGTTAAAAATCGACCTGAAAAGCTGAATAAAATTTTTTTACTCATTGTGCCAAACTTTTATGAATATTTAATAGGGAAAAAGCTAACTACTGAAAATTAACATTATTGCTATTCTATTTTCTACTATACTACTATTACCATTACTACTAGTACTAATATTTTCATTTCTACTAGTACAACTATTATCATTACTACTAGTACTACTAATATCATTATTATGTACTACATATTTTAAATAGTGTAATAAAGTTGGTAGAATTACCGACAATATGTAAAGTAAAAAGGACACAAGTGCAACTAATGTGACATTTATTGTGGCAACGTTTCGCTCTCCAGGAGCTTTATCAAGCCATTACAAACAATACATGGACACAGAGGGTATATAAAGGCTCAGAGTGAGGTGAATACTAGTGAGGTACCATTTCGATGTTCACTAGTGGTAGTAGTAGTAGTAGTAGTAGTAGTAGTAGTGGTGGTGGTAGTGACAAAAGTAGTACAATATGGTAGAGCAATTAATTCGTACATGAGTAAAAGGATATAAAAGCTATTATTTGGGTAACATAAAAATAGGTTGGACAAATATAAACTGGAATGAGGCAGGTTGTTTCAGTGTTCACTCTCTGTGCTTTGTGTAGTATAACAGGAGAGACTATGTGATGGCAGGGTTTACTGTTTTCAGGAGGATTCTTGCTAAGACTTCGGAGATGGTGAAGCTGCCGTTGTTTTGTTTAATTGTATTTGAAACAGCGATCAGTGCTGATTCAAGGCACTTGCGTGTGAACACATATACGCATGTAGGAACGACAACTTAAACAACGCCTGTGTACAACACCGAAATTCCACCAATCATCTTATGAAATTCAGAGACGCCCAATTAGTGATAAAAGAAACTAATTTCCGCACACGCAAGTGCCTTGAATCAGCACTGATCGCTGTTTCAAATACAATTAAACAAAACAACGGCAGCTTCACCATCTCCGAAGTCTTAGCAAGAATCCTCCTGAAAACAGTAAACCCTGCCATCACAAAGTCTCTCCTGTTATACTACACAAAGCACAGAGAGTGAACACTGAAACAAGCTGCCTCATTCCAGTTTTATATTTGTCCAACCTATTTTTTATGTTACCCAAGTAATAGCTTTTATATCCTTTTACTCATGTACGAATTAATTGCTCTACCATATTGTACTACTTTTGTCACTACCACCACTACTACTACTACTACTACTACTACTACCACTAGTGAACATCGAAATGGTACCTCACTAGTATTCACCTCACTCTGAGCCTTTATATACCCTCTGTGTCCATGTATTGTTTGTAATGGCTTGATAAAGCTCCTGGAGAGCGAAACGTTGCCACAATAAATGTCACATTAGTTGCACTTGTGTCCTTTTACTTTACATACATATGTTATCATGACTTGGGAGTCATGGTAAGCAGAAATTTAAAGCCAAGACAGCAGTGCCTTAGTGTGCGCAACAAGGCTAACGGATTACTAGGATTTATCTCAAGAAGTATAAGTAACAGAAGTTCAAAAGTTATTTTACAGCTCTATACATCACTAGTGAGGCCTCATTTAGATTATGCTGCTCAGTTTTGGTCTTCTTACTACAGAATGGATATCGACTCATTGGAGAACATAGAGAGAAGAATGATTAAAACGATTTACTGCGTAAGGAACCTCCCGTATGAAGATAGGCTTAAAGCCTTAAATCTCCACTCTCTGGAGAGACGTAGAATGAGGGTAGATATAATTGAAGTATATAAGTGGATGACGGGCATAAACAAAGGAGATATTAATAAAGTACTGAGGGCGTCGAACCAGGTAAAAAACAGAAATAATGGACTAAAGTTGGATAAATTTAGATTTAGAAAGGACACAGGTAAGTACTGGTTTTCTAACAGAGTTGTAGATGCGTGGAACAAACTTCCCAGTAGGGTGATCGAGGCTAGGACTTTGAGAGGGCTTAAAAAGAGATTGGACAAATATATGAGTGGTAGGGCTGGGTTTGATTTGTGTCATTGGGTACGAGAGTAAATTTTTGGGGAGCTATGGGTAGAGGTCATTTTGATAAGGACTTGCCTTGTATGGGCCAGTAGGCCTTCTACAGTGTTTCCTCCATTCTTAAAGTTCTCTGGTCATAACCTGGAATCGCACGCATCCCAACGATTTAAAGTATTAAATTTGTCTTTAAATTCCCTTTTTTCAAATTCTTTGTTTACCCCGATAAACTTCACGTCTTTACTTGTTAAAATTTAATTTTTTCGTCAAGTTTAAAATGAAAATTTGCCCCAACTGCAAAATTTAAGGGGCCCAAAGTAAAATTTTTTTGGGTTTCCCCAATGTTATAATAAATATCGTTTTAACTCTCAACCTTTTTTCCGGGGCTCCTTTCCCTTCCTCAACTTTTCCAGAGCCTTAAAATTCCTCAACTTTCTTCTGGAGTTGGGTTTAAAAACTCCCCCAACCCTTTTTTTTTTACAAAAGCTCTTGATACTCCCAGGTTTCTTCCGGGGCTCTTAATTTTCTTTCCCCAGCTTTTTTTCCGGACTCTAAATTTCCCCAACTTTTTCCGGGGCCTTAATTTCTCCCCCAGCTTTCCTTTCCGGGGCTCTTAATACTCCTCAAACTTTTTTTCCGGAGCTCTTAATCCCCTTTTCAACATTCCCTTTTGGGGCTCTTTAAAAACTCCTCACTTTCCTTTCCCGGGGCCCCTTAATCCCTTCTCAACTTCTTCTGGAGCTCTTAATACCCTCATCTTTTTCTTCCGGGGGCTCCTAATACTTTTTTCAAACTTTTTTTCGGAGGGTCTTAATATTTCCCTTTAAATTTCTTTCCCGAACCCCTTTTTCACCCTTTAAATTTCCCTTCCCCGGCTCTTTCCACTCCTCAACTTTCTTCCAAAAAGCTCTTTTATAACCCCAGCTTTTTCCAGAACTCTTTTTTCCCAAACCTCAAATGCTTTTAAATTTTGAAAAAAAAACTTCTGGTTTCCCTTTTTTTTTTTTTTTCCCCATCACTTTTTGCAACGTAAAGTTTCTCTAAAATTTTAATTTTTTTTTATGAAACACAACAACATTTAAGAAAATTTTAAAAAAACTGAAAAAATTTTTTACCAGTTATTACAACGAAAAAAAACCCCTTAAACATTAATTTTTCTTAAGGCATAAACATTAATGTTGAAGAAACAACATTGTGTGGGGACACCCTTCAAAGGGAAAAACATACCCAACCAAATTTAAAAATCGCAGTACATTACAATACAACTTTTAAATTTTTTAATTCTGCTAACATTTTCACATCCCAGAACATAACATTATTTAAAGTAAATTTTAATTTAAATTTTTTTGGAAACCCCTGACCCCTTGGGGAAGACCCCCCCATATTAGTTTCCAAGCAAGGGGAAAGAACACCCCCGCTGCATTTTTATTTTCAAACCCATAAAGTTTTTTTTGTCCGTGGGGGGGGGGGATAACGTTTTATGATGGTCTAGAAAGTTAGGCAATGAAATGGAGAATAGAAAAAAATTAGTTAAACCCGTTTTTAAAAAAATTTTTAAATTTTAAAAACTTTCTTCCAAAAGAAAATTTTTAATTTTATGGGAGGGGCCCAGGGATTTCCCCCCAAAATGGCGAAACCAACATTCTTCCTCAGAAAATTGAAATAAAAATAAATTCCTGAATTTTTCCCAAAATTTAGGGAAATCTGATTTTTTTTCAACCCACAACTTCCACTTTAAAAATTGGGAAAACAAAAACATAAATTTTTAAAAAAAAAATTTCCCTGAGGGAGGGCTGGGATAAAAAAATTAAATAAATTTTGGGGGGTACATGTGTGCGTGTATAAAGATGGACCCCGTGGTGGTGTGTGTGTGTGTTTGGGGCGTGGGAAATTGTTATTTACAAGCATTTAGTGTAAAGAGGGGATCAGTGTGTGCTATACATAGTATGTGTGGTTTGTGAAGCGTTGGGGCGTTTTTTTACTATTTAATTTATTGGGAGTCCTAGGCCCTTTGGGGTGGAAATGCACAAATGAGTGTGGAAAAAAAGCGTTTTTGTGCAACGTGACATTTTTTAAAGGGACAGATACACAAAAAATACAGTTTTACAAAAATTTTTAAACATATTAAAATATGGGGAATTACCCCCGGATAAACCCAACAAAAAAGTCAGACAAAATAACTTATTTTTCCAAATTGGGGCCGGAAATCTTGTAAAATGGGGGCGTATTAAAAAATACATAAGACTAATAACGAAAAAAAAAATACAGTTTCCCAAAACTTTTTATGTTTTTGGTGGAGTGGACATACAGGGTTAATTTCACGAACATTCATCTACACAGAATAAAACCTTTTATAAACACATTTAAAAAAGCGAAATTTAAATACAATAATGTAATGAATTGTAAAAAAAAAAATAGAACTCCCCAAAAAATTAAAAAGGGGGGGGGGGGTTTTTGGGCCCGGCCTTGGGGGGCCGGGAAAAGGACGGTAGCTTGGCGCGTCCCAGCGACTTAAAAGGGCTAAAGGGTTCCCTTTGGGGGTGTAATTACAGGGGGCGAGTTACTGTTTTGTCCCCCTCCGCAATTCCCCTTCACTTGGGCAGGGCTCTCCCTAACCCCGCTAAACAAGGGCCCCGTTTTCATCTGGCTAGATCACTGAGGGTGGCGAGCTGACTTCGGGGTCATAACCGGGGGAAAACTGAGACCCGGAAAATAATCTAAAGGGAAATGAGGAAGGGGAGACATCCGGGGGCCCCCCGGATGGATTCCTGGACACAAAAGAACCGGAAAGCGAGGATACCTTGGGGGAAAAGGGGGGAAAGGGGGAGTAACTTAGGCGGACAGATGGACCCTGGCACATTGGGCCTGGGGGAAAAGATAAAATGGTTTTTTTGGCAACCTTGGGGGGTGGGGAAGGGAGAAAAATCTGAGGCGGGGCAGATGGACTCCTGGGCACATGGACCTTTGGGGAAAAAAAAAAAAAAAAAGAAGATACGGTTTTTTAAGGGAAAAAATTGGGAAAGTGGGGAAAGAATAACGAGGCGGGCAGATGGACACATGGGCCTGGGTAAAAGGAATACGGGTTTTTTTACCCCACCTTTGAAAGGGGGAAGGGGAAAAACACTGAGGGGACAGAGATTTGGGCTCCCCGGGCACATGACCTGGGGAAAGGGGATACTGGTTTCTCAGGCAAACCTTTGGGGAAAATGAGGAAGGAGAACAACTGGGGGACCCGATTGATTCCCGGACACATGAACTTGGGAAAGAAGGAGAAACTGGTTGCCCAGGGAGACCTTTTGGAAAGTGGGGGGAAAGGGGGAATAACGAGGCGGACAAAGGGTGTATAGCCCCTTGTCCCTTTCCCCTTCTTTTTATTATAATAATTAAAAAAGAGGGGACAATTTTGGATCCTGGACACATGGACCTGGGAAAAAGGAAAAAACTTTTTTTAAGGGGAGATCCCAGGGAAAAAGGGGGAAGGGGGAACCCTGAAAAGGGGACACATATGGACTCCTTAAAAACGGGGGCGGGCAGATTGAAATCCCCGGGGCAAAATGGATCGGGAAAGAAAGAGAAACGGTTGCTTAGGCAAATCCTTGGAAAATGGGAACGGAGAATACTGAGGGGGACACAGAATTTACTCCTTTCCACATGGACTTTGGGGAAAAAAGGAGAAACGGGGGTGAGGGAGGAAAAAACCCTTTGGGGAAATTTGGGGAAAAGGGGGGCAAAAAATTTACCTCCTTTACACATTGACCCAGGAAAGAAGGAGATACTGGTTTGCGAAAGGGAGACCTTGGGAAAGTGGGGAAGGGAAAAAAAACTGAACGGACAGATTTTTCTTCCCCGGGCACATGTAAACCGGGAAAAGGGGATTCGGAAAAAAATGGGGGAAAAATTTGGGGGAAGGGGGAAAAATTTTGAGGGAAAACAAAATGGACTCCGGACACATGGACCTTGGGAAAAGAAGAAGGGAAAAACTGGTTGCTTAAACAGACCTTGGGAAAATGGGGAAGGGAAAAATCTGAGGGGACACAGAAGGAAATCCCGGAAAACCCCTGGACCGGGGAAAAAAGAGAAACTGGTTTTCCCGGGGGGACCTTTGGGAAAATGGGGAAAAGGGGAATTTTCAAAGGGGGCCCCAGAAGGACCCTGGACACCGGACCTGGGGAAAAAGGAGATACTGGTTCCCGAGGCAGAACCCCTTTTGGGGAAATGGGGAAAGGGGGAATATCTGGGGACCAAATTTGGGCTTTCTTGGGCACATTTACCCGGGAAAGAAGGGGAAAACTGGTTTTCTTTTGGCAGACCTTGGGGGAAAATTTGGGGGAAAGGGGGAATATCTGAAAGGGGCCCAGATGGACTCATGACACAGGACTTGAAAAGAAAAATACTGGTTGCTTTGGCAACCTTTTAAAAAATGGGGAAGGGAGAATATCTTAAGGGGGCACGACCCTGGACACAAGGACCTGGAAAGAAAGGGGAAAAATTTGGTTTTCCCTTTAGCAACCTTGGGGGAAAATTTGGGGGAAGGGGGAACATCTGAGGGGAAAACAGATTGCTCCCCGGACACATGGACTTTGGGAAAAAAAGGGGAAAACGGTTGCTCGGCAACCTTTTAAAAAGGGGGAAGGGAGAATTCGAGGCGGACAAATGGACTCCCCGGGCACATGGTCCCCGGGAAAGAAGGAGATACTGGTTCTAAGGGAGAACCTTGGGAATGTGGGGAAGGGAGAATATCTGAGGCGGACAGATGGGCCCTGTACACATGGACCTGGGAAAGGAGATACTGGTTTGCTTTTGGGAGGCCCCTTTGGGGGAAATGGGAAAGGGAGAACATCTGAGGGGCAAAAGGGACCCCCGGACACATGGCCTGGGAAAGAAAAGATACTGTTTTCTTTTTAAAAACCCCTTTGGGGGAAATGGGGGAAGGGGGAACCCTCTAGGGGACACAGAAGGACTTTCCCGGAAAACATAGACCAAAAGGGAAAACATAAAAAAAAACATAAGTGGATAGGGACCCTTTAAAAAAGAACTCTGAGGCTGACGGGTCCCCCCAAAAAAATTTTTGACAATTTTGATTTCTTAGCAAATTGGGGATTTCGGGAAAGCTTAAATTTTTAAAATTTTGAATGAAGTGTAGGAGAAAGTCCCAAGAAATTTAGACCAAAATGCAACGTACGGGAGCCTTTTTTTGAAAAACGTTTTTCGCCCCACATTTGGGTTCATCCCGTCCATTTCAAAGCCGTAAGGAGGAGGTGGGTAAAAAAATCGTCAAAAGCATAGGGCCCCAAAGAGGGACTTATATACTGCCAGGAACATGGGGGAGGGGGAACACAAGGGGGCCATCCACTAGTTTAAAATAAGTTTTTTCGTTCCCCAAGGGTTTGGGTTAAACCTCGAGACTGAAGAATAGGGAGTTGGAATGAAAATTAAAATTCTTCTTTTAAACCTCCAATTTCAATATAAAATGATAATTTAATTTATTTTTAAAAAAAAAAAAAAAAAGTTTTAGATGGTTTAAGAAAGGGCCAAAATTGATGGGGTGGATTTTGAATTTAAAGGGGGGATGATGGATTGGGAAGGGGATAAGAGATTGAAAGGGGGGAAAATGTTTTTTTGATGAAAAAAAAAAGATGGGGGATTTAAAATGTTGAACGACACAACCAAAAGAATGGTTTTGAAAACCGACAAGTGGGGAAAAAATTGAGCCTTATTCACCCTAAGGGAATCTTTACTGAAGAAACCCTTTCGCCACAAAAGGGCTTTATCTTCAGTACAAAGTCGGTTTTTGAAACCATACAACACATCTTTCTAAAAACACTGCAACAACATGGGAATTTTTGATACAGAGAATTCTTCAAAACTTGGGCCCCCAAACCTTTTGATGAAGACCTACATAACTAAATGGCCGGGCCCGGGGTGATCCCGCCTCCTCCGCTTCGGCTCACCGGGCTTTCTGTAAATTTGCCTCCTGGGCCCCATGCTTTTTACTTTCCCAAAAAGAGTGATGGGCGAACACATCGACCCAGACTAGGGACTGATTTTTCCCAAATTTTCCCCCTCTCCCTTTTAAACCCCTTTTTTCTTTGAATTTGACTTTATGGGGCCACTGTGTTTGGGGAAAGGGTTTTCTTAGCCCCAAAAATTTCCCAAAACGTTTTTATGTCTCAATTTTTCAACCCTTTTTCGGTTTTCAAACCATTCATTTTTGGGTTTATGTCGGGTTTACACAAATCCTCACCCAAACCAAAAAAAAACCCCCCCCCCATTTTCCCCCCTTTTAAAATAAACCCTCCAAAATTTGAAAACATTTTGCAATCTTGGGGATCCCTTTTCTGAGGAAACGTTTTTGGCCCCCACAGTGGCCCTTTAACCCAACCCCTAAACGGGGAAAATTTTGAAAAAAACAAGGAGAATGAGGGAATCTTTCCCCCAAAAAATGATTTGATGTGGTCAGTCCCCTCAATCTTAAAAAGAAAACACATATGAGGGGGAGAAGGCCTTATAAACTCTAGGGAGGAAGGGGGCAGCATTTGGAGGTGGTGTCACAAATTTTTTTTAATGTGGGAAATAGGGGGGTTTTTCAACATGTCGGGTTTTCTGAACTAAATTTAATTTTACAATTTCCGTCAACACTGCAACTTCTTGGGAAACTTAAAAACTTTTGGGAAATTCCCCGCTTGCCCAAAACCCTTTTTGGGGACACCCCTTCCACAATTTTCCCAAAAGGACACCCCCCTACGACTGCGCACCCCCCGCCAAAAGGGTTTCTTTAAACCCCTTCTCCGCTCATAAGTCGTATTCCCAATTTAAGAAGGATGGACTGAAACCCCATCGAAATCAAGGGGAAAGGGGCTTATCACCTCCCTTCTCCTCCCCGTTTCTTTAAGATTCTCCTTTTTTTTGGAAGATGAAAACCACTGTGTGGCGAAACGTTTCCTTAAATAAAGATACCCAAGAGTTTTCACATTTGTCCAAATTTTTTTCCAAAAGGGCCCTTCTCTGAACCATTTATCTCATACCATTAAAAAAATTTTTATATATTTTTTTTTTTTATATCGAGGCTTTTCATTTTTTCATTAAAAATCAAGGATAAAAAGAAGAATTTTAACTTCATTTCAAATACCCATTTTTTTTCAGTCAGGAAGTTTTAAAGGGAATTTTGAATACCAACACTATGGTCACGCAAACTTCAAAAGAATATTAAAGATAATGAAGAACAGAACAGTAATACAGTACAGTAACACAGAAGAACAGAACAGTAATACGGTACATTACAAAGAATACCACTACAAAAAACACAAAGAACAGAAAAGTAATACAGTAGAGTAAAAACAGAAGAAACCCGTACAATAACACAGAAGAACAAACAGTATACAGTACAGTAACACATAAGAACAGAAATGTAGGGAAACTTTCTGGATTCGCTACAGCGACAATATTGATAAAGTTACTTTAATATTAACTCTGGGAGTCCATTATTGTTGTTTTCCCCTTTAAAGTAATGAACAATATGAACAACACTGCTGGGCGAACTTTTTTTTAAGTTAACTCTGGTGAATGAAGAGAAATAAGAACACTTCCGTGACTCCCATCAGGGAGGCTGGGATGGGAATAACGCCACTGTGACTAAATGCAGGGAAGCTGGAGTGGAAAAAACACCACCGTGGCTACTGTCAGGGAGGCTGTAGTGGGAATAACAACCACCGTGGCACTGTCAGGGAGGCAGAGGGGGGATACACCACCGTGGCTACTGTCGGGAGGCTAGAGTGGGAATAACACCACCGTGGCTACTGTCAGGAGGCTGGATGAAAATAAACCCCCCGTGCACTGTCAGGGAGGGTGGAGTGGAATAACACCACCGGGCTACTGTCAGGGAGGCTGAGTGGGAATAACACCACCGTGACTACAAACATCGGGTGGGTGGGAATACCACCACTGTGGTAATCACATCACTGTGACTATAGCAGGGAAGATGGGTTTGACGCTTTTGAATCCAAATTTGCAATTTCTGAATTAAAACAAAAAATATTTGAAATAATAAAAAATTTTTATAATACAAATAATAATCATAAAATTAAATTTGTTTGCGACCACTGTCAGCCTCAGAGTTATCTCTGAGTTATCAGACCTTGCCACGTGGAGGCCAGTGTCCCCTTCCGGGGACACTGGCCTCCCCTTCCTCACTTCCCTAAGGTCAGCCTCGCATCTCTCTCTCTGCCTTCCAGCCTCAGCCTTCCCCAGGTTCATGTATCCAGGAATCCATCCGTCCGCCGCCGGATGTCTTCCCTTCCCCACTTCCCCAAGGTCAGCCTCAACTGCATGTACTCATGCTTTCCCCAGGTTCATGTATCCAGGAGTCCATCCATTCGCACCCGAAAGTCCTCCCTTCCCCACGTCCCTAAGGCCAGCCTCAACAACAACCTTCCCCAAGTTCATGTATCCAGGAATCCATCCGTTCGCTCCCGGATGTCTTCCCTTCCCCACTTACCTAAGGATAGCGAGTTAGGTCAGTGCCTTCCCGAATCAGTGTCTCCAGGAGTCCACTTGGTGTCACCTCAGAAGGACTCCCTTCCCCACTCAACCAGAGTCAGCGGTATTCTTGCCTTGCCCGGGCTCATGTGTCCAGGAATCCATCCGTCTACCGCCAGATGTCTTCCCATCCCCACTTCCCCAAGGTCAGCCTCAACTGCATGTATTCATGCTTTCCCCAGGTTTGTGTATCCAGGAATCCATCCATTCGCTCCCGGATGCCTTCCCTTCCCCACGTCCCTAAGGTCAGCCTCAACAACAACCTTCCCCAAGTTCATGTATCCAGGAATCCATCCGTTCGCTCCCGGATGTCTTCCCTTCCCCACTTACCTAAGGTTAGCGAGTTAGGTCAGTGCCTTCCCGAATCAGTGTCTCCAGGAGTCCACTTGGTGTCACCTCAGGTGGACTCTTTCCTCACTCAACCCAGAGTCAGCGATATTCTTGCCTTCCCCGGGTTCATGTGTCCAGGAATCCATCCGTCTACTGCCGGATGTCTTTCCTTCCCCACTTACCCAAGGTCAGCCTCAACTGCATGTATTCATGCCTTCCCCAGGTTCGTGTATCCAGGAATCCATCCGTTCGCTCCCGGATGTCTTCCCTTCCCCACTTACCCAAGGGTCAGCCTCAACAACAACCTTCCCCAAGTTTGTGTATCCAGGAATCCATTCGTTCGCTCCGGATGTCTTCCCTTCCCCACTTACCTAAGGTCAGCGGTGCCTTCCCCGGATCAGTGTCTCCAATAGTCACTTGTCACCTCAGGTGAACTCCCTTCCCACTTCACAGCCACAGACGTAAAAAAAAAACTTTCTGGAGGTGGCTGCCACGACCTGGCCAGTACGACTGTGTGCTGCCACGACCTGGCCAGTACGACTGTGTGTTGCCACGACCTGGCCAGTACGACTGTGTGCTGCCACGACCTGGCCAGTACGACTGTGTGTTGCCACGACCTGGCCAGTACGACTGTGTGTTGCCACGACCTGGCCAGTACGACTGTGTGTTGCCACGTCCTGTCCAGTACGACTGTGTGTTGCCACGACCTGGCCAGTACGACTGTGTTGCCACGACCTGGCCAGGACGATTGTGTGTTGCCACGACCTGGCCAGTACGACTGTGTGTTGCCACGACCTGGACAGTACGACTGTGTTGCCACGACATGGCCAGTACGACTGTGTGTTGCCACGACCTGGCCAGTACGATTGTGTGTTGCCACGACCTGGCCAGTACGACTGTGTGTTTGCCACGCCCTGGACAGTACGACTGTGTGTGTTGCCACGACCTCGCCAGTACGATGTGTGTTGCCACGACGTGGCCATTTACGACTGTGTGTTGCCACGACTGGCCAGTACGACTGTGTGTTGCCACGACCTGGCCAGTACGACTGTGTGTTGCCACGACCTGGCCAGTACGACTGTGTGTTGCCACGACCTGGCCAGTACGACTGTGTGTTGCCACGACCTGGCCAGTACGACTGTTGTGTTGCCACGACCTGGCCATACGACTGTGTGTTGCCACGACCTGGCCAGTACGACTGTGTGTTGCCACGACCTGGCCAGTACGACTGTGTTGCCACGACCTGGCCAGTACGACTGTGTGTTGCCACGACCTGGCCAGTAGGACTGTGTGTTGCCACGACCTGGCCAGTACGACTGTGTTGCCACGACCTGGCCAGTACGACTGTGTTGCCACGACCTGGCCAGTACGACTGTGTGTTGCCACGACCTGGCCAGTACGACTGTGTGTTGCCACGACCTGGCCAGTACGACTGTGTGTTGCCACGACCTGGCCAGTACGAATATGTGTTGCCACGACCTGGCCAGTACGACTGTGTTGCCACGACCTGGCCAGTACGACTGTGTGTTGCCACAACCTGGCCAGTACGACCGTGTGTTGCCACGACCTGGCCAGTACGACTGTGTGTTGCCACGACCTTGCCAGTACGACTGTGTTGCCACGACCTGTCCAGTACGACTGTGTTGCCACGACCTGGCCAGTACGACTGTGTTGCCACGACCTGGCCAGTACGACTGTGTGTTGCCACGACCTGGCCAGTACGACTGTGTGTTGCCACGACCTGGCCAGTACGACTGTGTGTTGCCACGACCTGGCCAGTACGACTGTGTGTTGCCACGACCTGGCCAGTACGACTGTGTGTTGCCACGACCAGGCCAGTACGACTGAGTGTTGCCACGACCTGGCCAGTACGACTGTGTGGTGCCACGACCTGGCCAGTACGACTGTGCTGCCACGACCTGGCCAGTACGACTGTGTTGCCACGACCTGGCCAGTACGACTGTGTGTTGCCACGACCTGGCCAGTACGACTGTGTTGCCACGACCTGGCCAGTACGACTGTGTTGCCACGACCTGGCCAGTACGACTGTGTGTTGCCACGACCTGGCCAGTACGACTGTGTGTTGCCACGACCTGGCCAGTACGACTGTGTGTTGCCACGACCTGGCCAGTACGAATATGTGTTGCCACGACCTGGCCAGTACGACTGTGTGTTGCCACGACCTGGCCAGTACGACTGTGTTGCCACAACCTGGCCAGTACGACTGTGTGTTGCCACGACCTGGCCAGTACGACTGAGTGTTGCCACGACCTGGCCAGTACGACTGTGTGGTGCCACGACCTGGCCAGTACGACTGTGCTGCCACGACCTGGCCAGTACGACTGTGTTGCCACGACCTGGCCAGTACGACTCTGTGTTGCCACGACCTGGCCAGTACGACTGTGTGCTGCCACGACCTGGCCAGTACGACTGTGTTGCCACGACCTGGCCAGTACGACTGTGTGTTGCCACGACCTGGCCAGTACGACTGTGTGTTGCCACGACCTGGCCAGTACGACTGTGTGCTGCCACGACCTCTCCAGTACGACTGTGTGTTGCCACGACCTGGCCAGTACGACTGTGTTGCCACGACCTGGCCAGTACGACTGTGTGTTGCCACGACCTGGCCAGTACGACTGTGTGTTGCCACGACCTGGACAGTACGACTGTGTGTTGCCACGACCTGGCCAGTACGACTGTGTGTTGCCACGACCTGGACAGTACGACTGTGTGTTGTCACGACCTGGCCAGTACGACTGTGTGTTGCCACGACCTGGCCAGTACGACTGTGTGTTGCAACGACCTGGCCAGTACGACTGTGTGTGCCACGACCTGGCCAGTACGACTGTGTGTTGCCACGACCTGGCCAGTACGACTGTGTGTTGCCACGACCTGGCCAGTACGACTGTGTGTTGCCACGACCTGGCCAGTACGACTGTGTGTTGCCACGACCTGGCCAGTACGACTGTGTGTTGCCACGACCTGACCAGTACGACTGTGTGTTGCCACGAACCTGGCCAGTACGACTGTGTGTTGCCACGACCTGGCCAGTACGACTGTGTTGACACGACCTGGCCAGTACGACTGTTGCCACGACCTGGCCAGTACGACTGTGTGTTGCCACGACCTGGCCAGTACGACTGTGTGTTGCCACGACCTGGCCAGTACGACTGTGTGTTGCCACGACCTGGCCAGTACGACTCTGTGTTGCCACGACCTGGACAGTACGACTGTGTGTTGCCACGACCTGGCCAGTACGACTGTGTGTTGCCACGACTTGGCCAGTACGACTGTGTGTTGCCACGACCTGGCCAGTACGACTGTGTGTTGCCACAACCTGGCCAGTACGACTCTGTGTTGCCACAACCTGGCCAGTACGACTGTGTGTTGCCACGACCTGGCCAATACGAGTGTGTGTTGCCACGACCTGGCCAGTACGATTGTGTGTTGCCACGACCTGGCCAGTACGACTGTGTTGCAACGACCTGGCCAGTACGACTGTGTGTTGCCACGACCTGGCCAGTACGACTGTGTGTTGCCACAACCTGGCTAGTACGACTGTGTGTTGCCACAACCTGGCCAGTACGACTGTGTTGCCACGACCTGACCAGTACGACTGTGTGTTGCCACGACCTGGCCAGTACGATTGTGTGTTGCCACGACCTGGCCAGTACGACTGTGTGTTGCCACGACCTGGCCAGTACGACTGTGTGTTGCCACGACCTGGCCAGTACGACTGTGTGTTGCCACGACCTGGCCATTTACGGACTGTGTGTTGCCACAACCTGGCCAGTACGACTGTGTGTTGCCACAACCTGGCTAGTACGACTGTGTGTTGCAACGACCTGACCAGTACGACTGTGTGTTGCCACGACCTGGACAGTACGACTGTGTGTTGCCACGACCTGGCCAGTACGACTGTGTGTTGCCACGACCTGGCCAGGACGACTGTGTTGCCACGACCTGGCTAGTACGACTGTGTTGCCACAACCTGGCCAGTACGACTGTGTGTTGCCACAACCTGGCCAGTACGACTGTGTGTTGCCACAACCTGGCCAGTACGACTATGTGTTGCCACAACCTGGCCAGTACGACTGTGTGTTGCCACAACCTGGCCAGTACGACTGTGTGTTGCCACAACCTGGCCAGTACGACTGTGTGTTGCCACAACCTGGCCAGTACGACTGTGTGTTGCCACAACCTGGCCAGTACGACTGCGTGTTAATGTCTGCCATACTGTTGTCATGTACTGTGAAGTGTCAATGTTAACATATTGCAGACTGAATGTTTTGGTGCACTTTGTTGCAGAGATATATGGCACACTGAATGTTGTGGTGCACTATGTTGCAGAGATATATGACACACTGAATGTTGTGGTGCACTATGTTGCAGAGATATATGACACACTGAATGTTGTGGTGCACTATGTTGCAGATATATATAGCACACTGAATGTTGTGGTGCACTATGTTGCAGAGATATATAGCACACTGAATGTTGTGGTGCACTTTGTTGCAGAGATATATGACACACTGAATGTTGTGGTGCACTATGTTGCAGAGATATATAGCAAATGAATGTTGTGGTGCACTATGTTGCAGAAATATATTGCACACTGAATGCTGTGATGCACTATGTTGCAGAGATATATGGCACACTGAATGTTTTGGTGCACTATGTTGCAGAGATATATGACACACTGAATGTTGTGATGCACTATGTTGCAGAGATATATGGCACACTGAATGTTGTGATGCACTATGTTGCAGAGATATATGGCACACTGAATGTTGTGGTGCACTATGTTGCAGAGATATATAGCACACTGAATGTTGTGGTGCACTATGTTGCAGAGATATATAGAACACTGAATGTTGTGGTGCACTATGTTGCAGAGATATATAGCACACTGAATGTTGTGGTGCACTATGTTGCAGAGATATATGACACACTGAATGTTGTGATGCACTATGTTGCAGAGATATATGGCACACTGAATGTTGTGGTGCACTATGTTGCAGAGATATATAGCACACTGAATGTTGTGGTGCACTATGTTGCAGAGATATATAACACACTGAATGTTGTGATGCACTATGTTGCACAGATATATGACACACTGAATGTTGTGGTGCACTATGTTGCAGAGATATATGACACAGAGTCAGTAAGTAATGAAAACGACACAATTTTAGAAGGTAAGTATTGAATGAAGAAGTTTGTTTCACAGGTGAAAGTTCCTCTCTGTTATAATGTGTTTTTTCACCACCATCGTTGTGTTGTGATGTATATAAAGTCTGTCTGATACACCAGAGTTAATAACACTGTTTGTAACCTGTTTGGTAAATATCTGATAGAAGTCTTCTTGGCAGGATTCTATCCACAGGATTCTGTTGGTAGGATTCAAGAGTATAAGACTGAACGCAATTTGAAGAACACTGCTGGAAGGATTGTTACCCGAGGACTATTAGTAGAAGACCTCTGGAAGGTTTCTGTTGGAAAAATAGTGCTGGCAGGACTCTGTTGATAAAAGACTTTAGGTAGCGGTTCGTTTGTTACGTATAAGATGAATTATGTCAGCTGGTATTATAGTAACACATAAAACAGTATAGTGACACACAAAAAACAGTAAAGTAATACATAAAAAGTATAATAACACAAAAAGCAGTATAGTGACACAAAACAGTATAGTAACACATAAGACAGCATAGTGACACATAAATAAGTCTAATAATACATAAAACAACATAGCACATAGTGGCATATAATAGAACACAGTAACGCATAAAAGAGAAAAAAATAACACATAATTATAACAAATATATAACGTAAAACAGAACAACAACACAAAACAGTATAAAACAAGAGATGTAAATAAAAATCACAATGTTGTAATATACAAGAACAGTACAGTAACACAGAAGACCTGTACAGTAACACAGAAGACCAGTACAGTAACACAGAAGACCAGTACAGTAACACAGAAGACCAGTACAGTAACACAGAAGACCAGTACAGTAACACAGAAGACCAGTACAGTAACACAGAAGACCAGTACAGCAACACAGAAGACCAGTACAGCAACACAGAAGACCAGTACAGCAACACAGAAGACCAGTACAGTAACACAGAAGACCAGTACAGTAACACAGAAGACCAGTACAGTAACACAGAAGACCAGTACAGTAACACAGAAGACCAGTACAGTAACACAGAAGACCAGTACAGTAACACAGAAGACCAGTACAGTAACACAGAAGACCAGTACAGTAACACAGAAGACCAGTACAGTAACACAGAAGACCAGTACAGCAACACAGAAGACCAGTACAGCAACACAGAAGACCAGTACAGCAACACAGAAGACCAGTACAGTAACACAGAAGACCAGTACAGTAACACAGAAGACCAGTACAGTAACACAGAAGACCAGTACAGTAACACATAAGACCAGTACATTAACACAGAAGACCAGTACAGTAACACAGAAGACCAGTACAGTAACACTGAATTCCAGTACAGTAACACATAAGACCAGTACAGTAACACAGAAGACCTGTACAGTAACACAGAAGACCAGTACAGTAACACAGAAGACCAGTACAGTAACACAGAAGACCAGTACAGTAACACAGAAGACCAGTACAGTAACACAGAAGACCAGTACAGTAACACAGAAGACCAGTACAGTAACACAGAAGACCAGCACAGTAACACAGAATACCAGTACAGTAACACAGAAGACCAGTACAGTAACCCAGAAGACCAGTACAGTAACACAGAAGACCAGTACAGTAACACAGAAGACCAGTACAGTAACACAGAAGACCAGTACAGTAACACAGAAGACCAGCACAGTAACACAGAAGACCAGCACAGTAACACACAATACCAGTACAGTAACACAGAAGACCAGTACAGTAACACAGAAAACCAGCACAGTAACACAGAAGACCAGTACAGTAACACAGAAGACCAGTACAGTAACACTGAATACCAGTACAGTAACACAGAAGACCAGTACAGTAACAGAGAAGACCAGAACAGTAACACAGAAGACCAGTACAGTAACACAGAAGACCAGCACAGTAACACAGAAGACCAGTACAGTAACACAGAAGACCAGTACAGTAACACAGAAGACCAGTACAGTAACACAAAAGACCAGTACAGTAACACAGAAGACCAGTGCAGTAACACAGAAGACCAGTACAGTAACACAGAAGACCAGTACAGTAACACAGAAGACCAGTACAGTAACACAGAAGACCAGTACAGTAACACAGAAGACCAGTACAGTAACACAGAAGACCAGCACAGTAACACAGAATACCAGTACAGTAACACAGAAGACCAGTACAGTAACACAGAAGACCAGTACAGTAACACTGAAGACCAGTACAGTAACACAGAAGACCAGTACAGTAACACAGAAGACCAATACAGTAACACAGAAGACCAGTACAGTAACACAGAAGACAAGTACTGTAACACAGACTAGTACAGTAACACAGAAGACCAGTACAGTAACACAGAAGACCAGTACAGTAACACAGAAGACCAGTACAGTAACACAGAAGACAAGTACAGTAACACAGAATACCGGTACAGTAACACAGAAGACCAGTACAGTAACACAGAAGACCAGTACAGTAACACAGAAGACCAGTACAGTAACACATAAGACCAGTACAGTAACTCAGAAGACCAGTACAGTAACACAGAAGACCAGTACAGTAACACAGAAGAACAGTACAGTAACACAGAAGACCAATACAATAACACAGAAGACAAGTACAGTAACACAGAAGACCAGCACAGTAACACAGAATACCAGTACAGTAACACAGAAGACCAGTACAGTAACACAGAAGACCAGTACAGTAACACAGAAGACCAGTACAGTAACACAGAAGACCAGTACAGTAACACAGACGACCAGTACAGTAACACAGAAGAACAGTACAGTAACACAGAAGACCAGTACAGTAACACAGAAGACCAGTACAGTAACACAGAAGACCAGTACATCTCTACTGCTCCTGCCTACTTTCTGTACTCGACTGAAGAAGCCTACTGTGTAGGCGAAACGTTTCGGAATAAAGTTGCCTAAATGTTGCCTATGTGTCTTATCTACCAACCTGTCGGTATTGTATACCATTTGGTGTACAGTGTCTTGAACGATTCCTTACTAAGGTTTCGGAACGCTGTTCTCAGGTTTGCCAGGCGCCCATATGCTGGAGCAGTTATCTGGTTGATGTGTGCTTCCGGAGACATGCTCGGTGTTATACTCACTCCAAGATCTTTCTCCTTGAGCGAGGATTGCAGTCTTTGGCCACCTAACCTATACTCCGTCTGCGGTCTTCTGTGCCCTTCCCCGATCTTCATGACTTTGCATTTGGCTGGGTTGAATTCGAGAAGCCAGTTGCTGGACCAGGTGTCCAGCCTGTCCAGGTCTCTTTGAAGTCTTGCTTGATCCTCATCTGATTTAATTCTCCTCATTAACTTCACATCATCTGCGAACAGGGACACTTCTGAGTCTAACCCTTCCATCATGTCGTTCACATGTACCAAAAATAGCACTGGTCCTAGGACCGACCCCTGTGGGACCCCGCTCGTCACAGGTGCCCACTGTGATACCTCATCACGTACCATGACTCGTTGTTGCCTCCCTGTCAGATATTCTCTGATCCATTGCAGTGCCCTTCCTGTTATATGCGCCTGATCCTCTAGCTTCTGCACTAAATTCTTGTGAGGAACTGTGTCAAAGGCCTTCTTGCAGTCCAAGAAGATGCAATCAACACACCCCTCTCTCTCGTGTCTTACTTCTGTTACTTTATCATAAAACTCCAGAAGGTTTGTGACACAGGATTTGCCTTCCATGAATCCGTGCTGGTTGGCGTTTATACTCTTGTTCCGTTCCAGGTGCTCCACCACTCTCCTCCTGATAATCTTCTCCATAACTTTGCATACTATACACATCAGTGACACAGGTCTATAGTTTAGTGCCTCTTTTCTGTGTCCTTTTTTAAAAATGGGAACTACATTTGCAGTCTTCCATACCTCAGGTAGTTGCCCAGTTTTCAGGGATGTGTTGAAGATTGTGGTAAGTGGCACACACAGCATATCCGCTTCCTCTCTATGGACCCACGGGGTGATGTTGTCCGGTCCCATTTCCTTTGATGTATCGATGTCCCTTAGCAGCTTCTTCACCTCCTCCTCATTTGTATGTATGTCATCCAACACTTGTTGGTATATTCCTCGCTGGTGTCTCCCTCTGTTCTGTCCCCCCAGATGCCTTCCTTAAATCCTCACATACTTTTTGATCGTTTCTTGTGAGTTCCCCACCTTCTTTCCTCAGCCTTATCACCTGGTCTTTGACTGTTGTCTTCCTCCTAATGTGGCTATACAGCAGTTTCGGGTCAGACTTGACTTTCGATCCTATGTCGTTCTTGTACTGTCGCTGGGCCTCCCTCCTTATCTCTGCATACTCGTTTCTGGCTCTTCTACTAATCTCCTTATTTTCCTGGGTCCTTTGCCTCCTGTACCTTTTCCATTCTCTGGTGCACTTAGTTTTTGCTTCCCTACACCTTTGGGTAAACCAAGGACTCGCTTTGGTCTTCCTATTATTTCTATTTCCCTTGGGAACAAACCTTTCCTCTGCCTCCTTGCACTTTGTTGTAACATATTCCATCATTTCGTTTACTGATTTTCCTAACAGTTCTCTGTCCCACTGAACCTCCTGCAGGAAGTTCCTCATACCTGTGTAATTCCCCCTTTTATAGTTTGGCTTTTACCATTCAATTCCTGTTACCTGTGTGTGTGTGTGTGTGTGTGTGTGTGTGTGTGTGTGTGTGTGTGTGTGTGTGTGTGTGTGTGTGTACTCACCTAGTTGTAGTTGCAGGGGTCTTATCACAGCTCTTGGCCCCGCCTCTTCACTGGTCACTACTAGGTCACTCTTCCTGCTCCACGAGCTTTATCATACCTCTTCTTAAAGCTATGTATGGATCCTGCCTCCACTACATCACTTCCCAGACTAATCCACTTCTGACAACTTTGTGACTGAATTGAGACACTTATGCAACATATGGGAATCTTTATTGAAGAAACGTTTCGCCACACAGTGGCTTCATCAGTCCAATACAAAGTAGAAGTGGGTAAGGAGAGTAGAAGTTTGAGGTAATCAGTCCCTCAACCTGGAATCGATGTGTTCAGTCCATCACTCTTGTAGGAAGTGCAGCATAGGGCCAGAGAGGTGGCTTATATACTGCGGTGAGATGAGTTGAAGCAGGAAGAGGCGGGGTCACAGTGGGACCTGCCACTAGTACAAGTAGGTCGTCGTCCAAAGGTTGGGCAAGCGTTGAAGTCTTTGTACCAAGATCCCATGATGTTGCAGTGTCTGACAGATGTGATGAATGGTTTTGAAAACCGACAAGTTGAAGAATTGAGACACTTATGCAACATATGGGAATCTTTATTGAAGAAACGTTTCGCCACACAGTGGCTTCATCAGTCCAATACAAAGTAGAAGTGGGTAAGGAGAGTAGAAGTGATGGACTGAACACATCGATTCCAGGTTGAGGGACTGATTACCTCAAACTTCTACTCTCCTTACCCACTTCTACTTTGTATTGGACTGATTAAGCCACTGTGTGGCGAAACGTTTCTTCAATAAAGATTCCCATATGTTGCATAAGTGTCTCAATTCTTCAACTTGTCGGTTTTCAAAACCATTCATCACAACTTTGTGACTGAAGAAATCCCTCCTAACATCCCTGTGATTCATCTGAGTCTTAAATCTCCAACTGTGACCCCTTGTTGCTGTGTCACATCTTTGGAACATCCTGTCTCTGTCCAACTTGTCAGTTTTTCTCAGTATTTTATATGTCGTTATCATATCCCCCTCTTTCTCTCCTGTCCTCCAGTGTTGCCAGGTCGATTTCCCTTAAAAAGTGACATTACATTTAGAATCAGCGTTGCAAACATTAGTGACATTAGGTAGGCCTCTGTTATGAAAATGAAGAAATTTGCGTATATAACTCTGAAGCGTTTATAACCCAAGTTTGAGTATCTTCCAATAACACTGAGAACAATTGTCACCGTCAGCGCCGGTGAGAGCATTGTGTTACCTGTGACGTGTTTACCACTGTTGGTTATTGTCACTGTCAGCACCACTGAGAGCACTGTGCTACTGGTGATGTGTTTGCCACTGTTGGTTATTGTCACTGCCAGCACCACTGAGAGCACTGTACTAGCAGTGATGTGTTAACCACTTGGTTATTGTCACTGTCAGCACCACTGAGAGCACTGTGCTACCCCTGGTAGTGTTCCTCGATGATTGTTCACCATCTTCATCGCTGACTGCTCTGGGTGTGAATGAAAAATTGTATCATTAAACACATATTGGAACCCATTTGTTGACAGGACAACGGCAGGTTTTCCACATGTTCTCTGTAGTTGTCAGCTTAAGTATTTCTGATAACTTTTTTTTTTTGCAACTAACCATAAAGCATACCACGCATTTTTCTCCTCACTTACTAGTATACAATTAAACTACTCATCTCAAAGAAGCTCGAAAATCTGTGGACCAACAAATTCATCCCCATTGATTTTTGCTTCATTGACCCTCGAGTCTTCAAGTTGACGATACTGATCTTTTTTGGTTTAAGGGTTCATTGAATGTCAGGGTGGCTAATCCTTTTTGATGTAATGAGAAGTCCTCGTCCGGATATCCCACTCACAAAGAAAACAGCAATACTTAGTGTAGCCTCGCTGCAGTACATGCAAAATAGCAGCAACTTCAAGTCGCCACAAAGCTTCCATTGATATCTGTTGTAGTTCATGCAGTTCAAAATGTACCTTATGTTATTATGTACTTCCTTAATTTAGTCTGCATAACCAACTGGAACTGATGGCAAAATGTTGCCAGCATGAAACAAGCAGCGTTTAGAAGATGAATCAATGGACAGTCTTCATTAATCAGGATTATGAATAATACTTACAGCTGTAAGCAGACCATCGATGTCGTGACAGGCTAGAAGGTCACTTTCCAGGATGAAGCATGGAATGAAATCTTTTTGAAGGTCACGAAACGTAAGCTAACATCACCAGTGAGGAGATTTCACTTCTACAGTTTGGGTCCCAAAAGTTCGTCAGTCTTTCTCTGTGATAGTTCTATTGTGGAAAATACTGCATATATTTTCCAGAAATACAGTAGTTATATGTAAATAGATGGCCATACTGTATTTAATAATTTTTTTTATAAAAAATGGGAAACTGCGCCTGAGCAGAGGAGACTCGCCATTGTTGGTTGAACTGGACACAAACGTTAGTGAATATTGGGAAGAATTTTCGTGCTCTAGAAGTAAAATTGGGCTGACACCTCTCAAATAGGACACGAAATTGTTGGATGTGCATTCCTGCATGAAGTGAGATATCAGACGACTGCACAAGACAGCTCCAGGAACCTCAGATAAGCTATCTAGATTTGTGTTATAATTCTGGCTAGTATTTTCATAAATTTAGACAGTGAGGTTTTCTGAGTATGATACACCTTGATCTCCAGTCAAATTGGTGAGTGATTTTAAGATATTCTCCTTCTGTTATGTGTATGTGTATCTATAATCATTTTTAATTTTAATATACAGTCCACAAACTTATATATTTACCAGAATTCTTGTTGATGCATCTTTCATTTGTAATTAATAGGTCTAGAGCAACTTGTGGATAAGACAGTTGTAGGTATCGAAGGGGGACATTTTTGCGACCTTGGTGTCCCAAATTCCTACTTGTCTATGTAACTGATAAATAATAATTATCTTTGTTATCATTTACTGTTATGTACATAATGAGTTACATTCAGATAAATGCAATTTTCCACATCTATATCTCCGGTAAGGTAGTTTAATATCATTTGCAGTTTGACACACATCAATTTATGAACATATTCTGGGTCTTGTGTAATTGAAGACTGACAAGTTTCACAGGATCCGTCATCCTTCTCCTCCTTTGACTCGAGGGAGAATGAGTTCGGGGGTTCAGAAATGGACTGTCCTTGGCAGTGAAATACGTACGTATAGCAGAGGCTATATTTAGGATATCATACAGTCCACTTAATTTTCTCTTGCAAATACGTCTCTTGACTGGAGGTACCAAGCAGAAGTAACAATTACTTACATGATCTGTTGGCTCCCTCCAAACCTCGGACACTATCAAAAAGATAGATTTCCTATTCCGATACAACGTGGGGCCCAGCGTGGGGACCAGCGTGGGGCCCAGCGTGAGGCCCAGCTTGGAGCCCAGCGTAGGGCCCAGCTCTTAATCTGATCTCCAATTTTACAGCCAACATATAGGTGATAGACTTTCTTAATCACAGCAGTTATAATACTTTTGCGAGAGAAAAGCCAGTTCTGAGCACATATACTGTTCACGCAGTTAAGGGACATCTTTTCTAAATTTAACTGAAAAAATAAAACATCCAAAGCAAATACTAAACTGAGTTTGAGAGGCGAGCACTGCATGACTTACGACTGACAGGCGAGCACTGCATGACTTACGACTGACAGGCGAGCACTGCATGACTTCCGACTTGACTTAAAAACAAACGGTGTCCAAATCAAAGTAAGTTTCACAATTGGTGGTCCAGTCAGCACAAGTCTGTCCCCATCAGCACCTCCATAAAAAATAAGACGAAACTTGAAAAAGAAAACAGCTGCTGATGAGAAATAATAGAAATTTCAAGCATTGTTTTAAAACTCACACAATGTGAAATTATTTAAAATTACACAATGTGTGATTATATTTACCATCCTGCCTTCCCACATCAAGGGTAACACCAACCTGCCTTCCCACATCAAGGGTAACACCAACCTGCCTTCCCACATCAAGGGTAACACCAACCTGCCTTCCCACATCAAGGGTAACACCAACCTGCCTTCCCACATCAAGGGTAACACCAACCTGCCTTCCCACATCAAGGGTAACACCAACCTGCCTTCCCACATCAAGGGTAACACCAACCTGCCTTCCCACATCAAGGGTAACAGCAACCTGCCTTCCCACATCAAGGGTAACAGCAACCTGCCTTCCCACATCAAGGGTAACAGCAACCTGCCTTCCCACATCAAGGGTAACAGCAACCTGCCTTCCCACATCAAGGGTAACAGCAACCTGCCTTCCCACATCAAGGGTAACAGCAACCGGCCTTCCCACATCAAGGGTAACAGCAACCGGCCTCAGTATATTTCTTTACAGTTTGCAATTTTCTCTATAAAGAAATGGCTAGTTTTATTTCCTCTGCATTTTGGCTTTAAATCAGTGTTAACAGTCACAAAAAAAAACAATGTAATAACCTCACGAAACATTGTAATAACCTCTCTACCGCGGGGCTTAAACCTGCGGTAGAGAGTTGCAAAAACTTCAGCCCGACTAGTTAGCCACTGGACCAGCCGGTCCAGTGGCTAACGTGGTATGGTTTAACATTGTGGTTGTTATTAGGTAATTTGATTCTCTTCTTCTAAATCCTTTATGGGTTAATGTAGGTCACTCTGATTAGTTCTATGACATTAGATCAATTATAATGGAAGGATTTTGATCCAAATCAAATGAAATTGTTATCTAGTGGTTTTTGAAGAAGATAATTAGGAAAACTTGATAGTAAAAATAGTAGAATTGCCGACAAAATGTTAGGTAAATGGACACAGATGTATCTAATGTGACATTTTACTGCTGCAACGTTTCACTCTACAGTTGCGCTATTACACCCCCTGATTTTAATGCTTTCGACAATCAACAGAGTAAACTATTTGAGATAAGGCTCACTCTTCTTCGGGCAAATGGTGGATCTTGATTCATCACTCTGAAGTATATGATCGGTTAAAGAAAGATCATTTCGTTGTAAGGAGAACAAATGGCCACTTTAATACAGTGGGTATCGATGTGGCTCTCGAATAGACAATAAACTAAAAGGAAGGACCACACTGCTGAATGGGAGCTTGTTTACCAGGAAGTCTTCCTCATAAAGAAATTTCAAGAGCTGATGAACATACCTTGGGAAAGGTTCACAATATTCTAACCAGTGAATGAGTCCAGCACTGAATGTCAAGATGCTCCGATCTTTGACTATAGCAACAAGTTTCGAAAGGTAATGTTATAACCCTTTCAAAACCACTATTAATATCTATTCACAAGCAAACGCTGCCCACTTTTCTAAGTGTAGGACAATTAGATATGCAGACAAAAAAACAGTAATGCCATCACACATCATCTGAATGTTGAGAGAAAAGTTAATATCGCCAAGGAGAGAGGAATGTTAATGGCAGAAATTCTTGCCTACGATGTTTCACTTTCATCTTCATTAGACATGATGCTGCTGCTACTATAACCATCAAGTCTCATCTCATGTGTTTAGTTTACCAAAAAAATTAGATATCACTGACAGAAATTTCCCCCCAAAAAGCATAGTCTGAAAACCAGTATTGCTGACGTTATGAATCAGTTTGGAAGGTTGTCAGTTAAGGAAAATAACACATTTGAAGACCTGTTTACAATGTTTTACAATAATGTGAATATTAATGTAAATGTGGGATCTCTTGTGCCAAGTGTTGCTCAGTCTTTGATATATCCACTTAGGTCATTATATCCTTGAACAATATATGTTGTTTACACACTGTACCACACTAAATGTTATTTATTAATGTTCAGCAGGTAAAAGTTTGTCAAGTTACACCATCAACACCAGATATTTTCCTTGTCGATTCACTCACAAACTGTTTTAAAAACAGTCTAGACTTAACCCAGGAAGTCGCAAGACTCAAGATTTCTAATGAAACATTTCAGACAATTTGAGTGAAATTTAAATCACAAACTATGATTACTTTAGGTCAGGAAGTTTCTCGTAGCTACTTTCAAAGTTTGTTATTGTGCACAGTGCACCTTAGAACAGTTTTTCATGTTCATGAAATTACCAAATTTATTGTGTTTCTTCAGATTCAGCTTATAATCTCCGATGCAGTAGATTAAGTTATTTTCTGACAAGTAACACTACTCTACCCACTTCCTGTTTCCATCAGTAAGTTTAGTTAATATACTTATACGTGGCTTGTTCAGAGTCATGTTTCAAACATGTTCCAGACATTTTTACTAAATTTTCAATTTAAACCTGGATTTATTTATTGCATTAAACTTTTTCCTGAACTTTCAGTAAGTTGAGAATGTAATAAAGTTGGTAGAATTACCGACAATATGTAAAGTAAAAGGCACAAGTGCAACTAATGTGACATTTTATTGTGGCAACGTCTCGCTCTCCAGGAGCTTTATCAGTGGCTTGATAAAGATCCTGGAGAGCGAAACGTTGCCACAATAAAATGTCACATTAGTTGCACTTGTGTCCTTTTACTTAAGTTGAGAATGTATTAGAATTAAGCTTTTAAAGTATAAAACATATATATACATTACTATGGCACTCTCATCAGCAAATATCATGACTTTTATTACTGTTGAGAATATGTAACAGCTGTAAAAATAATGTACAAAAATATATTATTTCAGACGACGTATAATTCAAGAATGAAAAATTGTGTTGCTGCTGACTAATAAAAATCCCTTAAAGCCGTTTAATTTGCATAAAAGAACACTACATCAACACAAGAATAGTTGTTCAATATGGAAGAAGGATAAAGTAATAAGAAGAGGAACAGTAACACACAAGAACAGTACAGTAACACACAAGAACAGTACAGTAACACACAAGAACAGTACAGTAACACACAAGAGCAGTACAGTAACACACAAGAACAGTACAGTAACACACAAGAACAGTACAGTAACACACAAGAACAGTACAGTAACACACAAGAACAGTACAGTGACACACAAGAGCAGTACAGTAACACACAAGAACAGTACAGTGACACACAAGAGCAGTACAGTAACACACAAGAACAGTACAGTAACACACAAGAACAGTACAGTAACACACAAGAACAGTACAGTAACACACAAGAACAGTACAGTGACACACAAGAGCAGTACAGTAACACACAAGAACAGTACAGTGACACACAAGAGCAGTACAGTAACACACAAGAACAGTACAGTAACACACAAGAACAGTACAGTAACACACAAGAACAGTACAGTAACACACAAGAACAGTACAGTAACACACTAGAGCAGTACAGTCTACAACACACAACAATGCAGAGATATGCAGGAACAGTAGATTAACATAATAGTAAATGAAATTGTAATGTAAGAGCCATGAACAAGGTCTACAAGCTGTGTGTGTGTTTGTGTGTGTGTGTGTGTGTGTGTGTGTGTGTGTGTGTGTGTGTGTGTGTGTGTGTGTGTGTGTGTGTGTGGTCATGAATACTTTCTTTCAGTAGGTCAGAGAAATAAAGAATTGAAGTAAAATCTGAGAGACTTATTAAAGGATAAATATTTATCTCTGGCAATTCTATCATTCGTAAGAAACTTACCGGCGTCTTCTTGTTAAGTCAGTACAAGTTTCTCTCGACTCGCACTTCTTCACATCTTCACTTCTCTCATTAAAATTTTCTTGAAAATACTGTATAACAACATTCTCCACTTTATTTATTGATGATTGTATTAGAATTTATACAAAAGAATTTGTATATTTCCGTTTTATTCCCTGTGTAATATAATTTTATCTTAACAGAACTGAGAGAAAATGCAGATATGTGTATGCGAATGTGTGAACATGAGTGAACATGTGTGTGTGAGTGGCAGAGAGATTGAATTGTGACATACTATACGTGTGCAAGGGAACTGTTGTTTACATAGATGTAAACAATAGTTGAACCTGGGGAAGTGAGGAAGGCAGTTCATCTGAGGGCCCACAGATGGACTTCTGGAGACACGGAACTAGGGGAAGCAAACACGCACGCTCACACACACACGACTATGACCTCACCTAACTATGACCACACCTGGCTAGAACCACACCTCTCTATGACCTCGCCTGACTATGACCACATCTATAACCATTCATGGCTATGACCTCTCCTGACTGACCACTAATGACTATGACCACTCCTGACTGCGACCACACTTAACTAGAGCAGCTAGAAAAGACTAAGTCTGCACGCAGCAAGATCAACAGAAGGGGCCAAAAAAACGCTAATATTGAGGAAGCAACAAAAATGCAGAACCCGGGAAAGTGAATAAGGAAGTTTATCTGAGGGGACAAAAATGGAATTAGGGAAAGCACCAAAAAATAGAAGTGGGGAGTATGGAAGGGATGGCATCCGCGGCCCACGGATGGAGAATTGGAAACATAAACCAGAAGATAAGCAGAGAAAAGGAAAGGGAGAAAAAGGAAAGTGGGAGAGGGAGAATACCCGAGAACATCTTGGGAAGCCCCAAGATGGTAGAGAGTGGAGGGGGGAGCACCTTTAGGACGAACCACTGGCCTCCAGGTGGCAGGTCTGGTAACTCAGAGACTGACGGTGGTAGCAAACTTTTCTAGTAATTGCTAATAAAAATAGATAATAATTTTTCCCCGAAAGCATATGAACCGTAGAGTAGGTTGGAGATTGGAATGGTCTGGAGGAGACAGTAGTGGATGCTAACTATTGACACAACTTCAGAAGTAGATATGAGGCCACAAATAAGTGATGCCGATCACAGTAATATAGGAGGCAAGGCCTGGAGCTGAGTCTCGACCCCTGCAAATATAATTCGGTTCATTGCTGTGGGAGATAACATGATTATTCAGTAGTTAACAGGGTGAGATAGATGACAGCAGGGTGAAAGGGATGACAGCAGGACGAGAGAGGTAGTCAAGAGTGAGGGTAATCGTAGCTTTTATGTGTCTCCTGAGATGGTAAATTTCTAGCTGATGAGATAGAGATTTTTTGAGTATCGATATAGAGATATTGACATAAATGAAGATGTGAAAAAGATACTAAGAGAGAAAAGAGACTTATTTAATTATTTAATTATTATTTCTGGTTTCTCTTTACCATTCTTATGGTGAAGAGCAGCCGGTGTATTTGAATTATCTTGTTTCCACATTCTTATATCTCTCACAGGAATTTTATTTTTTATATTGGTTATATTTGGTTACTGTAACCAAAGTGACTCCAGTCTAGGGATGTATCGGATGTGAAAATTTAGATATCCGCGGATGTGGATGTGTATTTGGATGTCTGTCTTACTTTGCGGATGTGGATGCAAATGCGGACATCTGCTTACAGTACAATTCGGATGCGGATGCGGATTGCGGATGTCACATCTTGACATCCTACCGGGTGCGGATGCGGATTTTGCTGGATAGTCATAGAACACCAGTTTTTTTTATTACCGTATAACAAATATTCTTGTGAGTGAGGGACTGAACACATCGACTCCAGGCTAAGGGACTGATTACCTCAGACTCCTCTCCTTATGCGTTCCTACTCTGCATTGGACTGATGAAGCCACTGTGTGGCGAAACGTTTCTTCAAGAAAGATTCCCATATGTTGCATAAGTGTCTCAGTTCTTCAAGCTGTCAGTTTCCAAACCATTTATCACATATTTATTTGTATTTAACACCATTTCAACAATTTCACCATCACTCAAGGACTGCACAACAACTGGAGTTATGTAATGACTGACGCTCTACACAAAAGAAAGAAGGAACACTGCAGCAAGCCTACTGGCCCATGCGAGGCAGGCCCAATTTTCCCACCTTGGATAGTTTCAAATTTAGGTTGGATAAATACATGAGTGAGAGGAGTTGGGACTGGAGTGGGCCCTTGTGTAAGAAAGGGAGCATTGGTCACACAAGCAAAAATAACTTTTGGTTGTACTAGTACTGGACGTGACCCAAACAACGAAAATCACATCAAATTTGTAGCTATGTACCATATGACAAGTATTTAATTTCATTTTATAATTAGTCCATTATAGTTTTAAGAAGTTTCAAACAGGTATAAGCTTGACAACGGCCACTTACAAATAAAATTACTTTTAATTTAAAATTCAATTGCAATTACTAAAAAAATAATTAATTGCATTCAGCTTTAATTATAATTACAGCTACTCCAAGCCTGGCCGTTGAAGCCTCTCACCGTCACAGCTTGTCCTTGCCGTTACAGCCTGTCCTTTCTGTTACAGCCTGTCCTCCCTGTTACAGCCTGTCCTCTCTGTTACAGCCTGTCCTTCCTGTTACAGCCTGTCCTCCCTGTTACAGCCTGTCCTCCCTGTTACAGCCTGTCCTCTCTGTTACAGCCTGTCCTCCCTGTTACAGCCTGTCCTCTCTGTTACAGCCTGTCCTCCATGTTACAGCCTGTCCTCTCTGTTACAGCCTGTCCTCTCTGTTACAGCCTGTCCTCTCAAATACAACTTGTCCTATCGGGCACATACTGTTACAGCCTGTCCTCCCTGTTACAGCCTGTCCTCTCTGTTACAGCCTGTCCTCTCTGTTACAGCCTGTCCTCTCTGTTACAGCCTGTCCTCCCTGTTACAGCCTGTCCTCCCTGTTACAGCCTGTCCTCTCTGTTACAGCCTGTCCTCTCTGTTACAGCCTGTCCTCTCTGTTACAGCCTGTCCTCCATGTTACAGCCTGTCCTCTCTGTTACAGCCTGTCCTCTCTGTTACAGCCTGTCCTCTCAAATACAACTTGTCCTATCGGGCACATACTGTTCTTTCCCTTACACGCTCTTCTCTCCGTCACAGCTCCTTTACGTCAGAACCTCTCCTCTACGTTACTGGTTTACCTCATTAACATAATGGGCTATTATTTTCTCCATCACAACCCCTCCTGTCTGTCACATTATCTCTTCACTGCCAAAATCCTCTCCCCCGCAACAGCATCTCAACTCCTGCAGATCCTATGGCCACTTTGACTCAGCAAATAGTAAAGACACGATTGCAAATTCTGATTATTCACCAGATTAAAATAGCTAAAGATGCATAATACCTCAGGCGATATATTAAGGTGTCTTATTTGAAATATGATACCAGATTTTTAACAAATATCCTAAAAAATAACAAAAAATATATTGCAAGAACAATATATGCCAAAGTGTTATCCTATTACTCCATTTAGCGGTCGTTGCCCAGAAATTTTGTTTCTAAATGCTCAAGTGTTATCGTCCTCGGCATGGATATGAGGTGCACAGTAAACTAGCCTCATCGGTGGCATAATCTAAGTCAATCTTCAGAGCCTATCCTGTCCATAACAAGATTACTGTCTCGCCGTAACAGCGTGTCCTATCAGATACAGCTTGCTGTTTCGTTCTTAGCCTGTTCTTTCCGTCATAGCCTGTTATTTCTTTAGTTTATATCGCAGCATGTCCTCTCCGTCTCAACCTGTCTTCTCCGATACAGCCCATACTTATCATCATAGCCTCTCCTTTCTGTTACAGCCTGTTCTCTCCGCCACAGGCTGTCATCTCCATATCAGGCTCTCTTCTTCGCCACAGGCTCTCTCTTCTATCACAGCCTATCCTCCTTTCTGTCACAGCGTGTCCTCCTCTCCGTCACAGTGTGTCCTCCTCTCCGTCACAGTGTGTCCTCCTCTCCGTCACAGCCTATCCTCATCTCTGTCACAGCCTATACTCCTCTCCGTCACAGCCTATACTCCTTTCTGTCACAGCCTATCCTCCTCTCCGTCAGAGATTATCCTCCTCTCTGTCACAGCCTATCCTCTCCGCCACAGCCTATCCTCCTCTCCGTCACAGCCTATCCTCATCTCTGTCACAGCCTATCCTCCTCTCCGTCACAGCCTATCCTCCTCTCTGTCACAGCCTATCCTCCTTTCTGTCACAGCGTGTCCTCCTCTCTGTCACAGCCTATCCTCCTCTCTGTCACAGCGTGCCCTATCTGTCACAGCCTACCCTCCTCTCCGTCACAGCCTATCCTCATCTCTGTCACAGCCTATGATCCTCTCCGTCACAGCCTATCCTCCTCTCTGTCACAGCCTATCCTCCTTTCTGTCACAGCGTGTCCTCCTCTCTGACACAACCCATCCTCCTCTCTGTCACAGCCTATCCTACTCTCTGTCACAGCCTATCCTCCTCTCCGTCACAGCCTATCCTCCTCTCTGTCACAGCCTATCCTCATTTCTGTCACAGCGTGTCCTCCTCTAGGTCATAGCCTATCCTCCTCTCTGTCACAGCCTATCCTCCTCTCTGTCACGACCTATCCTCCTCTCTGTCACAGCCTATCCTCCTCTCTGTCACAGCCTATCCTCCTCTCTGTCACAGCGTGTCATCCTCTCTGTCACAGCGTGTCCTCCTCTCTGTCACAGCCTATCCTCCTCTCTGTCACAGCGTGTCCTCCTCTCTGTCACAGCGTGTCCTCCTCTCTGTCACAGCCTATCCTCCTCTCTGTCACAGCCTATCCTCCTCTCTGTCACAGCCTATCATCCCCTCTGTCACAGCCCATCCTCCTTTCTGTCACAGCGTGTCCTACTCTCTGTCACAGCCTATCCTCCTCTCTGTCACAGCCTATCCTCCTCTCTGTCACGGCCTATCCTTCTCTCTGTCACAGCGTGTCCTCCTCTCTGTCACAGCCTATCCTCCTCTGTCACGCGTGTTTCCCCTCTCATTTACAGCCTATCCTACCTCTGTCCATAGCCTATCCTCCTCTCTGTCACGACCTATCCTCCTCTCTGTCACAGCCTATCCTCCTCTCTGTCACAGCCTATCCTCCTATCTGTCACAGCCTATCCTCCTCTCTGTCACAGCCTATCCTCCTCTCTGTCACGACCTATCCTCCTCTCTGTCACAGCCTATCCTCCTCTCTGTCCAGCCTATCCTCCTCTCTTCACAACCTATCCTCCTCTCTGTCACGGGCCCATCCTCCTCTCTGTCACGGCCTATCCTTCCTCTCTGTCACAGCCTATCCTCCTCTCTGTCACAGCCTATCCTCCTCTCTGTACAGCCTATCCTCCTCTCTGTCACAGCCTATCCTCCTCTCTTCACAGCCTATCCTCCCTCTGTCACAGCCTATCCTCCGCTCTGTCACGGCCCATCTTCCTCTCTGTCACAGCCTATCCTCCTCTCTGTCATGGCCTATCCTCCTCTCTGTCACAGCCTATCCTCCTCTCTGTCACAGCCTATCCTCCTCTCTGTCACAGCCTATCCTCCTCTCTGTCACAGCCTATCCTCCTCTCTGTCACAGCCTATCCTCCTTTCTGTCACAGCGTGTCCTACTCTCTGTCACAGCCTATCTTCCTCTCGTCCCCAGCCTATCCTCCTCTCTGCAAAGGCCTATCCTTCTCTCTGCACAGCGTGTCCTTCTGTCACAGCCTATCCTCCTCTGTCACAGCCTATCCTCCTCTCTGTCACAGCCTATCCTCCTCTCTGTCACAGCCTATCCTCCTCTCTGTCACGACCTATCCTCCTCTCTGTCACAGCGTGTCCTCCTCTCTGTCACAGCCTATCCTCCTCTCTGTCACGACCTATCCTCCTCTCTGTCACAGCCTATCCTTTTCTCTGACACAGCGTGTCCTCCTCTCTGTCACAGCCTATCCTCCTCTCTGTCACGACCTGTCCTCCTCTCTGTTACAGCCTATCCTCCTCTCTGTCACGACCTATCCTCCTCTCTGTCACAGCCTATCCTCCTCTCTGTCACAGCGTGTCCTCCTCTCTGTCACAACCTATCCTCCTCTATGTCACGACCTATCCTCCTCTCTGTCACGACCTATCCTCCTCTCTGTTACAGCCTATTCTCCTCTCTGTCACGACCCATCCTCCTCTCTGTCACAGCCTATCCTCCTCTCTGTCACAGCCTATCCTCCTCTCTGTCACAGCCTATCCTCCTCTCTGTCACAGCGTGTCCTCCTCTCTGCCACAGCCTATCCTCCTCTCTGTCACAGCCTATCCTCCTCTCTGTCACAGCCTATCCTCCTCTCTGTCACAGCCTATCCTCCTCTCTGTCACAGCGTGTCCTCCTCTCTGTCACGGCGTGTCCTCCTCTCTGTCACAGCGTGTCCTCCTCTCTGTCACAGCCTATCCTCCTCTCTGTCACAGCGTGTCCTCCTCTCTGTCACAGCGTGTCCTCCTCTCTGTCACAGCCTATCCTCCTCTCTGTCACAGCATATCCTCCTCTCGTCACAGCGTGTCCCCTCCCCTGTCACAGCCTATCCTCCCTCTGTCACAGCGTGTCCTCCTCTCTGTCACAGCCTATCCCCTCTCTGTCACAGCCCATCCTCCTCTCTGTCACAGCGTGTCCTCCTCTCTGTCACAGCCTATCCTCCTCTCTGTCACAGCCTATCCTCCTCTCTGTCACAGCGTGTCCTCCTCTCTGTCACAGCCTATCCTCCTCTCTGTCACAGCGTGTCCTCCTCTCTGTCACAGCGTGTCCTCCTCTCTGTCACAGCCTATCCTCCTCTCTGTCACAGCGTGTCCTCCTCTTTGTCACAGCCTGTCCTCCTCTCTGTCACAGCCTATCCTCCTCTCTGTCACAGCGTGTCCTCCTCTCTGTCAAAAGCGTGTCCTCCTCTCTGTCACAGCCTATCCTCCTCCTGTCACAGCCTATCCTCCTCTCTGTCACAGCCTATCCTCCTCTCTGTCACAGCGTGTCCTCCTCTCTGTCACAGCCTATCCTCCTCTCTGTCACAGCCTATCCTCCTCTCTGTCACAGCCTATCCTCCTCTCTGTCACAGCGTGTCCTCCTCTCTGCCACAGCCTATCCTCCTCTCTGTCACAGCCTATTTCCCCCTCTCTGTCACAGCCTATCCTCCTCTCTGTCACAGCGTGTCCTCCTCTCTGTCACAGCCTATCCTCCTCTCTGTCACAGCGTGTCCTCCTCTCTGTCACAGCCTATCCTCCTCTCTGTCACAGCCTATCCTCCTCTCTGTCACAGCCTATCCTCCTCTCTGTCACAGCCTATCCTCCGCTCTGTCACGGCCTATCTTCCTCTCTGTCACAGCCTATCCTCCTCTCTGTCATGGCCTATCCTCCTCTCTGTCACAGCCTATCCTCCTCTCTGTCACAGCCTATCCTCCTCTCTGTCACAGCCTATCCTCCTCTCTGTCACAGCCTATCCTCCTCTCTGTCACAGCCTATCCTCCTTTCTGTCACAGCGTGTCCTACTCTCTGTCACAGCCTATCTTCCTCTCTGTCACAGCCTATCCTCCTCTCTGTCACGGCCTATCCTTCTCTCTGTCACAGCGTGTCCTCTCTGTCACAGCCTATCCTCCTCTGTCACAGCCTATCCTCCTCTCTGTCACAGCCTATCCTCCTCTCTGTCACAGCCTATCCTCCTCTCTGTCACGACCTATCCTCCTCTCTGTCACAGCGTGTCCTCCTCTCTGTCACAGCCTATCCTCCTCTCTGTCACGACCTATCCTCCTCTCTGTCACAGCCTATCCTTTTCTCTGACACAGCGTGTCCTCCTCTCTGTCACAGCCTATCCTCCTCTCTGTCACGACCTGTCCTCCTCTCTGTTACAGCCTATCCTCCTCTCTGTCACGACCTATCCTCCTCTCTGTCACAGCCTATCCTCCTCTCTGTCACAGCGTGTCCTCCTCTCTGTCACAACCTATCCTCCTCTATGTCACGACCTATCCTCCTCTCTGTCACGACCTATCCTCCCTCTGTTACAGCCTTTCTCCTCTCGTCACGACCAAACCTCCTCTCTGTCACAGCCTATCCTCCTCTCTGTCACAGCCTATCCTCCTCTCTGTCACAGCCTATCCTCCTCTCTGTCACAGCGTGTCCTCCTCTCTGTCACAGCCTATCCTCCTCTCTGTCACGACCTATCCTCCTCTCTGTCACAGCCTATCCTGCTCTCTGTCACGACCTATCCTCCTCTCTGTTACAGCCTATCCTCCTCTCTGTCACAGCCTATCATCCTCTCTGTCACAGCCTATCCTCCTCTCTGTCACGACCTATCCTCCTCTCTGTTACAGCCTATCCTCCTCTCTGTCACAGCCTATCCTCCTCTCTGTCACAGCGTGTCCTCCTCTCTGTCACGGCGTGTCCTCCTCTCTGTCACAGCGTGTCCTCCTCTTCTGCACAGCCCATCCTCCTCTATGTCACAGCGTGTCCTCCTCTCTGTCCACACGCGTGTCCTCCTCTCTGTCACAGCCTATCCTCCTCTCTGTCACAGCCTATCCTCCTCTCTGTCACAGCGTGTCCTCCTCTCTGTCACAGCCTATCCTCCTCTCTGTCACAGCGTGTCCTCCTCTCTGTCACAGCCTATCCTCCTCTCTGTCACAGCCTATCCTCCTCTCTGTCACAGCCTATCCTCCTCTCTGTCACAGCCTATCCTCCGCTCTGTCACGGCCCCATCTCCTCTCTGTCACAGCCTATCCTCCTCTCTGTCATGGCCTATCCTCCTCTCTGTCCCCAGCCTATCCTCCCTCTGTCACAGCCTATCCTCCTCTCTGTCACAGCCTATCCCCTCTCTGTCACAGGGCCTATCCTCCTTTCTGTCACAGCGTGTCCTACTCTCTGTCACAGCCTATCTTCCTCTCTGTCACAGCCTATCCTCCTCTCTGTCACGGCCTATCCTTCTCTCTGTCACAGCGTGTCCTCTCTGTCACAGCCTATCCTCCTCCCGTCACAGCCTATCCTCCTCTCTGTCACAGCCTATCCTCCTCTCTGTCACAGCCTATCCTCCTCTCTGTCACGACCTATCCTCCTCTCTGTCACAGCGTGTCCTCCTCTCTGTCACAGCCTATCCTCCTCTCTGTCACGACCTATCCTCCTCTCTGTCACAGCCTATCCTTTTCTCTGACACAGCGTGTCCTCCTCTCTGTCACAGCCTATCCTCCTCTCTGTCACGACCTGTCCTCCTCTCTTTTTTACAGCCATCCTCCTCTCTGTCACGACCTATCCTCCTCTCTGTCACAAGCCTATCCTCCTCTCTGTCACAGCGTGTCCTCCTCTTTCACAACCTATCCCCCTCTATGTCACGACCTATCCTCCTCTCTGTCACGACCTATCCTCCTCTCTGTTACAGCCTATTCTCCTCTCTGTCACGACCCATCCTCCTCTCTGTCACAGCCTATCCTCCTCTCTGTCACAGCCTATCCTCCTCTCTGTCACAGCCTATCCTCCTCTCTGTCACAGCGTGTCCTCCTCTCTGTCACAGCCTATCCTCCTCTCTGTCACGACCTATCCTCCTCTCTGTCACAGCCTATCCTGCTCTCTGTCACGACCAAACCTCCTCCTGTTACAGCCTATCCTCCTCTCTGTCACGCCTATCATCCTCTCTGTCACAGCCTATCCCCCCTCTCTGTCACGACCTATCCTCCTCTCTGTTACAGCCTATCCTCCTCTCTGTCACAGCCTATCCTCCTCTCTGTCACAGCGTGTCCTCCTCTCTGTCACGGCGTGTCCTCCTCTCTGTCACAGCGTGTCCTCCTCTCTGTCACAGCCTATCCTCCTCTCTGTCACAGCGTGTCCTCCTCTCTGTCACAGCGTGTCCTCCTCTCTGTCACAGCCTATCCTCCTCTCTGTCACAGCATATCCTCCTCTCTGTCACAGCGTGTCCTCCTCTCTGTCACAGCCTATCCTCCTCTCTGTCACAGCGTGTCCTCCTCTCTGTCACAGCCTATCCTCCTCTCTGTCACAGCCTATCCTCCTCTCTGTCAAAAGCGTGTCCTCCTCTCTTCACAGCCTATCCTCCTCTCTGTCACAGCCTATCCTCCTCTCTGTCACAGCGTGTCCTCCTCTCTGTCACAGCCTATCCTCCTCTCTGTCACAGCGTGTCCTCCTCTCTGTCACAGCGTGTCCTCCTCTCTGTCACAGCCTATCCTCCTCTCTGTCACAGCGTTCCTCCCTTTGTCACAGCCTGTCCTCCCTCTCTGTCACAGCCTATCCTCCTCTCTGTCACAGCGTGTCCCCCTCTCTGTCACAGCGTGTCCTCCTCTCTGCACAGCCTATCCTCCTCTCTGTCACAGCCTATCCTCCTCTCTGTCACACCTATCCTCCTCTCTGTCACAGCGTGTCCTCCTCCTGTCACAGCCTATCCTCCTCCTCTGTCACAGCCTATCCTCCTCTCGTCACAGCCTATCCTCCTCTCTTCCCCAGCGTGTCCCCTCTGCCACAGCCTATCCTCCTCTCTGTCACAGCCATCCTTCTCTCTGTCACAGCCTATCCTCCTCTCTGTCACAGGGGTGTCCTCCTCTCTGTCACAGCCTATCCTCCTCTCTGTCACAGCGTGTCCTCCTCTCTGTCACAGCCTATCCTCCTCTCTGTCACAGCCTATCCTCCTCCCCTGCACAGCCTATCCTCCTCTCTGTCACAGCCTATCCTCCTCTCCCGTCAAAAGCCTATCAACCCTCTGTCACAGCCTATCCTCCTCTCTGTCACAGCCTATCCTCCCCCTCTGTCCCCAGCCTATCCTCCCCCTCTGTCACAGCGTGTCCTCTCTCTGTCACAGCCTATCCTCCTCTCTGTCACAGCGTGCCTCCTCTCTGTCACAGCCTATCCTCCTCTCTGTCACAGCCACCTCCTCTCTGTCACACCTATCCTCCACTCTGTCACAGCCTATCCCCTCTCTGTCACAGCCTATCCTCCTACTCTGTCACAGCGTGTCCTCCTCTCTGTCACAGCCTATCCTCCTCTCTGCCACAGCGTGTCCTCCTCTCTGTCACAGCGTGTCCTCCTCTCTGTCACAGCCTATCCTCCTCTCTGTCACAGCGTTCCTCCTCTCTGTCACAGCCTATCCTCCTCTCTGTCACAGCCCATTCCTCCTCTCTGTCACAGCCTATCCTCCTCTCTGTCACAAACCTGTATTATAATCAACTCAGGGTATAATTTATTTAATGTATTTATTACAAAAAAAAACAGGATTAAGTGTTTAATTGGTTTATTAAGAGGATCTGATATATTATCTTTGGCTGCCAGTTAGTCTTGTCCAGATTTTGTTAACAGTTTAGAATTTAGTAGCTAAGGAAGGGGACGTAATATTACATTATTTTAAGCCACTAATGACAAAAGAAAATTGGAAGATATTTGGTAACGGAAGAATAATACATTTTATGTGATTAAATAGTTATAATGAGGGATGCTTAACTTTGTCACTGGAACGAGAAACATTTTCTTTGACGATTTTGAGAGTTGTATCTGTTTGAATATAGATTATTTAGTAACATGATTCTCTTATGTTTAAGGGGTTTTTCTGATTAAAATTTATTGTTATAAGCACGTTAAAGAAAAATTTTGGTTTTGGAAAAGGAAATGTATTTAATTATTTTTAAGGCTTTCTTATATTTATATATACAATTTAAGGCACTATAAATGGGCCCGTGATTTTCTAATGTTTAAGGCACTAGTAATTATTGTTTTAGTGTTGTTTATATATTTTGAACAGATCTGGACGTAGGAAATGTAAAAGATTGTTTTCACTTAGCGCTGCCGCTCAGGCATCGACGGAGGGAACACATAGCTGTCCTCTCCCTCGTTTTGTATACCTCTTTGTAGCGTATTTGTGCTTATCTCTTCTGTACTGGTCGTCTGTGTTACTGTACTGTACTGGGCGTCTGTGTTACTGTACTGGTCTTCTGTGTTACTGTACTGTACTGGTCGACTGTGTTACTGTACTGTACTGGTCGTCTGTCTTACTGTACTGGTCTTCTGTGTTACTGTACTGTACTGGTCGACTGTGTTACTGTATTGGTCTGCTGTGTTACTGTACTGTACTGGTCTTCTGTGAATCTGTGCTGTACTGGTCGTCTGTGTTACTGTACTGGTCTTCTGTGTTATTGTACTGTACTGGTCTTCTTTCTGTGTTATTGCACTGCACTGGTTGTCCGTGTGACTGTACTGTACTGGTCGTCTGTGTTACTATACTGTACTGGTCTTGTGTGTTATTGTATAGTACTGGTCGTCTGTGTTATTGAACAGTACTGGTCTTCTGTGTTATTGTACTGTACTGGTCTTCTGTCTTATTGTACTGTACTGGTCTTCTGTGTTATTGTACTGTACTGGTATTCTGTGTTATTGTATTACATTGGTCGTCTGTTACGGTACTGTATTGGTCTTCTGTGTTATTGCACTGTACTGGTCTTCTGTGATATTGTACTGTACTGGTCTTCTGTGTTATTGTACTTACTGGTCTTCTGTGTTTTGTATTCATTGGTCTTTGTTAGGTACTGTATTGGTCTTTGCGTTGTTTACTGTAGGGTTTTTCTGTTTTTATTGTACTGCATGGTTGTTAGGTAAACACATATGCAACGTTGGGTTCTTTATTATGAAACTTTTCGCCTACACAGTGGGCTTTTTCAGTCAATACAGAAAATTTGATAGAAGAGAAGTATTTGAAGACATGTAATCGTCCACACCCTTAAAATTTTTTGGGGTTGGTCAGCCCCCTCAGTTGGAAAGGCATTTTTCCCATAGATGAAACAATATGGAGATGAATGAAGGAGGGAGCTTTTTATAGCCCCAAGAGGTGAGACGTGGGCCACTAGGAGGGTAAAACTCAATGCGAAGGTCAGGCCCCTTCAAATCCAGCCGCTTCATAGGGGAATTGTCGAATTTGATTGCAGGTTGTACAAGATACCTTGGTTCGTGTTGAAAGATTGAACTTAAAAATGGTAAAAAAATCCCGACGGGTTGTTAGTAAGAACTATGCAACGTTAGGTATCTTTATTATGAAACGTTTCGCCTACACAGTAGGCTTCTTCAGTCAAGTACAAAAAAGTTGATAGAAGCAAAGATACTTGAAGACGTGTAATCAGCCCATCCCCCTCTTCCCCAGATGAGGGATGACCCCCTAAAACTTTAAGGGTGATGGATGATTACTCGTCTTAATATCTTTGCTTTATCAACTTTTCTGTCTTCATGAAAAGCCTATGTGTAGGCGAAAAGTTTATTTAAAAAGATACCTAACTTTTGCTTTGGGTTCTTCCTAAAAACCCCTGTGGGTTTTTTATCCCCTTTTTTAATGTTAAATCTGTCAGCACGCAACACAAGGGGATCTTGGTACAGACCTGCAATCAACTTCGCAACTTCCACTAGTGAGAGCGGGTGGATTTGAGAGGGGGCCTTACCCCCTCAATCTGGTTCTTTCCCCTCTGTGGGCCCACGTCTCACCTCTTGGGCTATAAAAAGCTATCCTGTCATTCATCTCCTTTGTTTCATACTATGGGAAAAATGCTTTTCTCCAGACTGGGGATGACCCCTCAAAAATTTTAAGGGGATGGGCGATTTCATCATCTTCAAGTTCTTCTGCTTTATCAAATTTTTTTTGTCTTGACTAGAAACCCATGTTGGCGAAATTTTATAATAAAGATCTAACGTTGCTAGTGTTTACTAACAACCTGTCGGTTTTTTATACTATTTTTAAAGTTCACTGCATGGTCTTTTTTTTATTGCCTGTATGGTCTTCAGTATTTTTGTAATGTATTGGTGCTGTTAGTATGTACTAGCTTTGGTTATTGTGCTGTTTTGGTCGTTTTATTTCTGTACTGGTCTTCGTGTTATTGTACTGTTGGTTTCTGTGTTATGTCTGTACTGATTTTTTGTGTTATCTACTTATGGTTTCGTGTTATTGTACTGTATGGTCTTGTGTTATTGAACTGTACTGGTCTTCTGTTATTGTACTGTATGGTTTTTTTTTTGTACTGTACTGGTCTTTTTTTTATTGAACGTACTGGTTATCTGTGTTATTAAAATGTACGGTCTTATGTTATTGTCGTACTGGGTTTTTTGTTATTGTACTGTCTGGTCTTGGTTATTTACTTAGGTTTCTCTGTTTTTGTACGTATGGTCTTGGTTTTTTGAAAATGACTGGTCTTCTGTGTTTTTGTATGACTGGTCTTTCGTTATTGTCTTACTTAATTCCGTGTTATTGTACTGTACTGGTCTTCTTGTTTTTTGTACTCAAATTGTCTTGTGTGTTTTGTATGTCTGCGTCTGTGTTAGTATTGGTCTTTTTAGTTATGTCTGTACGGTAGTCTGTGTTTTGTACTTAGGTGCCTGTGTTTATTTCTGTGGGTCTTCTTGTTATTGTACTGTACTTGCTTCTGTGTTATTTTCTGTATGGTCTTCTGTGTATTGTAAGTAAAGGTCCCTGTTTAGTTAATATACTTGATGTCTGCTTATTACTGTATGGTCGCCTGTGTTTCTATATGGTCTTTTGGGTTATATACTGGTCTTCTGTGTTACTGTTGTATGCTGTCTGTGTTACTGTATTTGGGTTTCTGCGTTATGTACTGTAAAAGGTGTCTGTTTTCTGTACTGTACTGGTCTTCTGTGTTTTGCGGCGGGGCGCCGTGTTTCTGACTTTTGGTGTTTGTTACTGTCTGTGGGTTTCTGTGTTATTTTATGTACTGGTCGTCTGTGTTATTTTCAGTTGGTCTTCTGTGTTATTGTTGTCTTGTTTTCTGTGTTATTTTACTGTATGGTTTGTGTGTTTTTTGTTTATGGGATTCTGTGTTATTGTATTAATTGATCGTCTGTTACTGCACGTATTGGTCTTCGTGTTATTGTATGGTTTTTGTGTTACTGTACTGGTCTTTGTGAATCTGTCTGTATGGTTCCCCGTGTTTCTGTACTGGTCTTTTTTGTTATTGTTACTGCATGGTTGTCCCCTGTGATGTACTGTACTGGACGTCTGTGTTTTGTATGGTATTTTGTGTTATTTTATTACATTGGTGGCTGTTATGTACTGTATTTTCTTCGTGTTATTGCATGTATGGCTTCTGGTTTTTGTACTTACTGGTCTTCGTGTTATTGTATGTATGGTGTCTTGTTAGTATTTGGGCTTCTGCGTTACTGTACTGTATTGGTCTTTTGTGTTTTTTGTACTGTATGGGCTTGGTTACGTTGATGGTATTTGGTTATTGTACTGTATGGTCTTTTGTGTTTTTTGTACTGTACGGCTTCTGTGTTTTGGAATCTCTTGGTCGTTGGTTACTGACTGTATGGTCTTCTGTGTATTGTACTGTATGGGCTTTTTGTGTTTTTGTACTGTACTGGTCCTTGTGTGTTATTGTACTGTACGGTCGTCTGTGTTTTCTGTACTGTATGGTCTTCTGTGTTATTTTATGTACTGGGGTCTGTGTTACTGTACTGTATGGTCTTCTGGTTTTTGTATGACTGGGCGTCTTGTTTACTGTAATGTACTGGTCTTTTGTTTTTATTTATGTACTGGTCTTTTGTGTTACTACTGGGCTGGTATTTTGTGTTTTTTTTTACTGTACGGTCTTTTGTGTTATTGCGCTGGCCTTTGTGTTATTTTTTTACTGGTTTTTTGTGTTATGTATGATGGTGTTTTGTGGTTTTTGTACTGTCTGGGGCTTTTGTGTTATTGTGGCTGTACTGGTCTTTTGTGTTTTTTGTGCTGTAATGGTCTTGTGTTATTGTACTGTACTGGTATTTTTTGTTATTTTGGGGACTGGTCTTTTTTTGGTTATTGGCTGTATGGTCTTGTGTTTTTGTGCTGTACTGGTCTTTTTTGTTATTGTACGTATGGTCTTGTGTTATTGTCTGTACGGGCTTTTGTGTTATTGTCTGTACTGGCTTGTTTTATTTTCGTACTGGTCTTTTGGTTTTTGTGCTGTACTGGTCTTGTGTTATTTGCTGTACTGGTCTTTTGTGTTATTGTTTCTTACTGGTTTGTGTTTTTTTACTGTATGGTCTTTTGTGTTATTGTGCTGTAATGGTCTTGGTTATTGTGCTGTATGGTCTTTTTTTTGTTATTTTGCTGTACTGGTTTGTGTTTTTGTACTGTACTGGTCTTTTGTGTTATTTTGTGTACTGGTCTTGTGTTATTGTGCTGTATGGTCTTTTTGTTTTTGTGCTGTACTGGTCTTTTGTGTTATTGTGCTGTAGGTCTTTTGTGTTATTTTTCTGTATGGTCTTGTTTATTGTACGTACGGTCTTTTGTGTTTTTGTGCTGTCTGGTCTTTGGGGTTTTTGTGCTGTATGGCTTTTTTTGTTTTGTCTGTATGGTCTTTTTGTTATTGTGCGTACTGGTCTTTTGTGTTATTGTGCTTATGGCTTGTGTTTTTGTATTACTGGTCTTTTTGTTATTGGCTGTACGGTTTGTGTTATTGTACGTACTGGTCTTTTTTGTTATTGATGTATGGTCTTGGTTATTGTGCTGTATGGTCTTTTGTGTTATTTGGGGTGTACTGGTCTTGTGTTATTTTACTGTATGGTCTTGGGTTTTTGTATGTACTGGTCTTGTGTTATTGTACTGTACGGTCTTGTGTTTTGTACTGACTGGTCTTGTGTTTTTGTACTGTATGGTTTGTGTTTTTGTAATGTATGGGTTTTTGTTTTGTACTGTTTTGGGCTTGTGTTATTGTACTGTATGGGCTTTTTGTTATTGTACTGTCTGGTTTGTGTTTTTTTGTGCTTCTTTTTTTTTTGGCTGTTTCTTGTGTTATTGTCGTACTGGTTTCTTGTGTTATTGTACTGTATGGTCTTGTTTATTGAATGTATGGTTTTTGTTATTGTCTTACTGGGCTTGTTATTGTACTGTCTGGTTTGTGTTATTGTAATTTTGGTCTTGTGTTTTTTGTACTGTATGGTCTTGTGTTATTGTTACTGTACTGGGCTTGTGTTATTGTACTGTATGGTCTTTTTTGTTATTGTACGTACTGGTCTTTTTTTGGTTATTGTTGTACTGGTTTTTTTGTTTTATTGTCTGTACTGGTTTTTTTGTTATTTTTGCTTACTGGGCTTTTTTGTTATTGTTTGTACTGGTCTTTTGTGTTATTGTCTGATGGGCTTTTGGTTTTGCTGTAACTGGTCTTTTGTGTTATTGTGTGTACTGGTCTTTGTGTTATTGTGCTGTATGGTCTTGTGTTATTGTGTGTACTGGTTTTTTTTATTTTGCTGTACTTGGTTTGTGTTATTGTGCTGTACGGCTTTTGTTATTGTCTGTACGGTCTTGTGTTATTGTCGTATGGTCTTTTTTTGTGTTATTGTGCTGTCTGGTCTTTTGTTATTTTGCGTTGGTCTTTTGTGTTTTTGTACTGTACTGGTCTTTTGTGTTATTTTGCTGTACTGGTCTTGTGTGTTTTTGTGCTGTACGGTCTTTTGTGTTATTGTGCTGAAATGGTCTTTTGTTTATTGTGCTGTATGGTCTTTTGGTTTTTTGGGGTTATGGTCTTTTGGTTATTTTCTGTACGGGCTTTTGTGTTATGTGCTGTACTGGTCTTTTGTGTTATTGTGCTGTAATGGTCTTGTGTTATTGTACGTATGGGCTTGTGTTTTTGTACTGTACTGGTCTTTTTTGTTTTTGTGCGGTTTGGCTTTTTTGTTATTGTGCTGTAATGGTCTTTTGTGTTATTGTGCTGTACGGTCTTTTTTTGTTATTGTGCTGTCTGGTTTTTTTTGTTATTGTGCGTATGGGCTTGTTTATTGTACTGTATGGTTTGTTTTTTTTGTACTGTACTGGTCTTGTGTTATTGACTGTACTGGCTTGTGTTTTGTACTGTAGGGCTTTTTTTGTTATTGTGTGACTGGTCTTGTGTTATTGTACTGTATGGTCTTTTGTGTTATGTGCTGTCTGGGCTTTTTTGTTTTTGTACTGTATGGTCTTTTGTGTTATTGGCTGTATGGTCTTGTGTTATTGTACTGTACTGGTCTTGGTTATTGTCTGTACTGGTCTTGTGTTATTGAAATGTACTGGTCTTGTGTTTTGTACTGTACTGGCTTTTGTGTTATTGTGCTGTATGGTCTTGTGTTATTGTACTGACTGGTCTTGTGTTTTGACTGTACGGTCTTGTGTTATTGTCTGTACTGGTCTTTTGTGTTATTGTACTGTATGGTCTTTTGTTTATTTACTGTCGGCTTTTTGTGTTTTTTACTGTAGGTCTTGTGTTATTGTACTGTACTGGCTTGTGTTATTGTACTGTATGGTTTTGTTATTGTACTGACTGGTCTTTGTGTTATTGACTTATGGTCTTTTGTGTTATTGTGCTGTACGGTTTGTGTTTTTGTACTGTATGGTCTTTTGTTTATTGTGCTGTACTGGTCTTTTGTGTTATTTTACTGTACTGGTTTTTGGTTTTTGTGCTGTACGGTCTTGTGTTATTGTACGTACTGGTTTGTGTTATTGTACTGCTGGTCTTTTGTTATTGACTGTATGGTCTTTTGTTATTGTTGTATGGCTTTTTTGTTTTTGTGCTGAGGTCTTGGTTATTGTACTGTTGGTTTTTTTGTTTTTTACACTGGTCTTTTTGGGGTTATTGTACTGTACTGGGCTTTTGTGTTTTGTACTGTCTGGTCTTGTGTTATTTTACGTTGGTCTTTTGTTATTGTACTGTACTGGTCTTGTGTTATTGTACTGTATGGTTTGTGTTATTGTACGTATGGTTTTTGGTTATTTACTGTAGGTTTTTGTGTTATTGTACTGTAAGGTCTTTTGTGTTATTGTCTGTAGGCTTTTGGTTATTGTACTTACTGGTCTTTTTGTGTTATTGTACTGTACTGGTCTTGTGTTTTGACTGATGGCTTGTGTTATTGTATGTCTGGGCTTGGTTATTGTTTCGGTCTTTTTTTATTGTCTGTACGGCTTGGTTAATTTTACTTACTGGTCTTGTGTTTTGTACTGTAATGGTTTGTGTTTTTGTACTGTTATGGTTTGTGTGTTATTTTACGTATGGTCTTGTGTGTTATTGTACTTTCTGGGTTTTTGTGTTTTTACTGTACTGGTCTTTGTGTGTTATTGTACTGACTGGTTTGTGTGTTATTGTCGTACTGGTTTGTATGTTATTGTCTGACTGGTCTTGTGTGTTATTGTACGTATGGTCTTTTGTGTTATTGTACTGTAACTGGCTTGTGTGTTATTTACTGTACTGGTCTTGTGTGTTATTTACTGTAGGGTCTTGTGGTTATTGTACTGTAGGGTTTGTTGTTTTTGTACTGTACGGGTCTTTGGTTTTTTACTTACGGGCTTGTGTGTTTTGTACTGTAGGTCTTGTGTTTTATTGTCTGACTGTCTTGTGTTTATTGTACTGTACTGGTCTTGGTTTTTTTTTTTCTTGTACGGTCTTGGGGTTTATAACTTGTTTTTTTTGTTTACTTCTTTTTTGTTATATTGTTTTTTCTTGTTGTTGTAAGTTTTACTTTATAAAATTTTTTTATCACTTTATGCTGTTTCATGCGTTTCTATGCTGTTTCATGCTTACTTCTGTTTCATGCGTTACTATGTTTGTTTCAGCTTTACTATGCTGTTTCATGCTTTACATGCTGTTTAAATGCTTAAATCTGTTTTATGTTTTATTGTACTTATTTGGGTGTCATATCGCTTTATATGAAAATTGTTTTGTTTTGTTTGTTATTTTTTTTTTGTTTTGGTATCACTATAATCCAGCTGACTTGAACCATCTTTTACGAACAAAAAAAAACCCGCGTCTTAGTATTTTACCAACAGAGTCTTGTCAGCATTTTTCCAACAGATACCTACCAAGGCTTCTACCAAAGTCTTCTGGTAAAAAATTTCCCTTTTTTTTCCCAAATTTTTTTAAAAAACCCCCCAAAAAAAAAATAATGAAAAGGGGAAAAAAAATAAAAGGGGGGGGTGGTTTGGGGTGGGGTTGGGGGGTTTTGGGGGGGGGGGGGGGGGTGGTGGGGTGGGGGGTGGAATAAGGGGTGGTTTGTGGGGGTGGTGGTTGGGGGGGGTGGGGTGGTTTTGGGGGGGGGGTGGTGGTGGGGTGGGGTTTTTGGTGGGGGTTGGGGGTGGGGGGGGGTTTTTATATTTGGGGTTTTGGGGGAAGGGGTTGGGGGGTGGTTTGGGGGTTTATGGGGGGTTTGGGGGCGGTGGGGGGGGTGGGGGTGGTTTGGGGGGGGTGGTTTGGGGGTGGTGGTTTTTGGGGTGGTGGCGGGGGTTTTTGGTGGGGGGCGGGGTGGTGTTGGGGGGTGTTTGGTGGTGGTGAGATTTGGGGGTTGTTTGGGGATGATGGGGGGTGGGGGTGGCGGTTTGGTTTGGGGGTGGTGGTGAGGTGGGGGGGGGGTGGCGGTTGGGGGTGGTGGCGGGTTTTTTTGGGGGTGGTGGTGGTTTGGGGGGTGGTGGTGGCGGGGGGGTTTGGGGGTGGTGGAGGTGGTGGTGGCGGTGGTGGTGGTGGTGGGGGGCGGGGGGGTGGTGGTGGCGGTTGGGGGAGGTTTGGGGGTGGGGGCCCGGGGGTGGTGGGGGGTGGTGGCGGGGGGGCGGTGGTTTGGGGGTGGGGGTTTGGGGGGGGTGGTGGGGCGGTGGTTGGGGGCGGCGGTTGGGGGGGTGGTGGCGGTGGGGGGTGTTGGTGGTGGGGGTGGTTTGGGGGATGTGGGGGTGGTGGGGAGGGTGGTGGGGGTGATTTATGGTGGTTGTGGTGGGGTGGTGGTGGTGGTGGGGGATGATTGGGGGTGGGGGGTGTAATGGGGGGGGGTGGGGATGATGGTGGTTTTTGGGGGGGGGGGTGATGGGGGGGGGTGGTGTTGGTGGGGGGGGGGGTGGTGGTGTTGGGGGGTGGCGGTTGGGGGTTATGATGGTTGGGGGTGGTGGGGGATGATGGTGGCCCGGGGGGAGATGGTGGGGGGTGGGGGTGATTAAAAACATAAAAAAGGGGAAATTTCCCCGTGTAAAAATTCTTCATTAATAGTTTCCCCTTTTTAAAATTGTGGGTTTTTTTTTACTTAAGGAAATTTGTGCTAATTTCTTTCAACATAGTTTAAACCCCCAACCCTTTAGTGTGAAAATATTTCTGGGAACATAGTGCACCACAACAATTTTGTTTTGTTAAAATCTCTGCAACATAGTGGCCAAAAACTTTTTGTGTATATACCCTGCAAAAAAAGTTTCCCCCACAACATTTAAATTTGTCATAATCTCCCGAACCCTAGTGCACCACAACATTTATTTTGTCATTTTCTCCCGCAAATAGTGCCCCCAACAAATTTTAGTGGGCCAAAAACTTTTGCCCAAAATAGTTGGGACAAAAACATTTATGTGTCAATATTCTGGGAACATAGTGCACCACAAAAATTTTTGTGTTCATATATCTCTGCAAATAGTGCAAACCCCAACAAATTTTGTGTTTCATATTCTCCGGAAAATTTACCACAAAATTTTGTGTCATATTTTCTCTGCCAAAAAGTGAACAAATTTAGTTGTCATATAACTCTGCAAAAAATGTGCACCACAACATTTAGTGTGCATATTTTCTCAAAAATAGTTTCACCACAACATTTATTTTGTCATATATCTTGCAAAAATAAATGGGACCCCCAAATTTAGTGGGGTATTTTTTTTTTCTGAAATAGTGACCACAAAAATTTAGTGTGTCAAAATATTTGGCCCCAATTTGTGCCCCCCAAAATTTTGTGGTATATATCTTCAAAAGTGCACCAAACATTTAGTGTGTCAATATTTGCAACATATGCACCCCAACAAATTTGTGTGTATATATCCTGCAAATAGTGCAACCCAAAAATTTAGTGTGTCATATATATCTGCAACATAGTGCACCCCAAAATTTAGTGGTTATAACTTGCAACTAGTGCACCAAAAACATTTAGTGTTTTCATTATTCGCAAAATAGTGAACCCAAAAAATTTAGTGTGTTTATCTCTGCAAATAGGGGCACCCCCAACATTTTGGGTTTAAAAATCTCTGCAAATAGTGACCACAAACATTTAGTGGGGTCATATATTTTTGCAAATGTGCAACAACCCTTTAGTGGGGAAAATATTCCTTTCAACAAAGTGCACCACAAAATAAAATACCGTTCATAACAACAGATCGGGGGGACATTTAAAAAAGCCCCATGGGGCCCGGTTGTGGCAGCACCAGCGTACTGGCCCGGTTTTTGGCAAACACATTTGTATGGCCAGGTTGTGGGGAAACAACAGTCTTAAGGGCCCGGTTGTGGCAACACACTGTCGTAATCCCGGTTTTTGGGGGAAAAACACAGAAATTTTCTTTCCCCGGGGTTTTGGCAACACACAGTCCTTTCTGACCAGGTTGTGGCAACACAGGGCCCTACTGGCCCGGTTGAGCAAACACGGGTTTTGTGTGGGCCCGGTTTTCCAAAAAAGTCGTTTTGGCCAGGTTTTTGGGAACAAAAAATTTTTTCCCCCAGGGTGTTTTCAAAAACACAAAACGTCTGGCCAGGTTTTTGGGAAAAAACACTCGAAAATGGCCCGGGTTTTGGAAAAAACAGTGTAGGGGCCCGGGTTTTTTTTTTGGGAGGGACACGGGCCCGGTTGTTGCAGCGCAGAGTCATACTGGCCAAAGGTTTGTGGCAACACAGTCATATGGGCCAATTGTGGCAACCACCCGTGTACTTGCCCGGTTGGTGGCACACACAGTCAAATTTGGGCCCGGTTGTGGAAACCACATCGTTTCTGGAGGGGTTTTGGCAACACATTGTGTTGGCCAGGTTGTGGAAAACACAGTCGAAATGGCCCGGTTGTGGCAGAAAAAGGGCGTATTGGCCGGTTTGTGGTAGACACAGTCGAAAATGGCCTGGGTTTTGGAACACCCCGTCGTTTCTGGCCCGGGTTTTGACCGCACACATTTTTATGGCCCTGTTGTGGCAAAACACAAACGTACGGCAAGGTTTTGGTAAACACATTCCCTATTGGGCCCGGTTGTTGCCAAAAAAAACAGTGTACGCCCAGGTTGTTGGGAAAAAACAAATTTGTCTGGCCGGTTTTTTGGGAAAACACCAGTCGTACTGGCCAGGTTTGTGGCAGCACAGTCCCCTATGGCCCGGTTGTAGCAAACCAAAAGTGTACTTACCAGGTTAATTTGGGAATGTATGGGGCCGGGCTGGGAAAAACCCCGTCTTAAATTTTTTCCCCTTGTGGCACTGTAATGGCCCGGTTATAGCCCAAACACAGTCGTTTCGGGAAAGGTTTAGCAACACACAGTAGTAGGCCAGGTTGTGGCAAAACACACGTGATGGGCCCGGTCGTGGCAACACACAGTCGAAATGGCCCGGGGCGGGCAAACTCAGTCGTACTGGCCAGGTGTGGGGGACAAAAACAGTCGTAAGGCCAGGTTGTAGCAACCACAGGGGTTTGGACAGGGGTTTTAGCCAAAACCCCCGTCAAAATGGCCAAGTTGTGGCAACCAAAATTGTACTGGCCCGGGTTTTGGCAAATGTACTGGCCGGGGTTTCTGCAACAAAACCCCGTTTACTTACCAGGGGTGGCCACTTGTAATGGCCAGGGTTTTAGCAACACACCGTCCCTACTTTGGGCCCGGTTGTGGAACACAAAAGTCGTATTTGGGCCCGGTTTTTGGGGAACACCCCGTCGTATGGCCATTTTGAAAAACCAAGTGTACTGGCCAGGGGGTGGAAACCCACAGGTTTCTGGCCCAGGTTGTGGGAAACACACCTTTTTTATGGCCCCGGTTTTGGCCCCAAAACCCCCAAGGGGGGGGGGGGGGGGGGGGTGGGGGCCCAGGGTTTTTTGGCAAAAACCCCCGCCCTTACTGGCCTGTTGTAGCAACACACAGTCCCTATGGGCCTTTTTTGGAAAAACCAGTTTGTATGACCAGGTTTTGGGGAAAACACAGTCGTACTGGCCCGGTTGTGGCAACCCAGGGCGTATGGCCAGGTGTGGCAACACCAGTCGTAAATGGCCCCGGGTTTTTGGAAAAACACAGTAATGGCCAGGTTTTTGGCAAAAACACAGTCGTACTGGCCAGGGTTTGGCAAACCCAGTCCCCTAATTGGGCCCGGGGTTTTTGGCAACACCCCAGTCGAAATGGCCATTTTTTTTTGGGAAAAACAGTCGTTTTGGGCCGGTTTTGGCCCAAAAACAGTCTTTCTGGCCCGGGGTTTTGGCAGGGACACATCATAGGCCATGTTTTTGGCCCCCACATTTGTAATTGGCAAGGTTGTGTAACACACATTTGTATTGGCCCGGTTGTAGCGCACACAGTGAACTGCCAGGGTTTTGGAAACACATTGTACTGGGCCCCGGTTTTTCAGCACACAGCCGTACTGGCCCGGTTGTGGCAACACAACATTTGTTCTGGCCCGGTTGTGGGAAAAAACACAGGGCGTTTTGGGGCCCGGTTTTTGGGAAAAACCCGGGCGTATGGCCAGGTTTTGGCAACACACATTTATACTGGCCAGGGTTTTTTGGCAAAACACAGGGCCCTACTGACAGGTTTTTGGCAACACAGTTTAAATGGCCAGGTTTTAGCAAGACACAGTCCGTGGGGTTTGTGCCAAAAAAAGTCTTTCTGGCCCGGTTTTTTGGCAACCAAAACCCCGTTTTTCCCGGCCCGGGGGTTGAACACACAATTGGGACTTTGGGCCCGGGTTTTTGGGAACAAACTCGTACTGGGCCCGGTTTTTGGCAACCAGCTTTCTGGCCCGGTTGTGGCAGCACACTGGCCAGGTTTTTTGCAGGGCAAAAGTTACTGGGCCCGGTTTTTTGGGAACACAGTCAAAAACTGGCCAGATTGTGGCAACCCCACAGTCGAATTGCCGGTTGTGGCAAACACCCAGTCGTATTGGTTTAGGTTGTGGGAAAAAACAAAAGGTACTGGCCAGGTTTTTGGCAAAAAAAATTTGGTTTGCATTGGCCCGGTTTTTTGGAAAAACACAGTCTTAAATGGCCAGGTTGTTGGGGAACCAAGGGCCCTATTGGCCAGGGTTTTGGTTTTGAAAAACAGTCGAACGGCCCGGTTGTGGGGAACAACAGTCGTACTGGCCGGGGTTGTGACAGAAAACAGCATACTGGGGATGTTGTGGGGGAACCACATTGTATGGCAAGTTTTTGGAAACCCCAGTTTGTATTGGCCCCGGTTTTTAGCAGCACACATTTGTTTTGCCCAGTTTTTGGGAAAAACATTCTTTCTGGCCAGGGTGAAGAACCCCAGTCCCTACTGGCCGGTTGTGGGAGCACCGTCCCTAAGGGGCCCCGGTTTTTTGGGAAAAACCCCCGTCCCTAAATTACCCGGTTTTGGCCCAATCGGTTTTGGCCCGGTTTTCTGCAACACCCAGTTGTAAAATTTCCCCTTGATTTGGGACTCGTACTTGGGCAGGTTTTTAGCAAACACCAGTTTGTACTGGGCAAATTTTTAGCAACAACAGTAAAATAAATGGCCAGGGTTTTTGGCAACAACAGTTTGTACTTGGGCCCTTTTGGGCAAAACACCTTTGTACTGGCCCGGGCGTGGCAACACTCAGTCGTAATGGCCGGTTCCCTGGCCCACAAAACAGTCGTATGGCCAAAGGTTTAGCAACCCAAGTCGTACTGGGCAGGGTTGGGAGAACACACAGTCCCTACTGGCCAAATTTTTGGCAACACACAGTTTTACGGCCCGGGTTTTGGCAACTCGACTGGCCCGGTTTCCCGCAACACCCCGTTGTATTACCCGGTTTTTTTGGGACTTTTATGGCCAGGTTTTTAAAAACACACAGTTTCCCTACTGGCCCTTGTGGGGAACCCCCCAGTCGAATGGCCAGGTTGTTTTGGGAACAACAGGGGTACGGCCCCGGGTTTTAGCAAAACCCCAGGCGTAATGGCCCGGGTTTTGGAAAACCACCGTCTACGACCAATTTTTTGGAACACAAAAATTCGAAATGACCAGGTTTTGGCAACAACATTCGTACTGGCCAGGTTTTTAGAACACACAGTCGTACTGGCCCGGTTTTTGGCAACCCCAAGTCGTACTGGATTTTTTTGGGAACACACAGTTTTTACGGCCCGGTTGGGGGTAAAACACAAATGTATGGCCCGGTTTTTGGCCCAAAAAAGTCGTACTGAAAGGTTGTGGCAACACAAAATGTATGGCCGGGGTTTTAGCCCCAAACACAGTCTTTCTGGCCCGGTTGTGGCAAAACACATTCTTTCTGGCCCGGTTGTGGAAAAACCCAAATTGTATGGGGGGGTTTTGGGAAAAACACAGTTCGTATGGGGCCCGGATTGGCAACCAGTTCCCTTTCTGGCCATGTTGTAGGGAACACACAACGTACTGGCCGGGTTTTTTGGGGAAACACCAGTGTATTTACCAGTTGTGGAAACAACAGTCGTAAGGCCAGGTTGTGGGGAAACAGTCCCTACTGGCCGGTTGGGGGCAAACACAGTGTAAAGGGGGATTTTTTGCAACACACGTCGGGCCCGGCCAGGTTTTTGGCAAAACAGTCCCTATGGCCAGGTTTTGGCAAAAACCACCGTATGGCCTGGTTTGGCAACCCACAGTCGTATGGCCCGGTTTTTGGCAACACCGTCTAAAAAAAAAAGGCCCGGTTGTGGGGAAACACCCTCTTTTGGCCAAAGGGGTGGCAAAAACACGCTTTTGGCCAGGTTGGGGGCCAAAAAACAGTCGTATGGGCCCTGTTGTGAAAAAACAGTGTTAAATGGCCAGGGTTTTTGGGGAACACACAGTGTACTGGCCCGGTTTTTGGCCAAAACGTCGTATGGCCAGGTTTTTGGAACACACTTTGTCTGGGCCCGGGGTTTTGGCAAACACGTCGTACTGGCCAGGTTTTTGCAAACAACGTGAATGGCCAGGTTTTTGGCAACAGTGTACGGCCGGTTGTGGAACACCAAAAGGGGATGGCCAGGTTTGGGGGCTAACACAGTCGTACTGGCCGGGTTTTTTTGGCCCAAAAACAGGGGTTTTTGGGCCCGTTTGGAACACACAGTCGTACTGGGGAAAGGGTTTTTGGGAAAAAACCCCAGTGTATTGGGCCCGGTTTTTAGAACACACGTGTAATGGGGCCCGGTTGTTGGGGAACCAAAAGTCCCTATTTGGGCCCGGGTGGCAAAACAGTGTACTTTGGGCCCGGTTTGTGGAAAAACAGTGTATGGCCAGGTTTTTGGTAAAAACACAGTCCTCGGCCAAATTTTTTGGTAACACACAGTCCTTAAAAGGCCCGGTTGTGGTAACACACATTTGTTTCTGGCCAGGTTGTGGGGAACCACAGTCGTATGGCCAGGGTTTTGGGGAACACACAGGGCGTATGGCCAGGTTTTTAGCAAAAACACAGTCTATGGGGAAAGGTTTTTGGGGAAAACCCCCAGTCGTTCGGCCGGGTTTTTGGGGAACACCCCAGTCGTAAGGGCCCGGTTGGGCAACACAAAAGTCGTAAGGCCGGTTTTTGGTAACACACAGTGTAAATGGCCAGGGTTTTGGCAAAACATGTAAGGGCCCGGTTTTTTTGGGAACACACAGTCGTATGGCCAGGTTGTGGCAAAAAACCCCAGTCCTACTGGCCCGGTTTTTGGAAAAACACAGTCGTATTGGGCCCGGTTTTTTGGCAACAACAGTCGTATGGCCAGGTTGTGGCAACACCAGTCGTTAATGGCCCGGTTGTGGCAACACACAGTCGTATGGCCCGGTTTTGGGAACCACCCGTCGACTGGCCCGGTTGTGACAGCCCCCAAAAAAATTCTTATTGTCAGTAGTTTGGGAAACATCCCAAATTGAAAGTTTTTTTTTCATCACCGAAAGTTTTTTTTTTGTATCCCGTGTTTGGGGGAATGTTTTTTTTTTTATTAATTAAGAGGGGAAAGGGAAACGTTATGTGAAAAATTAAGTTTTTTAAAAAAAAATTTTATTAAGGGAAAAATGTTTTTTAAAAGATTTTAAATTTTTAAATATTTCTTTTGTTTTAAAACCCAAAGTCCCCAAAGGGTTTGTTTAATTTTTTTACTTATTTTCATATTTTCCCAAAAAATTTTGTTAAATTTTGTAACCCCCCATTCCAAATTTTTAAAAATATTGAAATTTTTTTAATCAGGAATTTTTTTTAATTCTCTTAATAAAACAGTATTTTTTTAAAATTTAAACCCTTTGGGGACGGAAAGGGGCAGATGTGGGCTACGAGAAAATTTAACATGATTATATATGTGTGTTTGGGAGTAGTGGGGGGGGTTTGTAGTGATTTATTATTTTGTTCAATTTATGTAATTTTTGTGTGTTGGTAGTAGTGTGTTTTTAGGGAAAAATATATTTTGTACAAAGTATGTATTTATGTGTGTTGGAGTAGGGTGTTTTTTAAAATGGGTGTTATGTGTACACTTTAAAATTTTTTTTTGTGTTTTGGTAGTTTGTGGTTTTGGGAGTGATGTATAAATTTTTACACTGTATGTATATTGTGTTGGGGTTGGTATGTGTGTTTTTTAGTGGGTGTTTTGTGTACACATGTTGGATATGTGGGGTGTTGGGAGTAGTGTTTTTGTAGTGAAGATATGTGTACACATGTAAAGTTTTATGTGTGTTTTTTTGGGAGTTTGGTGTGTTTGTAAATGATGTTAAAAGGGTAAAAATGTATGTATATTTTGTGTGTTTTTTTTAGTGTGTTTTTTGTGTGGTATATGTGTACACATGTATGATTTTATTGTGTTCCCTAGTAGGGGTGTTTGTAGTGATGTAATTTTGTACACATGTATATATGGGGGGGGCGTAGTAGTTTTGTTTGTAGTGATGTTTATGTTACACATGTAGGGAAAATATGTGTGTTCGAGTAGTGTGTTTGTATGATGTATTGGGGTACCATGTATGTATATTTGGTTTTTGAAATAGTGGGGTTTGTTTGTGATGTATAAGTGTTTAATTTAAAGTGAAAAGTTTAAAAATCAGAAAAAACCCTTTTATGTTTTAATTAAAAATTTAAATAAACAAAAAGCACGTTCTGTATAAGCTTGGGCAGCGGGGGATCTGGGTGTCAGGGGTTGCTTTACTTTCTGCATCATGGTGACTCTGGAGTCAGCCTGGTGACTTTGGGGTCAGCTTTGGGGTGCCTTGCTGTCAGCCTTTGGGGGGGGGTGACAATACAGGTAAAGTTTATGTCCCGAATTTGTTACTTAAAATGATGATAAAATAAAATTGATAACATATAAAGGGGAAAGTTGAGAAAGTGAAGGTAATCTGTGGAACATGTGTAAACCCCTGAAATACTGAATTTAAAAACCTTTTTAAAAAAACAAAGGCCCCTTGGGTGTATTTATAGTTGTGGAAAAGTTATATGAGAGATGTTAGTAGAGTTACAAATGTACTTAATCTTAGGTAATGTTATGGTAGCTATAGTATTGAATTAAGTTATAATATGCAAGAAAGGCGGTAAAGATTTGTCCAAAAATATGGGTCTTAGATATTGTTGCTTGATGTCACTTGTGATCTTAGAGACGTGTGATGTCGCTGTACTTTGGTCAGAAGACAATATATATAAAGCAAGCCATCATGTAGACCAGATGTTAGTGTAAACACAACTTTATTAACATATTATGTTAAAACTCTGTACACACACACACACTCACACACACACACACACTCACACACACACACACACACACACACACACACACACACACACACACACACACACACACACACACACACACACACACACACACACACACACACACACACACACACACACACACACACACACATCTGCGACCTTCACATTCATTTACGAAACAAGAGAAACAAAGATTATTATAATTTTTTTTTACAGTTTTCATGGAGGAGATTTAGAGATTCACATTTGACACTCATCAATACACAATATGTGACACTCATACACAATATGTGACACTCATACACAGTCAGTGACACTCATACACAGTCAGTGACACTCATACACAGTCAGTGACACTCATACACATTACGTAAACATTGCACTTATTCTTACAAAATAACATGTACACATGACACACATACACAATAACACATAAGCATTACATTCATTCATTCATACATAAGAATATGTATACATGACACAGTCCTTCACTAGTGTCACAAACTCGAGTCGCGTCCATTATATATTTACATGTTTCACGAAAAACAATGTCCGTCAAAATACCGTAAACCAGCGTATAAATGTATGTAAAAATACATATATATGTGTATGTTTGTGCGCTTGTTAGTCTTTCAATGTCATATGAAAATGACCAATAAATAAATAAAAATGAAAACAGTGTAATATTTAATACAGTTTTGATGGAGGTGGAAAAGTTCTTCAACACTTGGACATTCCATCTACGTACAATAAAACACTTACAAATACTTTTAAACTGATAAAATAAGCAAGAAAATCTCGTACTTAGACTAAAATTCATACAGTAATATAAAAGATTTCCAAATTTAACTTTAATTAGCCTCTTCGGAGGTGGGCGAACTGTGAGGCAGCTTGGGTGGCGTCTAGCTGACCTACGGTCCCGCGGCTGTCATGGTGGGTGTAATTACTGGACGCAGTTTTCTGTGTGTGTCACCTCCAGTAATTCCACCCACCATGGACAGTCTCTACCGTAGACCCAGTTATACAAGACCAAGTTTCCATGCAGCGAGGTCACTGAAGGTGGCACCGTTGACTCTGGGGAAGTGGGAAATGGAGTCCATCTGAGGTGACACAATGGACGTCCTGGAGACATTTCACTGATCCGGGGAAGCACCGCTGAACTCTGGCAAGTGGGGAGGGAGTCCCCTGAGGTGACACTAGTGGACTCCCTGGAGACACTGATCCGGGAAGGCACCGCTTACTCTGGTGAAGTGGGGAGGGAGGCCACTCAGTGACACAAAGTGGACTCCTGGAGACACTGATCCGGGAAGGCAACCGCTGACTCTGGGGAAGTGGGGAAGGGAGTCCACCTGAGGGGACATAAGTGGATCTCCTGGAGACACTGATCCGGGAAGCACACCGCGACCTCTGGAAGTGGGGAAGGGAGTCCATCTGAGGTACATAAGTGGACCTCCTGAGACACTGAATCCGGGGAAGGCACCGCTGACTCTGGGGAAGTGGGGAAGGGAGTCCATCTGAGTGCATAAGTGGACTCCTGGAGACACTGATCCGGGGAAGGCACCGCCGACCTTAGGTAAGTGGGGAAGGGAAGACATCCGGAGCGACGATGGATTCCTGGATTCATAAACTTGGGGAAGTGTTGTGTTGAGGCTGACCTGGTGAAGTGGGAAGGGGTAGACATCCGGAGGCGAGCGGATGGATTCCTGGATACATGATCATGGGGAAGGCTGAATACATGCAGTTGAGGCTGACCTGTTGTAATGGGGAAGGAAGATATTCCGGCGGTAGACGAAGATTCTGATACAATGATCCTGGGGAAGGCATGAATACATGCATTGAGGCTGACCTTGGTAAGTGGGGAGGGAAAGATATCCGGCGGTAGACGGAAGGATTCCGGATACATGACCTGGGGAAGGCATGAATACATGCAGTTGAGGCTAACCTTGGGGTAAGTGGGGAAGGGAAGATATCGCGCGGTAGACGGAAGATTCCTGGCTAACATATCATGGGGAAGGCATGAAATACATGCAGTTGAGGCTGACCTTGCCGTAAGTGGGGAAAGGGCAGACATCCGGAGCGAGCGGATGGATTCCTGGATACATGAACGGGGAGCATGAATACATGCAGTTGACGCTGACCTTGTGTAAGTTGGGGAAGGGGAAATCCGGAGCGAGCGGGATGGATCCTGGATACATGAACCGGGGAAGCATGAATACATGAAGTTGAGGCTGACCTTGGGTAAGTGGGGAAGGGGAGACATCGGAGCGAGCGGATGGATTCCTGGATACATGAACCTGGGGAAGGCATGAACCATGAAGTTGATGCTGACTCTTGGGTAAGTGGGAAGGGAGACATCCGGAGCGAGCGGATGGATTCCGGATACATGAACCTGGTGGAAGGCATGAAGACATGCATTTTTGAGGCTGGACCTTGGGTAAGTGGGGAAGGGGAGACATCCGGAAGCGAGCGGATGGATTCCTGATACAATGAAATCCTGGGGAAGGCAAAGAATACATGAAGTTAGGCTGGACCTTGGTAAGTGGGGAAGGGGAGACACCGGCGGTAGACGGATGGATTGCTGATACAGGATCCCCGGAAAGGGCAAGTAAATACCGCTGACTCAGAGGAAGTGGGGAAGGAATTCCCACTCAGGTGACACAATGGCCTCCTGGAGACACTGATCCGGGAAGGCACCGCCGACGCATAGGTATGTGGGAAAGGAAGACATCCGGGAACGAGCGGATGGATGTCCTGGATTCATAAAACTTGGGGGAAGGTTTTGTTTGAGGCTGACCTGTGTAAGGGGAAGGGCAGACATCCGGAGCGAGCGGATGGATTCCTGACACATGAAGCCTGGGAAGGCATGCGGCTGGAGGCAGAGAGAGAGAGAGAGAGAGAGAGGCGAGGGCTGACCTTAGGGACTGAGAAAGGGGAGACATCGGGGGCCTCACGGATGATCCTGGACACAGAACCTGGGGAAGGCGAGGGGGGGGGGACCTAAAGACGAACCACTGGCCTCCAAGTGGCAAGGTCTGGTAACTCATAGATAACTCTGAGGCTGACAGTGTCCGCACGCAAATAACTTTTAGTTGTTATTATATTATTAACTATTCATAATTTCAAGATTTGGAATTCCATGATTTGGATTCAAAAGCGTTGACTCTCAACATAGCTATTTGTGGTCTTTATTCCCACATCCAAGCTTCCCGGACAGTAGCCACGGTGATGTTATCACACTCCAGCGTGCCTGACAGTAGCCACGGGAGCGTTAATTTCCCACTCCAGCCTCCGACAAGTAGCCACGGTGATGTTATTCCCCACTCCAGCCTCCCTGACAGTAGCCACGGTGATGTTATTCCCACTCCAGCCTCCTTACAGTAGCCAACGGTGGCGTTATTCCCACTCCAGCCTCCCTGACAGTTAGCCACGGGAGAGCGTTATTCCCACTGCCAGCCATCCCCTGACAGTAGCCACTGTGATGTTATTCCCACTCCAGCCTCCCTGACAGTAGCCACGGTGGAGTTATTCCCCCACTCCAGCCTCCATTTACAAAGCCAACGTGGTTGTTACTACTCGCACTCCAACTCCCTGACAGTAGCCACGGTGGTGTTATTCCCCACTCTGTTTCCACTGACAGTTAGCCACGGTGGGTTATTCCCACTCCTCCTCCCTCCCCTGACAGTAACCATGGTGGTGTTATTCCCACTCCAGTTTCCCTGACAGTAGCCACGGTGATGTTATTCCCACTCCTCCCTCCCTGACAGTAGCCACGGTGGTGTTATTCCCACTCCAGTTTCCCTGACAGTAACCACGGTGATGTTATTCCCACTCCTCCCTCCCTGACAGTAGCCACTGTGATGTTATTCCCATTCCAGTCTCCCTGACAGTAGCCACGGTGGTGTTACTGAGTTGCACTCTTCTGTGTTACTGTACTGTACTCTTCTGTGTTACTGTACTGATCTTCTGTGTTACTAGTGTACTGATCTTCTGTGCTACTGTACTGTACTGATCTTCTATGTTACTATACTGGTCTTTTGTGTTACTACTGTCCTGATCTTCTGTGGTACTGTACTGTACTGATCTTCTATGTTACTGTACTGGTCTTTTGTGTTACTGTACTGATCTTCTGTGTGACTACTGTACTGATCTTCTGTGCTACTGTACTGTACTGATCTTCTGTGTTACTGTACTGATCTTTTGTGTTTACTGTACTGGATCTTCTGTGTTACAACTGTACTGATCTTCTGTGTGTAACTGTACGTACTGATCTTTGTGTTACTTACTGATCATTTTGTGTTTACTGTATCTGATGTGTGTTACGTGCCTACTGTTCTTGTATGTTACTATCCTGATCTTGTGTTACTTTACTGTGCAAGTTTGAAGAGACTGAAGGCACATCTGTTTCTAATCTCAGTCAGTAATATATTTGATAGAATAACCGACAATATGTAAAGTAAAAGGAAACAAATGCAACTAATGTGACATTTTATTGTTTCGGCTCTCCAGGAGCTTTTTCAAAGCCTTTACAAACAGTAACAAATGGACAAGATGGTAATATAAGTCTTAGAGTGAGTGTGATTGCAAGGTGGTAGTATAGTAGTAATAAATATTGGCAGGTGGTAGTAGTAGTAGTAATATAATATTGCAGGTGGTAGTAGTAGTAGTAATATAATATTGTAGGTTGTAGTAGTAGTAGTAATATAATATTGCAGGTGGTAGTAGTTAGTAGTGAATTAATATTGCAGGTGGTAGTAGTAGTATTAATATATATTGAAGGTGGTAGTAGTAGTAGTAATATAATATTGTAGGTGGTAGTATAGGTAGTAATATAATATTGGCAGGGGTAGTAGTAGTAGTAATATAATATTGCAGGTGTTATAAGTAGAGTAACATATTGGCCAGGTGGTAGTAGTATAGTAATATAATATTGCAGGTGGTAGTAGTATATAATTAATATTGCAGGTGGTATATATTAGTAATATAATATTGCAGGTGGTAAGTAGTATGAATATAATATTTGTAGGTGGTAGTAGTAGTAGTAAATATAATATTGGGCGGGGTGGTAGTAGTAGTAAGTAATATAATATTGCAGGTGGTAGTATAGTAGTAATAAAATATTGCAGGTGGAGTAGTAGTAGTAATAAAATTGGCAGTGGTAGTAGTAGTAAAATATATATTGGCAGGTGGTAGTAGTAGTAGTAATATAATATTGCAGTGGTAGTATTAGTAGTAAATATAATATTGCAGGTGGTAGAGTAGTAGTAATATAATATTGCAGGTGGAGTAGTAGATAACATAATATGGTAGAACAATTAAACTTGCAATTAGCTTTTATATCCATTTACTCATGTTCAATTTAATTGTTCTACTATTCTACCACTAAGTATGGCACCTCACTCTAATCCTATATATAGCCTCTGTGTCTATGTAAACTGTTTGTAACGGCTTGACCAAAGCTCCTGAGGAGAGCGAAACGTTGCCACAATAACATGTCACATTAGTTTTGTCACTTGTGTCCTTTTACTTTACCTCATTCATTAACCTGAGCAACTTTTAAGTGGATCTCTCTTGTCCATAATCTTCCTCTTATTTACATGAAAGAATCCTTTAGTTATTCCTCGAGTTCATTGCGACTTTAACTTCATAATGTCTTTTGACTTTTCTTATTCCGTTTTTTAAATTTCTCTTTTTAATTGAATATACTGATTTCTTAAGTGCCCTTCTGCCTTATTTATTCTCCTGTAGATGTCTCTCTTTTGACCTACCAGATATGTTAATCTGTTGTTTTTCCATATACGTAATTTTTTTTTTATCTAATTTCCCTATCTGGAACCTTCGGGACCTTTGAGTGGGTCTCTGGTCCTTTTTCTGTTTCAAGCTTTTTGAATTTCAACGGATTTCAATTTCAACGCTCGTGTACGGTAACCAGGACAAAATTTTGTCCACAGCATCCACAGTGTTCCACTACAAACATCCACAACATCCACAGTGTTCCACTACAAACATCCACAACATCCACAGTGTTCCACTACAAACATCCACAACATCCACAGTGTTACTCTAGAAACATCCATAACATCCACATTGTTACGCTAGAAACATTCACAACATCGACGGTGTTCTGCTATAAACATCCACAACATCCAGAGTGTTACGCTAGAAACATCCACAACACCCACAGTGTTACGCTAGGAACATCCACAACATTCACAGTGTTCTGCTAGAAACATCCACAACATTCACAGTGTTCTGCTAGAAACATCCGCAACATTCACAGTGTTACACTAGAAACATCAATCAAACACCCACAGTGTTACGACGCTAGGGAACATCCACAACATCCACTGGTAGTTACGCTAGGAACATCCACAACATTCATAGAGTTAAGGTTAAAACCATTACAGCACTCACAGCGTTTACGTTAGAAAAAAAATCCATAATATTACAGTGTATACGTTATAAAACACCCACAACATCCACAGTGTTACGCTAGAAAATCCACAACATTCACAGGGTCCGCTGGAAGTATCCACATCATTCACAGTGCTACGCTAGAAACGTCCACAGACACTCACAGTGTTACGCTAAAACGTCCACCAACCTCCACAGTATTACGCTAGAAACATCCACAACATCCATCAGTGTTTACGCTAGAAGCATCTACATCCTCCACAGTATTACGCTAGAAACATCCACAACATTCAAATGTTACGCTATAAACATCCACAACCTCCACAGTAAACGCTATAAACATCCACATACATTCACAGTGTTGCGCTAGAAAACATCCACAACATGTCACAGTGTTCCTCTGGAAGTATCCACAACATTCTCAGTGCTACGCTAGAAACGGTCCACAGCACTTCACAGTGTTACGGCTAGAAACATCCACAACCTCCACAGTATTACGCTCTAGAAACATCGCACAATAATTTCCCCACAGTGTTACCTAAAACATCCACAACATTCACAGTGTTCCGCGGGAAGTATCCACCAAACATTCACAAGTGTTACGTTAGAGAAACACCCACAACATCCACAGGTTTACGCTAGAAACATCCACAACATTCACAGTGTTACGCTAGAAACATCCACACATTCACAGTGTTACACCTAGAGACTCCACAACTCCACAGTGTTACGGCTAGGAACTTTCCACAACATTCACAGTGTTACCGCTAGAAACATCCACAACATCCACAGGTTACGCTAGGAACATCCACAACATTCACTGTTTAAGTTAGAAACATCCACAGCACTCACAGCGTTACGTTAGAAACATCAATATTATTCACAGTGTTACACTATAAACATCACAACATTCACAGTGTTTTCCGCTGGAAGTAAAAAAAAAAAAAAAAAAATCCACAACATTCACAGTGCTACGCTAGAAACGTCCACTAGCACTCAGAGTGTTACGCTAGAAACATCCACAAACTCACATATTAGCTAGAACATCCACAACATTCACAGTGTTACGCTAGAAAAAAAAATATGCCACAACATTGTTCACAGTGGTTCCGCTGGAAGTATCCACCACATTCACATGTGCTAACTAGAAACTTGTCAGCACACACAGTGGTTACGTTAGAAACACCACAACATCCACAGTGTTACGCTAGAAACATCCCAACATTCACAGTGTTACGCTAGAGAACACTGTGCATGTTGTGGGATGTTCTTTCCCAGGAGCCGCTCAGAAATTCCACCCCCTTCCCTTCCCCACTTCCAAGGTGCTCTCGCCTTTCCAGGTCCATGTGTCCAGGAGTCCAGCGGTGTCCCCTCAGATGTTCTCCCTTCCACACTTTCCCAGGGTCTGCCTTATCAAACCAGTACTCCTTCTTTCCCCAGGAGTCCGCTTCAGAATCCCACAGTCCCTGTCCCTTTACCACTTCCCCAAGGTGCCGCTCGCCTTTCACAGGTCTGTGTCGCGGAAGTCCCAACCGTGTCCCTCAGATGTCTCCCTTCCCCACTTTACCAGGGTCTGCCTTAGCACACAGTATCTCCTTCTTTCCCAGGATCCGCCTCAGATATTCCCCCCCCTTCCGTTCCCCACTTCCCCAAGTGCTCTCCGCCTTTCCCAGTCCATGTGTCCGGGAGTCCATCCGTGTCCAGTCAATGTTCTCCTTCCCCACTTTCCCATGGTCCTCCTTAGCAACCACTATTTCCTTCTTTCCCCACCCAGGAGCCGCGCCCAATATCCCCGCCCCCCCTTCCCTCCCCAAGGTGCTCTCGCCTTTCCCAGTCCAATGTGTCCGCGATTCAATCCGTGGTCCAGTCAGATGGTTCTCCTTCCCCCACTTTTCCCAGGGTCTGCCTTAGCTACCAGTATCTCCTTCTTTCCCAGAGTCCGCCTCAGATATTCCCCCCCCCCTCCCTTCCTCCCCACTTCCCAAGGTGCTCCGCCCTTCCCCAGGTCCATGTGTCCGGGAGTCCATCCGTGTCCAGTCAGATGTTCTCCATTCCCCACTTTCCCTCACCAGGTCTGCCTTAGCAACATACCTCCTTCTTCCCAGGAGTACGCCTCAGATATTCCCCCCCCCTTCCCTTCTCCCCACTTCCCGAAGGTGCTCTCGCCTTTTCCAAGTCCAAGTGTCCGGGAGTCCATCCGTGTCTCCTCAGATGTTCCCTTCCCCACTTTCCCAGGGTCGCCTTAGCAGACACTATCTCATCCTTTCCCAGGAGTCCGCCTCGGATATCCTCCCCTTCCCTTCCCCACTTCCCCAAGGTGGTCTCGCCTTTCCCAGGTCCAGGTGTCGCGGGAGTCCATCCGTGTCCCCTCATATGTTTCCTCCCTTCCCGCACTTTCCACCCAGGGTCTGCCTAGCAACCATATCTCTCTTCCAGGCAGTCCGCCTCGGATATTCCCCCCCCCCTTCCCCACTTCCTCCCCAACTGCTCTCGCCATTTCCCAGGTCCATTTGTCCGGGAGTCCATCCGTGTACCCTCAGATGTTCTTCCTTCCCCACTTTTTCACAGGGTCGCCTTAGCAACCGTATCTCCTTCTTTCCGAGGGAGTCGCCTCGGATATTCCCCCCCTTTCCCACTTCCCCAAGGTGCTCTTCCGCCTTTCTCCCAGGTCCATGAGTCCGGGACATCCACCGTGTCCCCCTCAGATGTTCTCCCTTCCCCACTTTCCCAGGGTCTGCCTTAGCAACCAGTATCTCCTTCTTTCCCAGGAGTCCGCCTCGGATATTCCACCCCCCCCCTTCCCCACTTCCCCAAGGTGCTCTCGCCTTTCCCAGGTCCATGTGTCCGGGAGTCCATCCGTGTCCCCTCAGATGTTCTTCCTTCCCCCACTTTCCCAGGGTCTGCCTTAGCAACCAGTATCTCCTTCTTTCCCAGGAGTCCGCCTCGGATATTCCCCCCTTCCCCCACTTCCCCAAGGTGCTCTCGCCTTTCCCAGGTCCATGTGTCCGGGAGTCCATCCGTGTCCCCTCAGATGTTCTCCCTTCCCCACTTTCCCAGGGTCTGCCTTAGCAACCAGTCTCTCCTTCTTTCCCATGAGTCCGCCTCAGATAATCCCCCCTCCCCCTTCCCCATTTCCCCAAGGTGCTCTCGCCTTTCCCAGGTCCATGTGTCCGGGAGTCCTTCAGTGTTCCCTCAGATGTTCTCCCTTCCCCACTTTCCCAGGGTCTGCCTTAGCAACCAGTATCTCCTTCTTTCCCAGGAGCCCGCCTCGGATATTCCCCCCTTCCCTTCCCCACTTCCCCAAGGTGCTCTCGCCTTTCCCAGGTCCATGTGTCCGGGAGTCCATCCGTGTCCCCTCAGATGTTCTCCCTTCCCCATTTTCCCAGGGTCTGCCTTAGCAACCAGTATTCTTCCTTTCCAGAGTCCGCCTCGGATATTCCCCCCCCTTCCCCACTTCCCCAAGGTGCTATCGCCTTTCCCAGGTCCATGTGTCCGGGAGTCCATCCGTGTCCCCTCAGATGTTCTACCTTCCCACCTTTTCCGGGTCTGCCTTAGCAACCAGTATCTCCTTCTTTCCAGGAGTCCCCCGCCTTGGATATCCCCCTTCCCCACTTCCCCAAGGTGCTCTCGCCTTTCCCAGGTCCATGTGTCGGGGAGTCTCTCGTGTCCCCTCAGATGTTTTCCTTCCCTCTTTCCCAGGGTCTGCATAGCAAACCAGTATCTCCTTCTTTACCAGGATGTCCGCTCAGATATTCCTCCTCCCCCTTCTCCACTTCACTAGGTTGCTCTCGCCTTTCCCAGGTCCATGTGTCCGGAGTCCATCCGTGTCCCCTCAGCAGATGTTCGCCATTCTCCACTTTTTCCCAGGGTCTGCCTTTAGAACCTGTATCTCCTTTGTCCCATGAGTCCCGCCACAGATATTCCCCCCTACCTTCCCCACTTCCCAACGGTGCTCTCGCCATTACCCAGGTCCATGGGTCGGGAGTCCATCCGTGTCCACCTCAGATGTATCTCCCTTCCCCACTTTCCCAGGGTTGCCTTAGCAACCAGCATCTCCTTCTTACCAGGAGCCCGCTCGGATATTCCTTCCCTTCCCCACTTCCAAGGTGCTCTCGCCGTTTCCAGGTCCATGTGTCGGAAGTCCTTCCGTGTCCCTTGTGGTTTCTCCCTTCCCACTTTCCCAGGGTCTGCCTTAGCAACTAGTATTCTAATTCTTTCCCGGAGACGCCTCAGATATCCCCCCATTCCACTTTCCCACTTCCCCAAGGAGCTCTCGCCCCTTTCCAGGTCTGTTGTCCGGGAGTTCCATCCGTGTCCCAGTCAGATGTTTCTCACTTCCCCACTTTCTCCAGGGTTGCCTTAAGCAACCAGTATCCTCCTTCTTTCCAGGAGTCCCGCTCAGATATTCCCCCCCTTCCTTCCCACTCTCACCCAAGGTGCTCTAGCCTTCCCAGGGTCCATGTGTCCGGGAGTCATCCGTGTCTCATCAGATGGTTCTCCTTCCCACTTTACCAGACAGGCTGCCTTAGCAACCTCAATCTCTCCTTCCCAGGAGTCCGCCTCGGATATTGACCATTCCCTTCCCCACTTCCCCAAAGTTGCTCTCGCTTTCAGGTCATGTGTCCGGGAGTCATCCGTGTCCCTCAGATGTTTCTCCCTTTCCCCACTTTCAGGGTCTGGCTTAGCAACGGTATCCCTCTTTCCCTGCAGTTCCGTCGGATATTCCCCCCATTCCCCACTTCCCCAAGTGCTTCGACTTTTCCCAGGTCCGTGTCCGGAGTCATCAGTGTTCCCTCAGATGTTCTCCCTTCCCACTTTCCCAGGGTCTGCCTTAGCAAAAACTGTATTCCTTCTTTCCCAGGAGTCGCCCTCGGATATTTCTTACCCCTTCCCACTTCCCAAAGGTGCTCTCGCCTTTCCGGTCCATGTGTCCGGACTCCATTCGGTCCTCAGAGTTCTCCTTCCCACTTTCCAGGGTCTACCTTAGCTACCAGTATCTCCTGTTTCCCAGGGTCCGCTCGGAATTCCCCCCCCTTCCCTTCTCACTTCCCCCAACGGTGCTCTCGCCTTTCCCAGGTCCATGTGTCCGGGAGTCTATCGTTTGTCCCTCAGATGTTCTTCCTTCCCCACTTGCCAAGGGTCTGCCTTAGCAACCAGAATCTCTTCTTTCCAGGAGTTCAGACTCGGATATCATCCCCTTCCCTTGCCCTCACTTCCCCAGGAGCTCTCGCTTTCCCAGGTCCATGTGTAGGGAAGTCATCCGTGTCCCCTCAGATGTTCCACTTCCCACTCTTTCCCAGGGTCTGCCTTAGCACCAGTTTCCTTCTTTTCCAGGAGTCGACACGGATATTCCCCCCCTTCCCTTCCCCATTCCCCAAGTGCTCTCGCCTTTCCCAGGTCCCTGTGTCCGGGAGTCCATCCAGTGTCCCCTCAAGATGTTCTCCTTCCCCACTTTCCCCAGGGTCTTGCCTTAGAACCAGTAATCTCTTCTTTCCAGGAAGTCCGCCTCGGATATCTTCCCCCCTTCACCACTTCCCAAGGTGCTCTAGCCTTTACTATGGTCTTGGGTCCGGGAGTCCATCCGTGTCCTCTGATGTTCTCCCCTGCCCACTTTCCTGTGTTTCCTTAGCAACCAGTATCTCCTTCTTTCCGGAGGTCCGCCTCGGATATTCCCCCCCTCTTCCCCTCCCCCCCCCCCCCAAAAACTTTTCCCAAGGTGGCTCTCGCCTTTCCCAGGTCCATGTGTCGGGAGTCTATCCGTGTCCCCTCAGATGTTTTTCCTTCCCCCAATTTCCATGGTTGCCTTAGGAAACCAGAATCTCCTTCTTTCCCAGGTGCAGCATCGGATATTTCACCCCCCCCCTTCCCTTCCCACTTCCCCAAGGTGCTCTCGCCTTTCCATGGTCCATTGGTGTCCGGGAGTCCATCCGTGTTCCCTCAGATTTCACACCTTCCCCACTTTCCCAGGTCTGCTTGAGCATCAGTATCTCTTCTTTCCCAGGAGTCAGACACGGTAATTCCCCCCTTCCCTTCCCCACTTCCCAGGTGCTCTCGCCTTCCCCAGGTCCATGTGTTCGAGGAGTCAATCCGTGTCACTAGTTGTTTCCTTATCCACTTTCCAGGTCTGCCTTAGCAACCAGCCATCTCCTTCTTTTCCAGGGAGTCCGCCTCAGATATTCTCCCCCATTCCCTTCCACTTCCCCAAGGAGGCTCTAGCCGTTCCGATCCATGTGCCGGGAGTCCATCCGAGTCCAGTCTGATGTTCTCCCTTCCCACTTTCCCAGGGTCTGACTTTTAGAACCAGTATCTCCTTCTTTCCCAGGATGTCCGCTCAGATATTCCCCCCCTTCCCTTCCCCACTTCCCAAGGTGCTTCTCGCCTTTCCCCGGTCAATGTGTCCGGGGTCCATCCGGGGTACGTCAGAAGTTCTCCTTCCCCACGTTCCTGGGTCGCCTTAGCAACCAGTACTCCTTCTTTCCCAGGGAGTCTGCCGCAGATATTCCCCCCCCTTACCTTCCCTATACCCCAAGGTGCTCTCGCCCTTTCCCAGGTCCTTTTGTGTCCGCGATTCAATCCGGGTCCAGTCAGATGTTCTCCTCTTCCAAACGTTTCACATGGTCTGCCTTAGCAACCAGTTTCTACTTCTTTCCAGGAGTCGCCTCAGGGGGGGATTTTCCCACCCTTCCTTGCCCCACTTCCCAAAGGGTGCTCCGCCTTTCCCTGGTCATGTGTCCGGGAGTCCTCCGTGTCTCCTCAGATGTTCTCCCTTTCCCCACTTTCCAGGGTCTGGCCTTAGCAAACCAGTATCTCCTTCTTTCCCAGGGTCCGCCTAAGTTATTCCCCCCCCTTACCCTTTCCCCATTCCCCAAGGTGCTCTCGCTTTCCCAGGTCTTGTGTAGGGATTCAATCCGTGTCAATTCAGATGTTCTCCCTTACCCACTTCCATGGTCTGCCTTAGCAAATACCAGTATTCCTTCTTTCCCAGGAGTCCGCTTGATATCCCCCCCTTCCCTTCCCACTTCCCTAGGTGCTCTCGCCTTTCCAAGGTCATGTGTCCGGGGGTCCATTCCGTTGTCCCCTCAGTTGTTCTCCCTTTCCCTTTCCAGGGGTCTGCATTGCAACTAGTATCTCCTTCTTTCCAGCAGTCCGATCGGATATTCCGCTACCCTTTCTCCCTTTCCCAGGTGCTCTTCGCCTTTCCCAGGAATCCATGTGTCCGGGAGTACATCCGTGTTCTCCCCTCAGTTGTTTCTCCCTTCCCCACTTTCCCAGGGTCTGCCTTAGCAACCAGTTTTCCTTCTTTCCAGGAGTCCGCCTTGGATACTCCCACCCCCTTCCCCAATTCCCCAAGGTGATTCGCCTTCCCAGGTTCCATGTCTGTCCGGGAGTCGATCGTGTCCCTAGTTGTTCCCTTCTCCACTTTCCCATGGTCTGCCTTAGAACCAGATTTCCTTCTTTCCAGGAGTCCCCGCCTCGGATATTCCCACCCTTTTCACCCACTTCCTAAGGGGCTCTGCCTTTCCCAGGTTTTCCATGTTGTCGGGAGTCCATCCGTTGTCCTCTCTGATGTTCTCCCTTACCCACTTTCCAGGGTCTGATATGGCAACCAGTTTCACCTTCTTCAGGAGTCGCCTCAGATATTCCCCCCTTCCCCACTTCCCCAATTTGCTCTTCCTTTTCCCAGGTCCATGTGTCGGGAGTCTTCCGTGTAACCTCAGATGTTCTCCCTTCCCCACTTTCCCAGGGTCTGCCTTAGCAACCAGTATCTCCTTCTTTCCCAGGAGTCCGCCTAAGATATTCCCCCCCCTTCCCTTCCCCACTTCCCCAAGGTGCTCTCGCCTTTCCCAGGTCCATGTGTCGGGATCTCCGTGTCCACTTCAGATTTGTTTCCTTCCCCACTTTCCAGGGTCTGCTATGGCAACCAGTATTCCTCTTCCAGGAGTCAGCTGGATATTCCCCCCTCTTCCCTTCCCACTTCCCCAAGGTGTTTTCGCTTTCGGTCCATGGGTCCGGGAGTCCATCCGTGTCCCTCGATGTTCTCCCTTCCCACTTTCCAGGCCGTCTGCCTTTGCAACCAGGTGTCCCTTCTTTCCCAGGGGTCCGCCTCAGATATTCCCCCCACCTTCCCTTCCCCACTTCCCCAAGGTGCTCTCGCCTTTCCCAGGTCCATGTGTCCGGGAGTCAATCTGTGTCCAGTCAGATGTTCTCCTTCCCCACTTTCCCAAGGGTCTGCCTTAGCAACAGTAATCTCCTTCTTTCCCACTCGCGCCGCCTCAGATATTCCCCCCCTTCTTCCCCACTTCCCCAAGTGCTCTCGCCGTTCCAGGCCCATGTGTCGGAGTCATCCGTGGTCCAGTCAGATGTTCTCCCTTCCCACTTTCCAGGATTGCCTTAGCAACCAGTATCTCCTTCTTTCCAGAGTCCGCTAAGATAATCCCCCCCCTTCCCTTCACCACATCCCCAAGGTGCTCTCGTCTTTCCAGGTCCATGTGTCATGGAGTCCATCCGTGTCCTCAGATGTTATCCCTTTTCCCACTTTCCCAGGGTCTGCCTTAGCAACAGTATCTCCTTCTTTCCCAGCAGGTCGAATCGGTTATTCCCCTCCCCCTTCTCCACTTCCCCAAGGACGCTCTCGCATTTCAGGTCATGTGTCCGGGTTGTCCATCCGTGTCACCTCAGTTATTCTCCCTTCCCACATTCCCAGGTCTGCCCTTACCAACGCGTATTCCTTTTTCCAGGGTCTGCCTCGATATTCGCTTCACTTCCCCACTTCCCAAGGTGCCTCTCGCTTTCCAGGTCATGTGTCCGGGAGTCCATCCGTGTCCCCTCTGATGTTCTCCCCTTACCACTTTCCAGGGTCTGCCTTAGCAACCAGCATTCCTTCTTTCCCAAGGAGCCGCCTAGGATTATTCCACCTTACCTTCCACACTTTCCCATGGTGCTCTCGCCTTTCGAGGTCATGTTGTCCGGGGTCCATCCGTGTCTCCTCAGGATGTTCTCCTTCCCCACTTTCCCAGGGTCTGCCTTAGCAACCAGGCATCTCTTCTTTACCAGGAGCCAGCCTAGGATATTCCCCCCCTTCCTTGCCCCACATCCCAAAGGTGCTCTCGCCTTTCCCAGGTACATGTGTTACGGAGTCCTTCGTGTCCTTCAGAATGTTTCTCCCTTCACTTTCCAGGGGTCTGCATTAGCAACCCAGTCTCTCCTTCTTTCATGAGTCCGCCTCAGATAATTCCCCCTCCCCTTCCCCACTTACCCCAAGGTTGCTCTCGCCTTTCACAAGGGTCCATGTGTCCGGGAGTCCATCCGTGTCCCCTCAGATGTTTCTCCCTTCCCACTTTCCCAGGGTCTGTTATTAGCATACAGTATCTCACTTCTTTAAAGGAGTCCGCATAGTTATTCCTGCCTCTTTCTTCCCCACTCCCTAGGTGCTCTCGCCTTTCCCAGGTCATGTGTCCAGGCAGTCCTCCGTTGTCCCTCAGATGTTCTCCCTTCCCCACGTTCCCTGGGTCTGCTTAGCAACCAGTTCTCCTTCTTTCCCAGGAGTCCGCCTCAGTATTCCCCCTTTCCCTTTCCCCACTTCCTAAGGTGTATCGCCTTTCCAGGTCCATGTGTCCGGGAGTCCATCGTGTCCAGTCTGATGTTCTCCCTTCCCACTTTTCCCAGGTCTGCCTTAGAACCAGTATTCCTTCTTTCCAGACCGACCTCAGATATTCCAACCCTTCATTCCCCACTTCCCATGGTTGCTCTCGCCTTCCCAGGCCCATGGTGTCAGGGAGGTCATCCGTGTACAGTACAGATGGTTCTCCCTTCCCCACTTTACAGGGTCTGCCCTTATTCAACCAGTATCTCCTTTTTCCCAGGAGTCGCCTCAGATATCCCCCCCTTCCCTTCCCCACTCCCCTAAGTGCTCTCGCCTTTCCCAGGTATGTGTCCGGGAGTCCATCCGATGTCCCCTCAGGGTTTCCCTTTCCCACTTTCCCGGGGCTGCCTTAGCAACCATATCTCCCTTCTTTCACAGGAGTCATGCCTCGGATATTCCCCACCTTCATTACGCACTTCCCCAAGGGGCTCTCGCCTTTCCAGTTCCAATGTGTCAGGGTGTCATCCGTGTTCCAGTCAGGATGTTCTCCTTCTCAACTTTCCAGGGTCTCTGCAGTAGCAACCAGTATCTCCTTCTATCCCAGGAAGTCCGCCTCAGATATTCCCCCCTTCCTTCCCCACGTCCCCTTGGTGTTCTCGCCTTTCCCAGGTCCATGTGTTCCGGGAGTCATCCGTGTCCGTCGATGTTCTCCCTTCCCCACTTTACCAGGGTATGCCATTGCAACCAATATCTCCTTCTTTCCACGGAGAGTCCGCTCAGATATTCCCCCCCCCTTACCCTTCCCGCTTCCCCAAGGTGATCTCGCCTTTCCCTGGTCATGTGTCCGGGATTCAATCCCGTGTCCAGTCAGATGTTCTCCCTTCCCAACTTTCCCAGGTTCTGCCTTAGCAACATTCTCTACTTCTTTCCCAGGAGTCGCTCAGATATCCCCCCCCCTTCCCTCCCACACACCATACCCTACGGTGCGCTCGTCTTTCCAGGTCCATGTGTCAGGGAGTCTCCGTGTCCCCTCTGATGTTCTCCTGTCCACAATTTCCAGGGGTTGCCTTACACGAGTATCTCTTCTTTTCCAGGAGTCTGCCTCGGATATTCGCTTCCCTTCCCACTTCCCAGGTGCTCTCGCCTTTCCCAGGTCCATGTGTCCGGGAGTACTTCCGGTCCCCTCAGAAGTTCTCCTTCCCACTTTCCCAGGTCTGCCTCAGCAACCAGCATCTCCTTCTTTCCCAGGAGCCCCGCCTCGGATTATTTTCCCCCCTTCCCTTCCCCACTTTCCAAGGATGCACTCGCCTTTCGCACGTCCATGTGTCCGGGAGTCCGTCCGTGTCCCCTCGAGGTTCTCCCTTCCCCATTTCCATGGGTGCTGCCTTAGAACCTGCATCTCCTTCTTTCCCAGGAGCCCGCTCGGATATTCCCCATTCCCTTCCCCACTTCCCAAGGTTGCTCTCGCCTTTACCAGGTCCATGTTGTCCGGGAGTCCTCCGTGTCCCTTCAGATGATCTCCCTTCCCCAATTTCCCAGGGTGCTTGCCTTAGCAACCAGTCTTCCTTTTTCCTTGGAGTCCGCCTAGATATTTCCCCCTCCCCTTCCCCACTTCCCAAGGTGCTCTCGTCTTTCACAGGTCCTTGGAGTCCGTGAGTCCTTTCGTGTCCTCAGGACGTTCTCCCTTTCCCACTTTCCCAGGGTCTGCTTAGGAACAGTATCTCCTCTTTCACAGGATTCGCCTCTGATATTCCGCCTCCCTCTCCCCACTTTCCCCAAGGTTTGGCTTGTCCGCCTTTCCAGGTCCATGTGTCCAGGGAGATCCATCCGTGTAGTCCCCTCAGATGGTTCTCCCCCACTTCACAACTTTCCCTGGGTCATGCCTTAGCAACCAGTTATCTCTTCTTTCCCTGGAAGGAGTCCGCCTCAGTTTATTCCCCCGTCCTTCACACTTCCCCAAGGTGCGCTCGCCTTTCCCAGGTCCATGTGTCAGGGAGGTCCATCCGTGATTGTCAGTCAGTATGTTCTCCTTCCCCACTTTCACCAGGGTCTGATTATGCATCAGTATCTCGGCTGTCCACAGTCCGCCTCAGATAAATTTCCCCCCCTTCCTTCTCCCACTCCCCAAGGTGCTCTCGCCTTGCCCAGGCCCCATGTGTCCGGGAGTCCATCCATTGTCAGTCAGATGTTCTCCCTCCCCCTTTCCCATGGTTGCCTTAGAACCAGTATCTCGTACTTTACCTGGAGTCCGCCTCAGAAATCCCCCCTTCCCTTCCCCACTTCCCCAAGGTGCTCTCGCCCTTTCCCAGGTCCATGTGTCCGGGAGTCCATCCGTGTCCACTCAGTTGTTCTCCTTTCCAACATTACGGGGTTGCCTTAAGCAACCAGTATCTCCTTCTTTCCAGCAGTCCGCCTCGGATATTTCCCCCCCCCATTCTCCACTTCCCCAAGGTGCTCTCGCCTTTTCCCTGGTCCATGTGTCCGGGGAGTCCATCGTGTCCCGTTCAGATGTTCTCCTTCCCCCACTTTCCCAGGGTCTGCCTTTAGCAAAGTATCTCCTTCTTTCCCGGGAGTCTGCTCGGGATATTCGATTCCCTTCCACTCCTTGTCCCAGGTGCTCTCGCCTTTCCAGGTCATGTGTCCGGGAGTCATCCGTGTCGCTCAGATTTTCTCCTTCCTTACTTTCCAGGGTTCTGCCTTCGCATCCAGTATCTCCTTTCCCAGGAGTCAGTTCTGGATATTCCCCCCCTTCCCCACTTCCAAGGTGCTATCGCATTTCCCAGGTCATGTGTACGGGAGTCCATCCGTGTCCCCTCAGATTTTATCCCTTCCCCACTTTCCCAGGGTCTGCCTTAGCAACCAGTATCTGCCTTCTTTTCCGGGGCCGCCTTGGGATATCCCCCCTCCCCATTCCCGAAGGTTGCTCTCGCCTTTCCCAGGGTCCATGTGTTACGGGAGTACTATCGGTTGTCCCCTCGATGTTCCCCTTCCAACGTTCCCAGGTTCTGCCTTAGCAACAGTATCTCCTTCTTTCCAGGAGCCCGCCTCGGATATTCCCCACCTTCCCTTCCCCACTTCAAAGGTGCTCTCGCCTTTTCCTGGTCCATGGGTCGGAAGTCCTTCCGTGTTCCCTTCAGATGTTACTCCCTTCCCCATCTTTCCCAGGGTCTGCCTTAGCAACATGACTCTCCTTCTTTCCTATGAGTCGCCTCTGAATATTTTCCCCTTCCCCTTTCCCCACTTCCCCAGGTGCTCTCGCCTTTTCCCAGGTCGTGTGTCCGGGAGTCCATCCGTGTCCCTCAGATGTTCTCTCCTTTCCACTTTCCCTAGGGTCTGCCTGTAGCAACATCAACCAGTATCTCCTTCTTTCCCTAGCAGTCCGCCGCTGCAGATAGTCCCACCATCCACCTTCACCCACTTACCCAGGTGGCTCTCGCATTTCCCCAGGTAATGGTCCGGAGTCCATCCGGGTCACCCTCAGAGGTTCACCCTTCCCCCACTTTCCCAGGTCTGCATTAGCAACCAGTACTCCTTCTTTCCCAGAAGTCCGATCTCATATTCCCCCTCCCCTTCCCCATGTGACGCGCTCATTCCCAAAGGTGCTCCGCATTTCCAGGTCCATGTGTCCGGGAGTCTTCCGTGTCCTATCAGATGTTCTCCCTTCCCACTTTCCCAGGGTCTGCCTTAGCAACCAGTAATCTCTTCTTTCCCCAGGAGTCCGCCTCAGATATTCCTCCTCCCCCTTCCCCACTTTCAAGGTCCTCTCGCCTTTCCCAGTGTCCATGTGTCCAGGAGTCCATCGTGTCCCCTCAGGGATGTTCTCTTCCCCACTTTCCCAGGGTCTGCTTAGGAACCAGTATATCCTTCTTTCCCAGGATGTACGGCCTAGATATTCCTCCCTTCACCCTTCCCCATTCCTAAGGTGCTCTCCCTTTCCAGGTCCCTTAGGTCCATGAGTCCGCATCCGTTGTCCCTCAGCAGATGTTCTCCCTTCCACACTTTACCTGGGTCGGCCTTAGCAACCAGTATCTCCTTCTTCCCAGGAGTCGCCCAGATATCCCCCCTTTCTTTTTCCCTTCCCCACTCCCAAGGTGCTCTCGCCTTTCCCAGGTCCATGTGTCCGGAGTCAACCGTGTCCCCCAGTCCAGGATGTTTCTCCCGTCCCCACTTTCCCAGGTCTGCCTAAGCAACCAGTATCTCCTTTTTCCCAGTCCGCCACAAGATATTCCCACCCCTTCCATTCCCCACTTCCCCAAGTGCCTCCGCCTTTTCCCAGGCCCTTGTGTCCGGGTGTCCATCCGTGTCCAGTCAGCATGTTCTTCTTCTCTCTCCCTTCCCCCAATTTCCCCGTGTGGTCCTGCCTACAACCATATCACCTTCTTTCCCGCGGAGTCCTCTCCTCAAAATCCCCCCCCTTCCCTTCCCCACTTTTCCCCAAGGTGCTCTCGCCCTTTCCCAGTCCCCATGTGTCCGGAGTCCATCCGTGTCCCCTCAAGAGTTCTCCTCTCCCTTCCAATTCCCTGGGTCCTGCCTTAGCAACCAGTATCTCTTCTTCACAGGAGACAGCCTCGGATATTCTCCCCCCCTTCCCCTTCCGCACTTCCCCAAGGGGCCCGTCTCTCGCTTTCCCAGATCCAGTGCCGGGAGTCCCATCCGTTGTCCAGTCAGATGTTCTTCCCTTCCCCCCCCACTTTCCCAGGTCTGCCTTAGCCAACCAGTATCTCCTTCTATCCCAGGATCCCGCCTCAGATATTCCCCCCCTTCCCCCTTCCCCACTTCCCAAGGTGTTCTCGCCTTTCCAGGTCCAATGAGTCCGGAGTCCATCCGTGTCCATCCGATGTACTCCCTTCCTCACTTTCCCAGTCTGCTTAGCAATAACCAATATCTCTCCTTCCATTCCCCCGGAGTTCCGCCTCAGATATTCCCCCCCCCCTTCCCTCCCCACTTCCCCAAGCTAGTTGATCTCGCCCTCCAGGTCCAAGTGTCCGGGATTCAACCGTGTCCTTCAGAAAAATGTTCTCTCCTTCCCCCACTTTCCAGGATCTGCCTAAGCAACCAGTATCTCCTTCTTTTCCCAGGAGTCCGCCTCAGATATCCCCCCCCCCCCTTCCCTTCCCACATAACCCCAAGTGCACTCGTCTTTCCCAGTCCAGTGTCAGGAGTCCATACCGTGTCCCCTCAGATGTTCTTCCCGTTCCCCTTTCCTCCAGGGCTGGCCTTAGCTACCATATCTCCTTCTCTTCCCACAGAACCGACTCGGATATTCCCCCTCCCCCCTTCTCCAATTCTTACTTCCACAAGGCGCCTCGCCTTTCCCAGGTCCATGTGTCCGGGAGTCCAGCCGTGTCCCATCAGATGTTCTCCCTTCCTCACCACTTTCCCCAGGGTCTGCCTTAGCAAATCGAGTATCTCCTTCTTTTCTTTTTTGTTTCTTTTTTTTTTTTTTTTCTTTCTTTTTTTCCTTTTTTATTTTTTTCTTTTCCCAGGAGTACTGCCTCGGATATTCGCTTATTCCCTTCCCCACATTTCCCCAAGGTGCTCCTCCGCCCTTTCCCCAGGTCCATTGTCCGGGAGTCCATCCGTGGTCCCCTCAGATGTTCGCCCTTCCCCACTTTCCCAGGGTCTGGACCTCAGCAACCAGCATCTCTCTCTTCTTTCCCAGGAGCCCGCCTCGGATATTCCCCCCCTACCATCCCCACTTTCCCAAGGGTGCTCTCGCCTTTCGCACTCCATGTTGTCCGGGAGTCCATCAGTTTCCCCCTCATATGTTTCTCCTCCCTTCCCCACGTTCCCAGGGTCTGCCTTAGCACCAGCATCTCCTTCTTTCCCAGGAGCCCGCCTCGGATATTCCACCCCTTCCCTTCCCCCACTTCCCCAAAGGTGCTCTCTGCCTTTCCCAGGTCCATGTGTCCGGGAGTCTCCATCCGTTTCCCCTTCAGATGTTCTCCCCTTCCCCACTTTTCCCATGGTCTGCCTAGCAACCAGTCTCTGCTCCTTCTTTTCCCATAGGTCCGCCTCAGATATTTTCCCCCTCCCCCTTCCCCATTCCCCAAGGTCCTCTCGTCTTTCACAGGTCCCATGTTCCGGGAGTCCATCCGTGTCCCCTCAGACGTATCTCCTCCCTTTCCCACTTTCCCAGGGTCTGCCTTAAGCAACCAGTATATCTCCTTCTTTCCCAGGGAAGTCCCGCCTCAGATATTCCTGCCTGCCCACTTCCCACTTCCCCAAGGTGCTGTCCGCCTTTCCCAGTCCATGTGTCCCCAGGAGTCCATCCGTGTCCCCTCAGATGTTCCTCCCTTCTCACTTTCCCAGGGTCTGCCTTAAGCAACCAGTATCACCATCTTTCCCAGGAGTCCGCTCAGATATTCCCCCCTTCGCTTCCCCACTTCCCCAGGTGCTCTCGCCTTTCCCAGGGTCCATGTGTCCGGGAGTCCATCAGTGTCCCAGTCAGATGTTCTCCTCCCCTTCCCCCACTTTCCCGCAGGTTCCTGCCTTAGCAACCAGTATCTCCTTCATTCCCAGTCCCGCCCTCAGATATTCCCCCCCCTTCCCTTCCTCCCCACTTCCCCCAAGTGCTTCTCTCCGCCTTTCCCCGGCCGCCCCCATTTTTGGGGGTTCCGGGAGTACCATCAAGTCCAGTCCAATGTTTCTCCCTTCCCCCACTTTCTCCACAGGGTCTGCCTTAGCAACCAGTATCTCCTTCTTTCCCAGGAGTCCGCCTCAGATATCCCCCCCTTCCCTTCCCCACTTCCCCAAGGTGCTCTCGCCTTTCCCAGGTCCATGTGTCCGGGAGTCCATCCGTGTCCCCTCAGAGTTCTTCATCCTTACCCACATTCCCAGGGTCTGCCTTAGCAACTACATATCTCCTTCTTTCCCAGCATCCGCCTCGGATTATTCCCCCACCCCCCTTTCTCCACTTCCCCAAGGTGCTCTCGCCTTTCGCCAGTCCACATGTGTCCGGGAGTCCATCCTGTCCCTTCCAGAATGTTCACTCCCTGTCCCCACTTTCCCAGGTTCTCCTTAGCAACCATATCTATCTCCTGTCTTTCTCCCAGAGCCTGCCTCGGATAATCGCTTCCCTTCCCCCACTGTCCCCAAGGTGCTCTCGCTTTCCCACGTCCATGTGTCCGGGATCACCATCCGTGTCGCCGCCTCAAGATTTTCTCCTTCCCTCATATTCCCAGGGTCCTGGCCTTCGCAACCAGATCCCCTCCTTTTCCAGAGTCCGTCCACGGATAATCCACCCCCTGCCCCACTTCCCCAAGGTGCTATCGCCTTTCCCAGGTCCATGTGTCCGGGAGTCCATCCCGTGTCCCCTCAGATATTCGTTCTCCCTTCCCCACTTCCCAGGGTCTCTTAGACAACCAGTATCTCCTTCTTTCCCAGGAGCCCCTTTGGATATCCCCCCATCCCCACTCCCCGAAGGTCCTCCGCCTTTTCCCATGGGGGGTCCCAGTCCATGAGTCCCCGGGAGTCTATCCGTGTCCCCTCAGATGTTTCTCCCTTCCCACTTTACCCAGGTTCTGCCTTAGCAACCAGTATCTCCTTCTTCCCAGGAGCCAGCCCGCCTCGATATTCCCCCCCTTCCCTTCCCCACTCCCAAAGGTGCTCTCCGCCTTTTCCAGGTCCATGTGTCCGAAGTCCTTCCGTGTCCCTTCAGATGTTCTCCCTTCCCCATTTCCCAGGGTCTGCCTTAAGCAACAAGTCTCTCCCTTCTTTCCTATAGACCCGCCTCAGATTATTCCCCCTTCCCCTTCCCACTCCCCAAGGTGCTCACACTCTCGCCTTTCCCAGGTCATGTGTTCCGGGAGTCCCATCCGTGTCCCCTCAGATGTTCTCTCCCTTCCCACATACCCGGGTCTGCCTTAGCAAACCAGTAGCTCCTTCTTTCCCAGCAAGTCGCCGCAGATATTCCACCTCCCCCATCCCCACTTCCCCCAGGTGCTCTCGCATTTCCAGGTCCAAGTGTCCGGGATCCATCCGTGTCCCCTCAGATTTCTCCCCTTCCCCACTTTTCCATGGTCTGCCTAAGCAACCATATCTCCTTCATTTCCCAAAGTCCCGCCTCTCATATTCCCCCCCCTCCCCCTTCCTCCCCACTTCCCCAAGGGCTCTCAGCATTTTCCCAGGTCCATGTGTCCCGGGATCCCTCCTTGTCCTATCAGATGTTCTCCCTTTTCCCCCCACTTTCCCAGGGTCTGCCTTACTACCATATTCTCCTTCTTTTCCCAGACCCGCCTCAAGATATTCCTCCTCCCCTCTTCCCCACTTCCCTAAAGGAGTTTGCATCACGCCTTTTCCCAGGTCCATATGTCCCATGAGTCCCTCCCTCGGTGTCCCCCACAGATGTTCTCCCCTTCCCCACTTTCCCAGGGTCTGCCTTAGCAACCAGTACTCCTTCTTTCCCAGGAGTTCCGCCTCAGATATTCCCCGCCCTTTTCCCTTCCCCACTTCCCAAGGTGCTCACGCCTTTTCCCAGGTCCATGTGTCCGGGAGTCCATCCTGGTCCAGTCAATGTTCCCCTATCCCCACTTTCCCAGGGTCTGCCTTAGCAACCAGTATATCCTTCTTTTCCCAGGATCCGCTCCTCAGATATTCCCCCACCTTCCCTACCACACTTCCCAAAGGTGCTATCGCCCTTTCCCCAGGTCCAGTGTCCCAGGATTCAATCCTGATCCAGTCAGATGTTCTCCCTTCCCCAAGTTCCCCAGGGTCTGCTTAGCAACCAGTATCTCCTTCATACTTTCCCAGTCCGCCTCAGATATTCCCCCCCCTTCCCTTCCCAAACTTCCCCCAAGGTGCCCTCGACGCCTTTCCCAGGCCCAGTGTCCGGGAGTCCATCCGTGTCCAGTCAGAAGTTCTCCCCCCCACTTTCTTCCCAGGGTCTGCCTTAGCAACCAGTATCTCCTTGCATTCCCAGGAGTCCCGCCTAAGACATCCCCCCCTTTTTCCCTTCCCCACTTTCCCAAGTGCGCTCGCCTTTCCCAGGTCCATGTGGTCCGGATTCCATCCGTGGACCCATCAGATGTTCTCCCTTTCCCACTTTCCCCCAGGGCCTGCCTTAAGCAACCAGTAATCTCCTTCTTTCCCAGCAGTCCGCCGCGATATTCCCCCCTCCCCCTTCCCCACTTCCCCAAGGTGCTCTCGCCTTTCTCCCAGGTCCATGTGTCCGGGAGTCCAACCGTGTTCCCCACAGATTTCTCCCCTCCCCACTTTCCCGGGTCTGCCTTAGCAAACCAGTATCTCCTCTTTCCCAGGAGTCCCCGCCTCGGTAAATCCCCCCCTTTCCCTTCCTCCACTTCCCCAAGGTGCTCTCGCCTTTCCCAGGTCCATGTGTCTGGGAGTCCCATCCGTGTCCCCTCAATGTTCTCTCTCGCCTCCAACCACTTTCCCAGGGTCTGCCTTAGCAAACCAGTATCTCCGCTTTCCAGAGGTCCCCCTTGATAACCCCCCCCTCCCCCCACTTCCTCCCAAGGTGCTCTCGCCTTTCCCAGTCCATGTGTCCGGGGTCTATCCGTGATCCCCTCAGATGTTCTCCCCCTTCCCCACTTTCCCAGGGTCTGCTTAGCAACCAGTATCATCCTTCTTTCCCAGGGAGTCCGCCTCGGATATTCCCCCCAACCCTTCCCCACTCTTCTCCTAGGAGGTGGCTCTCCCTTTCCCAGATCCATGTCCGGGAGTCCATCCGTGTCCCCTCCAGATGTTCTCACTTCCCCCCTTTCCCCAGGGTCTCTATGCAACCAGTATCACCTTCTTTTCCCAGGAGTCCGCCTCAGATATTCCTCCCCCCCCTTCCCCCACTTCCCCAAGGGGATTGGGTGGGTTTTTTTTCTCGCCTTTCCCAGGTCCGTGTGTCCCAGGAGTCCATCCGTTCCCCTCAATGATTCTCCTTTCCCCCACTTTACCAGGGTCTGGCCTTAGCAACCAGCATCTCCTTCTTTCCCAGGAGCCCGCCTCGGATATTCCCCCCCTCCCTTCAACACTTCCCCAAAGTGTTCTGCTCTCGCTGTCCCAGGTCCCCAGTGTCTGGGATTCCTCTTCCGTGTCCCTTTCAGATGTTCTCCTCCACCTTCATCCCCACTTTCCCAGGGTCTGCCTTACAACCAGTAACACCTTCTTTCCCATGAGTCCGCGTCCAGATATTTCCCCCTCCCCCCCCTTCCCCACTTCCCCAAGGTGCTCTCCGCCTTTCCCAGGTCCATGTGTCCGGGAGTCCCATCCGTGTCCCCTCAGATGTTTCTCCCTTTCCAACTGTCCCCGGGTCTGCCTTAGCAACCATAACTCCTTCTTTCCCAGTCAGTCCGCCGCAGTTAATCCCCCCTCCCCCTTCCCCACTTCCCAAGGTGCTTCTCCGCCTTTTCCCAGTCCATGTGTCGCAGGGAGTCCATCCGTGTCCCCTCAGATTTCTCCCTTCCCCCACTTTCCCCAGGGTCCAGCCTTAGCAACCAAGTATCTCCTTCTTTCCCCATAAGTCCGCCTTTCCCTTCCCACTTTCCCCAAGGTGCTCTCGCCTTTCCCCATGTCCATGTGTCCGGGAGGTCCATCCGTGTCCTATCAATGTTTCTCCCTTCCCCACTTTCCCGGGTCACCCATAGCAAACCAGTCTCCTTTTTCCCAGGATCCGAATCAGATATTCCTCCTCCCCCTTCCCCACTTTCCCAAGGTTTGGCCTCGCCTTTCCCATGTCCATGTGTCCAGGAGTCCCTCCTTGTCCCCTCAGATTTCTCCCTACCCCACTTTCCCAGGGTCTGCCTAGCAACCAGTATCTTCCATCTTTCCCAGGAGTCCGCCTCAAATATTCCTCCCTCCCCCTTCCCCACGTCCCCCAAGTGCTCTCGCTTTCCCAGTTCCCATGTTCCCAGGAGTCCATCCGTGTCACCCTCAGATTCTCCTCCCTTCCCCTCTTTCCCAGGGTCCCTGCCTAGCAACCAGTATCTCCTTCTTTCCCGAGCAGTCCGCCGGCAATATTTTCCCCCCTCCCCCCTTCCCCACTTCCCCAAGGTGCTCTCGCCTTTTCCCAAGTTTCCATGTGTCCCGGGAGTCCCATTCCGTGACCTTTCAGGATGTTATCTCCCTTCCCCACTTTCCCAGGGTCTTTCCTAGCAACCAGTATCTCCTTCTTTCCCAGAAGACCGCCGCTCATATCCCCTCTTTCCCTTCCCCACTCCCAAGGTACTCTCGCCCTTTTTTTCCCAGGTCCATGTGTCCGGGAGTCCAATCCGTGTCCCCTCAGATGTTCTCCCTTCCCCCACTTTCCCAGGGTTCTGCCTTCGCAACCAGTATCTCCTTCTTTCCAGGAGTCCCGCCTCAGATATTCCTCCCTCCCCTTACCCTCTTTTCCCCAAGGTGGCTCTCGCCTTTCCTCTAGGTCCATGTTGTCCGGGAGTCCATCCGTGTCCCCTCAGATGATCTCCTTCCACTATCCCAGGGTCTGCCTTAAGCAACCAGTATCTCTTCTTTCCAGGAGTCTGCCTCAGATATTCCCATCCCTCCCACCTTCCCCACTTCCCCAAGGTGCTCTCGCCTTTCCAGTCATGTGTCCAGGAGTCCAATCCGTGTCCCCTCAATGTTCTCCCCCTTCACCCACTTTCCAGGTCCAGCCTTAGCAACCAGTATCTCCTTCTTTCCCAGAGTCCGCCTCAGATATTCCCCCCCCTTTCCCCCCATTTCCCCCAAGGTGCTCCCCTTTTTCCCCCGGGTCCATGGCCCGGGGGGCCCCATCCTTTTCCCCTCAGATGTTTCCTCCCCCTTCCCCATTTTCCCAGGGTCTCCCTTTAAAGAAACCCAAAGTATTTTCCTTTTTTCCCCCGGGAGTCCGCCTCAATTTTTCCCCCCTCCCCCTTTCCCCCCCACTTCCCAAGGTCTCTCGCTTTTTCCCGGGTCCATGTTTTCCGGGAGTCCACCCGTGTCCCCCAAAATGTTCCCCCTTCCCCCACTTTCCCGGGTTCTCCCTTAGCAACCAGTTTCCCCCTTTTTTCCCCCAGGATCCCCCCTTTCAAAAATTTTCCCCCCCCCCTTTTTTCCCCATTTCCCCCGGGGCTTCTCCCCCCTTTTTCCCTTTTTCCCATGTGTCCGGGAGTCCCATCCGTGTCCCCTCAGTTTTTCCTTCCCCCCAAATTTCCCGGGGTTTGCCTTAGCAACCAGTATCTCCTTTTTTCCCCAGGAGTCCGCCTCAGATTTTCCCCCCCCTCCCCTCCCCCAATTTCCCCCCAAAGGGTGCTCTCTTTTTTCCCTGGTCCATGTGCCCCAGGGGTCCATCCGTTTCCCCCTCAATGTTTTTTCCCCTTCTCCATTTTCCCGGGGCCCTTGCCTTAAAAAACCAGTATCTCCTTTTTTTCCCAGGGTTGCCCTCGAAATTTCCCCCCCCCCCCTTCCCCAAGGTGTTTCTCCCCTTTTTTTCCCAGGCCCCATTGTCCGGGCCCCACCGTGTCCCCTCAGATTTTCTCCCTTCCCCACTTTCCCGGGGTTGCCTTAGAAAACCAGTATCTCCTTTTTTCCCCAAAGTCCCCCTCAGATATTCCCCCCCCCCTTCCCCATTTCCCAAAAAGGGTGCCTCCCTTTTCCCCGGGTCCATGTGTCCAATCCACCCGTGCCCCCTTTCAATTTCCCCCTTCCCAACCTTTTCCCAGGGTCTTGCCTTACAACCAGCCTCATTCTTTCCCTGGTCCATGGTCCGGAAGTCCATCTGTCCGCCTCAGATTTTCCCCCCTTTCCCCTCACCCCCCAAAGGTACCTTCCCTTTTTTCCCAGGTCCATGGGTCCGGGAATTCCATCCTTTGGGGCCCCCGGGATTCAAACCCTTTCCCCTCATTTTCCCTTAGGATTTTTCCACCTCAGCCTTCCCCGGGTTTAAAATTTTTTTCCCGAAGTCAGCCCCGCCCCCCTCCTTTGACCTACCCAAAGAAAAAGACCCTTTGTTTAGCGGGTTCCTAGGGTAAGATGTCCAGTGGGGAATTACAGGGGGACACCAAAAAACGCTCCAAAAAATTTACATCCACCAAGACAGCTAGATGGGTAGATCACCCAACGCAGCCAAGCTCCCGTCCAGTTCGCCCCCCAAAAGGGCCTGGCCACTCCAGTAAAATTTTTTGGAATTTCCCTATTTAATTAAAACAATTTTTCTACTTTAAAATTTATATGATTTTTTACCTAATTAGCAGTTAAAAGTGGGGTTTGGAAAATTTTTTTTGGGTGTTTTTTGAGTCCCTCGTTTTTTTTTGTGTTTGTCCACCCCCACGAGAACGTAAAAAAGTGTTGAACTTTTTATTTTCATTTGGGTTTTTTATCCTGTATATTGGCAAAAAACGCGCATTTGATTTTCCCAATCGCCGCGCACAAGGGAAAATTTAATACATTTTGTCTGACTTTTTTTTTACCCCGGGGTAATTTACACATATTTTACTTTTGCAAGAAACATATGTGGGAACTAAAATGAATCTGTACCTAAAAAAAATTACACACACTCTTATTTTCACTCCCCATTTTTTACATTTTTGCAACGGCCCGCCTCGGGTCACCTCAATTTTACACCAAAAAAAAACGCAAAGGGAAACCACACACACACATGTAAAAAAAAACACTCATCAACCTCTTTTCACTAATATTAATGCAATCACAAGCGCACACACACACATGCACACACATACCCACAACACCACAAAAACACACACACACACAAAACACACACAACACACAAAATATAAAAAATATATATGTTGGTGTGGGTAAGTTCCCTTTTTTGAATCCTTTTACTTTTTCCCACATCTTCCACAACAGTTCTCCCACTTAAAAAAATATTTTGCAGTTGTAAATAAGACTGTGTCCCCGCAGTTTTTAAAATGTAAACCCAAAAAAAACACTGGGACAAAACTGTTCAAATTAAAATTTTTTTTTTGTAATACAATTTTGTTTTTTAAATTTTTGTCCGTATTACTCTGTCTTCCCCCAAGAAATCTGCAACAAAAATTTCAAAAAAATTTTTTTTTTTTTGTGGCGTTTTTGTCTTTTTATATATATGCAAGTCACTGAAATGTCCACAAGTAAACACGCAAGTACACAAAGTACACAACACACACACACACACACCACACACACACACACACACACACACACACACACACACACACAATTCTCTCGTTCCACTGTGGATAATATACATGGAGAGAATTTCGGGGGTCAACGCCCCCGAGGCCCCGTCTGAGACCAGACCTCTAGAATATATATAAACACAATTTGCCCAGCACACGTAAAAATACTTAATATCCAACCCTGTGTCACTCACATGTGTGCAAACATTCTCATGCACATATGTGTACTTTCTCACACAGACATCATGAGACCACACCTCTCCTTATAAGTGTATCTGCTCTATAGTATATTAGAGTGTAAGTCTGAGGGACCTGCTGGTTCACCAGACTATTAAAAATTCGAGATAAATTACCTCCTACTTGATAACAATAGTTATGATCTATGGCTTGCGGTGTTTTGTTATTTGCAGTAATGATTTGTGATTTAGAGTAATGACTGTGATTTTGCAGTGTTTTTAGTGATGTGTAGTGATATGTGATTTCCAGTTTGTATTTAAATTATATTACATATTTTAATAGAATTCTGAATAATCGGGATGTAGAATGGTGTTACATAGTATTTTGTAGATATCCTTAATGATAAATATGAAGATATAAGGAAGTAACAGTTGAGAGAGTCTTGTACTGGATATAGCAAGAAAACATTCTTGTGAATTACATAATTTTTAATTTTTCCCGTCTTCACTTCTCTCAACTTCACTATATTGAGAAAAATATTCACAAACACAATAAAAAAAAAAAGAAAATAAGATGTACAAACTGGGAGAGTCAACCTCTCGACCAAAGTGATTGTTGATGTTGATGTTACAACCTGGCCAGTACAACTCTGTCTTAATGTCTTCAATATTGTTGTTTTATGTATTACTGTTATCTTGCTCTACTCTTCCCTTATTTTATTGTATTGTTCTTGTATGTTCTTGTGTGATATTTATGTACTGCTGTACTGTTCTGCTCTATGTTACTGTATTTTTCTTATGTGTTACAGTTTTGTTCTTGTGTGTTACTGTACTGTACAGTTTTGTGTTGTTCTATTGTTATTATGAGGTACTTTTCTAGACAGTTCTTCATTATTTATTTTTTGTGTTTTCCGTCACTCGATCAATCACAATCTTGACATATTCATTCCTTGGTATAATCAACAGGCAATACACAAACACTAATATTTATGTGTTAGTATGCAGTCCTTGCATGTTACAGTAGTAATTTTCCTGTGTATTTAAGTTACTTCCACTGTTAACATAAGAACATAAGAAAGGAGGAACACTGCAGGAGGCCTGTTGGCCCATACTAGGCAGGTCCTTTACAATTCATCCCACTAACAAAACATTTGCCCAACCCAATTTTCAATGCCACCCAAGAAATAAGCTCTGATGTGAAAGTCCCATTCAAATCCAACCCCTCCCACTCATGTACTTATCCAACCTAAATTTGAAACTACCCAAAGTCCCAGCCTCAATAACCCAACTAGGTAGACTGTTCCACTCATCTACTACCCTATTTCCAAACCAATACTTTCCTATGTCCTTGCCAGACCTTGCCACGTGGAGCCCAGTGGTTCGTCTTTAAGGTCCCCCCCCTCGCCTTCCCCAGGTTCATGTGTCCAGGAATCCATCCGTGGGCCCCCGGATGTCTCCCCTTTCTCAGTTCCCTAAGGTCAGCCTCGCCTCTCTCTCTCTCCTCTCTGCCTTCCAGCCTCAGCCTTCCCCAGGTTCATGTGTCCAGGAATCCATCCGTTCGCTCCCGGATGTCTCCCCTTCCCCACTTACCCAAGGTCAGCCTCAACCACAACCTTCCCCAAGTTCATGAATCCAGGAATCCATCCGTTCGCTCCCGGCCAGAGAGGCCTAGCTTGTGGCTAGGCCTGGGGACAGTTGGTCCCAAAGATGAGGAGGTACTTGTGCCTCCTCCCATGGGAGACTTAGGTCTCAGACACTCGTCAACCAGTACCCAGGTTCCAGCCAATGAGAAGATGGTTTTGGCAATCGCAGAGGTGTTGTGGGTACCACTCGCCTGTCTGACATTCACACATCACAGAACATTACAGCATAACATAGTATCTTACACAGAGTCGTACTGTTCAATGTGCAAGAACCACCATCTTAATTCTAGTTTTTGTCATCCCACAACGTTTATTGTGTGTGTGTGTGTGTGTGTGTGTGTGTGTGTGTGTGTGTGTGTGTGTGTGTGTGTGTGTGTGTGTGTTCGTGCTCATGTGCGTAGTTTTGTGCGTGTATGAATGATGGTAAACCCACAAGCATCGTTTGCGGAAATGCGCAAATGAGTGTAAAAACAAGTGTATGTGTAAGTTAAGAAAGTTTACTTAGGAACAGATACATGTAAAAACAGTTACACAATTTATCATACATATTAACGAATATGTAAATTACCCAGAATAATCCAAAAAGTCAGATAAAGTGACTTATTTCCAGTGTGCGGCGCTTGTAACTGATCGTTTAGCAAATACATAACATAAATAACCAAATAAAAATATTAAGTTTAATACTTATTACAGTTCTGGTGGAGGTGGACAGACATATTAACACACGAACACTCATTAACACACAATAAAACATTCACAAATGTACTTAAGCTGCTTATTAAATACAAAAAAGAACTTACCTTTAATGATGATGAATTGTATGACATAAATAGAACTCCCAAATTTTCACTGAGTGGCCAGACCTTGGTGGGGGAACTGGACGGTAGCTTGGCTGCGTCTGGCTGACCTACTGTTCCAGGCTGTCTTGGTGGGTGTATTTACTGGACACAGTCTTCTGTGTGTCACCTCCTGTAATTCCACCCACCTGGACAGTCTCTACCGTAGACCAGCTAGACAAGGCCTCCTTCTCATCTAGCTAGATCACTGAGGGTGGCTGAGCTGACTTCGGGATACATAACCTGGGGAAGGCTGAGACTGGAAGATATCCTAAGGGAAGTGAGGAAGGGGAGACATCCGGGGGCCCACGGATGGATTCCTAGATACATGAACCTGGGGAAGGTGAGTATACCTTGGGGAAGTGGGGAAGGGAGAAAATCTGAAGGCGGACAGATGGACTCCTAGACACATGGACCTGGGAAAGACGAGGATACTGGTTGCTGAGGCAGACCTTGGGGAAGTGGGGAAGGGAGAATATCTGAGGGGACACAGATGGACTCCTGGACACATGAACCTGGGGAAAGCGTCAAAAACACAGTAAGTGGGTGGGTGGACCTTAAAGACGAACCACTGGCCTCCAAGTGGCAAGGTCTGGTAACTCAGAGACAATTCTGAGGCTGACAGTGGTCGTAAAGTTATTTCTTAATTCATGCATTACGGTTTGTGACACACTGGATACCTTTCTCGGATAATTGAAGTATCTTATGATATGCAAGGATACCATTTTTCAGATTATCATTATTGGAAATAAATGGTATAAAATACCGACACAATGGCAATATAAACACAAATGCAGTATAATGTGATCCTTTATTGACTACGTTTCGCCCACACAGTGGGCTTTTTCAAGTCACAAACAGAACTACCTGGGGTGGAAGGAACGCGAGTATTTATAGTCCGGCTGAGGTCAGGTGAAGAATGCTGCATCTGATGATGTACCGAGTTGGGTTGTAGAGTCTAAAAACTTGGGTAGCTTGGATAGGAGACTGGACAAGTTTGTGAGCAGACCTTCTACAGTGTTCTTATGTGGGATAGCGATGAAGAAGTTTCTTGGCAAGTGGTTCAGCTATGTTATAGAAGCCACTATTCTGGTTGAAGTTGTCGGATATAGAAATAAGTGATGATTCCAGGATTCTTCGTATTGAGTGTTTCTTCTGTGGGATAAGTCTTAGATTTCTGTAGTTTTCAAGTGGTTGTGTGAAATACGGTGTTGTACCCAGGCATTCCTTGTGTCGTCAGAACCCAATACGCAAGCAGGTCTGACGACACAAGGAATGCCTGCGTACAACACCGTAATTCACACAACCACTTGATAAACTACAGAAACTCAAGACTTATCGCCACAGAAGACAACACTCAATACCGAAGAATCCTGGAATCATCACTTATTTCTATATCCGACAACTTCAACCAGAATAGTGGCTTCTATAACATAGCTGAACCACTTGCCAAGAAACTTCTTCATCGCTATCCCACATAAGAACACTGTAGAAGGTCTGCTCACAAACTTGTCCAGTCTCCTATCCAAGCTACCCAAGTTTTTAGACTCTACAACCCAACTCGGTACATCATCAGATGCAGCATTCTTCACCTGACCTCAGCCGGACTGTAAATACTCGCGTTCCTTCCACCCCAGGTAGTTCTGTTTGTGACTTGAAAAAGCCCACTGTGTGGGCGAAACGTAGTCAATAAAGGATCACATTATACTGCATTTGTGTTTATATTGCCAGATTATCATTATTATTATTATTATAATTATTATAATAGTAATAAAAATGAGTGTGAAACATAAGCCTGTAATTGGCCACACTACACAAGCATATATATACTTACCCCTCTGGGTTTTCTTCTGTTCGTTTTCATGTTCTTTCTCTTGTTTATTTCTGCTTATCTCCATGGGGAAGTGGAAAAGAATTCTTCCTCCGTAAACTATGCGTGTCGTAGGAGGCGACTAAATGCCTGGAGCAATAGGCTAGTAGCCCCTTCTCCTGTATAAACTACTAAAAGTAAGGAAAAGAAAAACTATAAAACTGGGATGTTTGAATGTACGTGATGTAAGTGCGAGATGATAAAAATAAATGATTGTTAATGTTATGAATAAAAAGAAGTTTGGATAACCTGGCCCTAAGCGAAACAAAGATGAAGGGGTAGGGAGTTTAAATTGGATTACGTGAGGAGAATCTGAGAGAGTTAGAGCTAAGGAAAGTGTAGCAATAATGTTGAAGGATCAGTTATGGAGAGAGAAGAGGGAATATAAATATATAAATTCAAGGATTATGTGGTTTAAAATAAGGATCGGATGTGAAAAGTGGATCATGTGAAAAGTGAAAAGTGGATCATAATAAGTGTGTGGATCATAATAAGTGTGTATGCATTAAGAGACAAAGGGTTTTTAATACTTGACGTGCAGTTGGAGTGTGAGCAAAGTAACATTTATGAAGGGATTCAGGGAAACCGGCAGGCCGGACTTGAGTCCTGGAGACGGGAAGTACAGTGTCTGCACTCTGAAGGAGGGGTGTTAATGTTGCAGTTTTATAACTGTAGTGTAACGCTCTCCTCTGGCAAGACAGTAATGGAGTGAATGATGAAAGTTTTTCTTTTTCGGGCCACCCTGCCCTGGTGGGCCACCCTGCCCTGGTGGGCCACCCTGCCTTGGTGGGCCACCCTGCCTTGGTGGGAATCGGCCGATGTGTTAAAAAAAAAATAGGAAAGCAGCTCTTATGTTGCCAGAGAGAAAGATTTACACGAAGATTCTGTATTTCTTAGGCAATAAATTCCATGGTTACAAACATAACTAAAATTGTCTATGAAACATTAAGGGGACGAATTATATTAATGGAAAATAATTATACAATTATATCGAGGGAATACAATGATATAATTACATTAAGGGAATACAGTGATATAGTTATATTAAGGGAATACAATGATACAATACTTTCTGACTAAAGTGTAACTGTGGTGTCCACTCATCAAAACTTAATAATTGTTGCCAAAGATAATTCTGACATTGAAGAAAATGGGTTATCCACATTAATGTAATTACAGTCTATAAAAAAAAGTACTATTTTATGTATGGCAGTGTTTGTAATTTGAATACGTGAACCAAGATAGGCGGAATTTTTGTTAATGAATGAGAGAAACGGGTGAATCTACAGTACATGAAATTGAAAGAAAAAAAAATATGAGAAGTTTTGACCAAATTGACATCTGAAAATTAAGAATATGAGGCAACAGTTTCTTAACAGAAAATACGATAAATCGTTAGAGGTAACTAAACTTGTCTAAATACGCCGGTTTGGCTTACCTGGCACGACATATATGCAATAAGATCACAGTATACAAGTGATATCGCAAGATGCAGGAACAGCCACTGTGAAAAGTAAAGTGAACTTTCAAGCGCTTTCTTGATTTCTCACATTGTCAAGGAACTATGAAAATAAAAGAATAGCAGCAGGTTAAACTTTAGGGTTAAACTTTAGCGAGATTAAACTTTAGGGTAAACATACAAACCTGAACCTTTTTTAATGATGCAGGTGAGGTGGTTCAGGACCAGTCAGACATAACTTATATTCTACCCAAGGTTTAAGATTTTAACTTGTCAAATATATCTTAAAATGTTCCCAAATTTTACTAATTATAAATGGGTCTAATTTTATAATCCTAAACTAATATTCCTATTAATTTGAAAGTTATTTTTAAGAAACTTGATTCTATTTTATTTCTCTCAACCATTGGTCTGTTGATACAACTTTTTGGGACTTTTGAAAGTCAATAAGATGGTTAAAATCATTCAAATGAATAAACAATGCATTAGACTCTTGTCCAATTCTAATGCTATATTTATCTTGTTGTAATCTTAGTTTGACCTTAATATTAAGTTAGATCTTAATAAACTTTATCACATTGCTTATGGGGATTCTTATAGACACAGCCGACAGCCTTTTTTGAGGGGAATTTTTAATCAAAAGTTTTTTATTACTGTATCAAGATTTTTAAATACAACTTTAATTTTAAAATTCGTAAGTAGAGAAGGTATATTTCAGGGTAATGGAGAACCAACATATTTTTAGTTGAATTAGGTTGTCGTTTTACGGATTGTAAAAGGTATTTCTACGATTTTAAAAGATTTATCAGTAAAGTGAAGAACAAAAAGGCGAAAGACCATGACTGGAACAATAGACAAACAACCCACTACTAATACTACTACAATACCATTTTACCTCAGCCATCACTCTCGCCTTTCCCAGGTCCAATTTTTTGTGTCGGGAGTCATCCCGTTTCCCCTCGGATGTTCTCCTTCCCCACTTTCCCAGGGTCTGCCTTAGAACAGTATCTCCTTCTTTTACCAGGAGTCCGCCTCGTGATATTCCCGCCTTCCCACGTCCCCAAGTTGCTCTCGCTTCCCAGGTCCATGTGTCCGGAGTCCATCGTTTCCCCTCAGAGTTCTCCCTTCCCCACTTCCAGGGTCTGCCTTAGCAACCAGTTATTCTCCTTCTTCCCAGGAGTCCGCCTCAGATATTCCCCTCCCCCTTCCACTTCCCAAGGTGCCTCGCGTTTCCCAGGTCCATGTGTCCGGGGAGTCCATCCGTGTCCCCTCAGTGGTTCTACCTTCCCACTTTCCCAGGGTCTGCCTTAGCAACAGTTTCTCCTTCTTCCCAGGAGTCCGCTCAGATATTCCCACTCCCTTTTCCCCACTTCCCATGGTGCTCTCGCCTTTCCAGGTCATGTGTCAGGAGTCCATCCGTGTCACCTCAGATTTTCTCCCTTCCCCACTTTCCAGGGGTCTGCCTTAGCAACCAGTTTCTCCTTCTTTCCCAGGAGTCGCCTCAGATATTCCCCCTCCCCCTTCCCACTTCCCCAGGTGCTCTCGCCTGTCCCTGGTCCCTGTGTCAGGGTTCCATCCTGTCCCCTCAGTTGTTTCTCTCTTCTCCAGTTTCCCAGGGTCTGCTTAGCAACAGTATCTCTTCTTTCCCAGGTGTGGCGCCTCAGATATTGCCCCTCCCTTCCCAGGGGCTCTCGCCTTTCAGGGTCCATGATGTCCAGGAGTCCTCCGTGTCCCCTCAGATGTCTCCCTTCCCCACTTTCCAGGGTCTGCCTTAGGCAACCAGTATCTCTTCTTTCCACAGAAGTCCGCCTCAGATATTCCCCTCCCCCTTCCCCTCTTCCCCAGGTGCTCGCGCCTTTCCCAGGTCCATGTGTCCAGGAGTCCATCCGTTCCCCTCAGAATGTTCTCCTTCCCCACTTTCCAGGAGTCTGCTTTAGCACGTATCTCATTCTTTCCCTGGTCCATGAGTTCCAGAAAGGTCCATCTGTCCGACTCAGATATTCCCCCGTCCTCACTTCCCCAAGTATCCTTGCCTTTCCAAGGTCCATGTGTCAGGATTCCACGTGGGCCCCCGGATGTCTACCCTTCCTCACTTCCCTTAGGATGTCTTCCAGCCTCAGCCTTCCCAGGTTATTTATCCGAAGTCAGCTCAGCCACCCTCCGGGACCTAGGCAGATGAGAAACGAGGCTTTGTTTAGCTGGTCTACGGTAGAGACTGTCCAGGTGGGTGGAATTACAGGAGGGGACACACAGAAACTGCGTCTGTAAATTACATCCCCAAGACAGTCTAGATTCGTAGATCAGCAGACGCAGCCAAGTACGTCCAGTTCGGCCACCAAGGCCTGGCCACTCAGTGAAATTTTGGAAGTTCTATTATATTATACAATTTTTCTACATTTAAATATATGATTTTTTACCTAATGAGCAGTTCAGTGTGTTTGTGAATGTTTTGTGTGTTTATGAGTGCTCGTTTGTTAGTGTGTTTGTCCACCTCCACGAGAAACTGTAATAAGTGTGGAACTTTTATTTTCATTTGGTATTATTTCCTGTATATGGCAAGACGCGCAGTGAGTTACAAGCGCCGCGCACATGGAAAATATCATTCTGTCTGATTTTTTAGGTTTTCTGGGTAATTTTACGCATATGTTACTTTGCTGATCATATGTGTAACATTTATGTATATCTGTACCTAATAAAACTTGACAACACTTTATTTTTCAACCCTCATTTGTACATTTGTGCAACGCAGCTGCGTGGTCACCATCATTCATACACGCACAAAAACAACGCAACTGCACGCACACACCACACATGTATAAAAAACATCATCAACCTTTACACAATCCGTATATGCAGTGCCAATCACAAGCGCACCACAACATGCACACACATACACACACACACACACACACACACACACACACACACAACACAACACACATATATATAATATATGTATATGTGTGTGTTGTGGGAGAAGTTCTTTATTGAATTCCTGTACTTTCCTACATCTTCACAACAGTGTCTCCACTTAAACCAATATTTGCAGTTGTATATAAGACTGGTTCCAGCAGTTGTAAACTGTACCCTGAAACAAACACTGGGACAAAAGCTGTTCTTATTTTTGTTTTGATACTATTTTTGTTTATATTTGTGTCGTATGTGACTCTTCTTCCACAAGAAATCTGCTACAAAAATGTCATCAGTTTCCTTTTTTGTGGCAGTTCGTCTTTTTATATATTTTGCAAGTCACTGAAATGTCCACAAGTAAACACGCAAGTCACAATGTACACACACACACACACACACTCACACACACACACACACACACACACAACACACACACCCACATTCTCTCGTTCCCTGTGGATAATATACATGGAGAGAATTTCGGGGGTTCAACGCCCCGAGGCCCGTCTGAGACCAGACCTCTAGAATATATATAAACACATTTGCCAGCAACGTATAATACTTAATATTCCAACCCCTGTGTACACTCACATGTGTGCAAAACATTTCATGCACAATAGATGTACTTTCTCACAAAGACATCATGAGACCACACCTCTCCTTATAAGTGTATCTGCCTATAGTATTATTAGAGTGTAAGTCTGAGGGACCTGCTGGTTCACCAGACTATTTAAAAAATTCGAGATAAATTACCTCCTACTTGATAAACAATAGTTATGATCTATGGCTTGCGTTGTGTTTTGTTATTGGCAGTAATGATTTGTGATATAGAGTAATGACTGTGAATTTTGCAGTGTTTTTAGGGATGTGTGTGATATGTGATTTCAGTTTGTATTTAAATTTTATTACATATTTTAATAGAATTCTGAATAATCGGATGTAGAATGGTGTTACCTAGTCTTTTGTTGATATCCTTAAGATTAAATATGAAAGTTAAGGAAGTAACAGGTTGGTGGTCTTTTACTGGATTATTGCAGAAAACATTCTTGTGAATTACATAATTTTTATTTTTCCCGTCTTCACTTCTCTCAACTTCACTATATTGAGAAATATATTCACAAACACAATAAAAAAAAAAGGAAAATATGATGTACAAACTGGGAGAGTCAACCTCTGACCAAGAGATTGTTGATGTTGATGTTACAACTGGCCAGTACAACTCTGTCTTAATGTCTTCAATTATTGTTGTTTATGTGTTACTGTTATCTTGCTTACTCTTCCCTTATTTGTATTGTTAATTGTTCTTGTATGGTTCTTGTGTGATATTTATGTACTGCTGTTGCTGTTCTGCTCTATGGTACTTGTATTTTCGTATGTGTTTACAGTTTGTTCTTGTGGTGTTACTGTACTGTACAGTTTTTTTTTTTTTTTGTGTTGTGCTATTGTTATTATGAGGTACTTTTCTAGACAGTTCTTCATTATTTATTTTTTGTGTTTTCCGTCTCTCGATCAATCACAATCTTGACTATTCATTCCTTGGTATAATCAACAGGCAAAACAAAACACTAAATATTTATGTGTTAGTATGCTGTCCTTGCATGTTACAGTAGTAATTTTCCTGTGTATTTAGTTACTCCACTGTTAACATAGACATAAGGAAAGGAGGAACACTGCAGGAGCTGTTGGCCCATACTAGGGCGGTCCTTTACAATTAATCCCAACTAACAAAACATTTGCCCACCAATTTTCAAGGCCACCCAGAAATAAGCTCTGATGTGAAAGTCCAGTCAAAATCCAACCCTCCCACTCATGTACTTATCCACTAAATCTTGAAACTACCAAAGTGCCCAGCCTCAAGAAACCCAACTAGGTTAGACTGTTCCCCTCATCTACTACCCTATTCCAAACAACACTTTCTATGTCCTTGCCAGACCTTGCCACGTGGAGCCCAGTTGGTTCGTCTTTAAGGTCCCCCCCCTCGCTTCCCCTGGTTCATGTGTCCCAGAGAATTCCATCCGTGGCCCCCGGATGTTCTCCCCTTTCTCAGTTCTCTAAGTCAGCCTCGCCTCTCTCTCTCTCTCTCTCTGCCTTCAGCCTCAGCCTTCCCCAGGTTCATGTGTCCAGGAATCCATCCGTTCGCTCCCGGATGTTCCCCTTTCCCCACTTACCAAGGTTCAGCCTCAACCACAACCTTCCCCAAGTTCATGACCCAGGAATCCATCCGTTCGCTCCCGGCCAGAGAGGCCTGCTTGTGGTCTAGGCCTGGGGACAGTTGGTCCCAAGATGGGAGGTCTTGTGGCCTCCTCCCATGGAGACTTAGGTCTCAGACACTCGTCAACCAGTACCCAGGTTCCAGCCAATGAGAGATGGTTTTGGCTATCGCATAGTTGTTGTGGGTACCACTGCCTGTCTGACATTTCACACATCACAGAACCTTACGAAACTAGTATCTTGACCACAGAGTGTCACTGTTCCATGTGCAAGAACCCACCATCTTATTCTAGTTTTTGGTCATCCCACAACGTTTAATGTGTGTGTGTGTGTGTGTGAGTGTGTGTGTGTGTGTGTGTGTGTGTGTGGGTGTGTGTGTGTTCGTGCTCATGTGCGTAGTTTTGTGCGTGTATGAATGATGGTAAACCCACAAGGCTCGTTTGCGGAAATGCGCAAATGGTGTAAACAACAAGTGTATGTAGTAAGTTAAGAAAAGTTTAATTAGGAACAGATACATGTAAAAAACGTTACAAATATATCATACTATTAACGAATATGTAAAAATTACCAGAATAATCAAAAAGTCAGATAAGTGACTTATTTCCAGTGTGCGGCGCTTGTAACTGATCGTTTAGCAAATACATAACATAAATAACAAATAAAAAAATATTAAGTTTAATACTTATTTACGTTCTGGTGGAGGTGGGTGGACAGACATATTAACACACGAACACTCATTAAACACAATAAACTTTCACAAATGTACTTAAGCTGCTTATTAAATACAAAAGAATTACCCCTTTAATGATGATGAATTGTTTGAATAAAATAGAACTCCAAATTTACACTGAGTGGCCAGACCTTGAGTGGGGGAACTGGCGGTTAGCTTGGCTGCGTCTGGGCTGACCTACTGTTTCCAGGCTGTCTTGGTGGGTGTATTTATGGACACAGTCTTCTGTGTGTCTCCTCCTGTAATTCCACCCACCTGGAACAGTCCTACGTAGACCAGCTAGGCAAGGCTCCTTCTCATCTAGCTAGATCACTGATGATGGCTGAGCTCCTGAAGCTGACTTCGTGATACATAACCTGGGGAAGGCTGAGGGACTTGAAGTATCCTAAGGGAAGAGAGGAAGGGGAGAATCTGGGGGGCCCACGGATGGATTCCTAGATACATGAACCTGGGGAAGGTGAGTATACCTTGGGACAGTGGGGAGAAGGGAGAAAATCTGAAGGCGGACAGAGGACTCCTAGGGACACATGGACCTGGAAAGACGAGGATACTGGTTGCTGGGCAGACCTTGGGGTATTGGGGAAGCGGAGAATATCTGAGGGGACACAGAGGACTCCGGGATCATGAACCTGGGGAAAGCGTCAAAAACACAGTAAGTGGGTGGGTGGACCTTAAAGACGAACCACTGGCCTCCAAGTGGCAAGGTTGGTAACTCAGAGACAATTCTGCGGCTGACAGTGGTCGTAAAGTTATTTCTTAATTCATGCATTACGGTGTGTGACCACACGGGATACCTTTCTCGGAATTGAAGTATCTTATGATATGCAAGGATTACCATTTTTCAGATTATCATTATTGGAAATAAATGGTATAAAATACCGACACATGGCAATATAAACACAAATGCAGTATAATGTGATCCTTTATTGACTCGTTTCGCCCACACCAGTGGGCTTTTTCAAGTCACAAACTGGGGGGAACTACCTGGGGTGGAAGGGAACTGCGGAGTATTTATAGTCCGGCTGAGGTCAGGTGAAGAATGCTGCATCTGATGATGTTACCGAGTTGGGTTGTAGCAGTCTTAAATTGGGTAGCTTGGGATAGGAGACTGGACAAGTTTGTGAGCAGACCTTCTACAGTGGTCTTAGGTGGGGATAGCGATGAAGAAGTTTCTTGGCAAGTGGTTCAGCTATGTTATAGAAGCCACTATTCTGGTGTAGTTGTCGGATATAGAAAATAAGTGATGATTCAGGATTCTTCGGTATTGAGTGTTGTCTTCTGTGGCGATAGTCTTGAGTTTCTGTTGTTTATCAAAGTGGTTGTGTGGAATTACGGTGTTGTAACCCAGGCATTCCTTGTGGTCGTCAGATCACCAATACGCAAGCAGGTCTGCCGACACAAGGATTGCCTGCGTTATAACCCGTAATTCACACTACCACTGGAGAACTACAGAAACTCATGACTTATCGCCACAGAAGACAACACTCAATACGAAGAATCATGTAAATCAAACTTATTTCTAATCGACATACTCAACAGAATAGTGGCTTCTATAACATAGCTGAACCACTTGCCAAGAAACTTCTTCATTCGCGATCCACAATAAGATCACTGTAGAAGGTCTGCTCACAAAACTTGTCCAGGTCTTCCTATCCAAGCTACCAAGTTTTTAGACTCTACAACCCAATCGGTACATCATCAGAGGCAGCATTCTTCACTGACCTCAGCCGGACTGTAAATACTCGCGTTCCTTCCACCCCTGGTTAGTTTGTTTGGACTTGAAAAAGCCCATGTGTGGGCGGAACGTTTTTTTTTTAGTCAATAAAGGATCAATTATATGCATTTGTGGTTATATTGCCAGTTATCATTATTTTATTATTATAATTATTATAATAGTAATAAAAATGAGTGTGAAACATAAGCCGTAATTGCCAACTACACAAGCCATATATATACTATACCCCTCTGGGTTTTCTTTATGTTCGTTTTCATGTTCTTTCTCTTGTTTATTTCTGCTTATCTCCATGGGGAGTGGAAAAGAATTCTTCTCGTAAACTATGGTGTCGTAGAGGGAACTAAATGCCTGGAGCAATAGGCTAGTAGCCTTCTCCGGTTAACTACTAAAAGTAAGGAAAAGAAAAACTTAAAACTGGGATGTTTGAAAGAACGTGGATGTAAGTGCGGATGATAAGAATAAATGATTGTTAATGTTATGAATAATTGAAGTTGGATAACCTGGCCCTAAGCGAACAAAGATGAAGGGGGTAGGGGTTTAATTGGATTACGTGAGGAGGAATTCTGAGAGAGTTAGAAGCTAAGGAAAGTGTAGCAATAATGTTGAAGGAATCAGTTATGGAGAGAGAAGAGGAATATAAATATATAAATTGAAGGATTATGTGGTTTAAAATAAGGATTGGATGTGACAAGGGGATATGTGAAAAGTGAAAAGTGAGATCATAATAAGTGTGTGGATCATAATAAGTGTCTGTATGCATTAAGAGACAAAGGGTTTTTAATATTGACGTGCAGTTGGGTGTGAGCAAAATGTACATTTATGAAAGGGATTCAGGGAACCGGCAGGCCGGACTTGAGTCCTGGAGACGGGATGTACAGTGTCTGCACTCTGAAGGAGGGGTGTTTAATGTTGCAGTTTTATAAACTGTAGTGTAACGCTCTCCTTGGCAAGACAGTAATGGGAGTGATGATGAAAGTTGTTTTTTGGGCCACCTGCCCTGGTGGGCCACCCTGCCCTGGTGGGCCACCCTGCCTTGGTGGGCACCCTGCCTTGGAGGGAATCGGCCGATGTGTTAAAAAAAACTAGGAAAGCAGCTTTATGTTGCCAGAGAGGAAAGATTTACACAGATTTTGTATTTCTTTAGGCAATATTTCCTTGGTTACAAAACATAACAAAATGTCTATGAAACATTAGGGGACGAATTATATTAATGGAAAAAATTAACAATTAATCGAGGGAATACAATTGATATAATTACGTAAGGGAATACCAGTGATATAGTTATATTATGGGAATACAATGATTACAATACTTTCTGACTAAAGGTGTAAACTGTGGTGTCACTCATCAAACTTATAAGTGTTGCCAAGAAATTCTGACATTGAAGAAAATGGGTTATCCACATTAATGTAATTCAGTCTATAAAAAAAAAAGTTACTATTTTATGTAGGGCAGTGTTTGTAATTTGATACGTGAACCAAGATAGGCGGAATTTTTGTTATGAATGAGAGAAACCGGTGAATCTACAGTAATGAAATTGAAAGGAAAAAAAAAATAGGTAGTTTGACCAAATGGACAATCTGAAAATTTAAGAATTTTTTTATTTTTTGAGGCAACAGTTTCCTTAACAGAAAAATACGATAAATCGTTAGAGGTAAACTATACTTGTCTAAATACGCCGGTTTGGGCTTACCTGGCACGACATATATGCAATAAGTTCACAGTATACAAGTGATATCGCAAGATGCAGGAACAGCCACTGTGAAGTAAAGTGAACTTTCAAGCGCTTTTCTTGATTTCTCACATTGTCAAGGACTATGAAACAAATAAAGAATAGCAGCAGGTTAAACTTTTGGTGTTAAACTTTAGCGAGATTGAAACTTTAGGGTCATTACATAACATAGATACTGAACCTTTTTTAATGATGCAAGAGAGGTTGGTTCAGGACCAGTCAGACATAACTTATATTCTACCCAAGGTTTAAGTTTTAACTTGTCAAATATATCTTAAAATGTTCAAATTTTATAATTATAAATGGGTCTTAATTTTATAATCCTTAAACTAATATTCATATTAATTTGAAAGTTATTTTTAAGAAACTTGATTCTATTTTATTTCTTCAACCATTTGGTCTGTTGATACATCTTTTGGACTTTTGAAAGTCAGGAAGATGGTTAATCATTTCAACTGAATAAACAATGCATAGACTCTTGTCCAATTCTAATGCTATATTTGTCTTGTGGTAATCTTAGTTTGACCTTAATATTAGTTAGCTCTTAATAAACTTTATCACATTGTTATGGGGATTCTTATAGACACAGCCGGACAGCTTTTTGAGGGGAATTTTTAATCAAATTTTGTATTACTGTATCAAGATTTTTAAATACAACTTTAATTTAAAATTGTAAATAGAGAGGTATATTTAGGGTAATGGAAGAACCAACTATTTTTAGTTGAATTAGGTTGTCGTTTTACGGATTGTAAAAGGTTATTTCTTCGATTTTTAAAAGATTTATCAGTAAAGTGAATAACAAAAAAGGCGAAAAGACCATGACTGGAACAATAGGACAAACAACCCATACTAATACTACTACAATTACAGTTTTACCTCAGACCACTACTTTACTACTACTACTACTACCACTACATACTACAAACTATCTTCCACCTCTCTTGGTCGCGTCTCCGCCAGCTTGACTATACAGGCATTGTGGCTCTATACTCTCCTTCTGTAAAGGTAACTTTGTAAATTTTTTTTAATCCAAGCCGTCCGAAAAACGTTCGTTCGTAAGGCTAGTCTCTCTATATGTGGGTTATTTGCATATCAATTAAGTGTTTTGGTATTTTTGATCATTGAAGAGTTTTTGATTAATGACTTGGGCTGTAATACGCATAGCTCTCAAAAAATGTTGTTGATAATAATTATTTTATTATTATAATCAAAAGAAGCGCCTAAGCCACAAGGGCTTTAGCTGATGATAATACAGATAGTTCAACTATCATGATGTGAAAAAATTAGTACCTTGATAATGTGAAATATCACGAAAGCTCTTGGAAGTTCACTATTCTTTTCACAGTGATTGTCCCGCGCGCGCACACACACACACACACACACACACACACACATATATATATATATTATGTGTGTGTGTGTGTGTGTGTGTGTGTGTGTTGTTGTGTGTGTGTGGTGTGTGTGTGTGTGGGTGTGTGTGTGTGTGTGTGGTGTCGGATAAGACAAGGCTCAAGTTTATGAACGATATTTTCAGTATAAAAATTCAATATATAGTGACCAGAGATTTCCGGATCATTTTTAATCAGAAGAATTCACAAACATGTCTTGATTTTTTTAGGACCTCATGGAACTGTGTGATGGTTAACTGTTTCTCTCTGGAAAATTCTCTCCTTAAATAGGCTTTCGGCTAAGGATGGTTTCCTCACTAGGAAAACACCTCTATAAGCCGAAGCGGTTTTTCCCATTGTCCCCTCTTGTCAGGCACCTTTGCTATGTGGAACTCCTTTTCATCATAACTACGAGAGGGTTTGACGTCCCTGTACTCCAAACAGTTCACCCAGGTCGAGTCCTCCATTCAATTCTCACTCAAACAGGATGGACGGCATTCACCAGCTCCTTGATGCTTCACAGTCAAATCAAACCAAGTCTACGCTGTTAACATCCTCCATGAACCCACCAAATGGGATCTGCGCACTTTCCACGCCATGACACCAAGGACTGAATATAGCGCGTCGTCATAGGCTTTTCCCTGCTGCTCTCGTAGCTCCATGAAAAATGTTCTTTCTTGAGGAAATAAGTCTTTTCTAAACTCAACTACCCTCGTCATTTTCAGCAGAGATTGCAGAAGCTGTGTTATAGACATCAGCTCACTAGGACGAGACACAAGAAAAAGAAATACATATCCTCCCTAACATTTCTCTTGTCAGACATGTCTCAGTATTGTCTCCAGCACCCAAATTCCAAGTCCCACACGGGAAGGAAAATCAGAGAGAAGTCACAGTTAACTAAATTCACAGAACTTATTTGGCTCAATGTATGAATAGAAGCAGAACAGGTAAGGGTAAGTTGATTAGTATTACATTAGGTTAGAAGAGTTTACGTAATAACGGTAAAATTACGATAGTTATGTTAGGTAAAAAGACACGTGGCAAGTTCTGTGACATTTTATTGTGGCCAATCCGTTGTCGCTCTCCAAGAGTTTGACGAAGCTTGGACGAAGCTCTGAAACATAGTACATTGTTTCAGGACTGTGGAAACAGGACTCTTTCCAGGCTGAGGGGCTGACAACATCTAATCTGTGCTTCGAGGTGATGGACTGCATTACTCGTATTCACTCTCTACTGCTCCTGCCTACTTTCTGTAATCGACTGAAGAGAACCCCTACTGTGTAGGCGAAACGTTTCGGATTAAGATGCCTAACTGTTGCCTATGCGTCTTACTTACCAAACATAAGAACATACTTGACAGAATTCTTCTCAACCTAACATAACAAAAACATTTACCCACCCATTTTCATTGCTACCCAAGGAAATAAGCTTTGAAAAACTATTAATCGTGCAACTCCTACTCAAAATCCAGCCCTCTCCACTCATAACAAAGAGAGATCACTCATAAGGCGATCTAAAACACAACTGAAATTGCTCCAAGTAAACATGAAGGTTGTCTTCTCATGTAGAAAATAACTCAGACGAACACTGCAATAGCTGAAGGAGACCCCACGTTTACCACTGACTTTCCATTTTTATATTACCTTAAATATACTTTACCCTCCTCTCCTGCTTCATATGCTTTGTGACCTGATGAAGCTCAAGCGAAGTTTTTTTTTTTTTAGACGAAGAATGCTAATACTGCATTTGTTTCTGTTTGAACCAAGGTCTCTCTTAAGTTATGCGTCTCGTTCTCTTAGGTAAAAGGATTACAATGTAACTATGTGACAGTTTATTGTGGCATCGTTTGCAATGGTGTCCTTTTACCTAACAAATGTCAGTAATTTCTAGCAACTTTGTTATTGTTCATTTCTGGTTTCCATACTTCAGGAATTAGGGACTAGTTTGAGAGCCCTAAAATTACGACATTAAGAGATGTAGAGTGAGAGGAGTATCAAGGTTGTATACAAGGATGTACTGAAGATATCACCCAAACCAATATTTAGTAAAAGGAACATGCGGCTAATGAGACATTTTATGCGGCAACGTGGAAACATTGCCACTATAATTTGTCACAATAGTTGCAGCTGTGTCCTTTTATATAACGTTTTGTGGTAATTTTACCATGCTGCTAGTTTTAGGAAGAAGGCAAAATAACTTGCTGCAACTTGATAAAAGACACATAAAATCACATAGCTTATGTTTCTTTGTGGAAAAGTGTCGCCTGCGCAATAGGCATTTTAAATCGAATACGAGGTAATAAATATGGAGACAGAGGAGGCAATGCAGAGGTTGGTTTTGAGGTGTTTCACTCCCTCAGTTGAAAAGTGTTCAGACCTCAATTTGAAAAGTATCAGTTGTTCGGCCTAAAAAAAGGCCCATGGAGCCCAAAGACAATTGCACTAGGAGCTGGAAGCGAGGTGCACACCCTCTTGGTGTGCGCAGCGCAGTAGTGCACTATGTGAAAGTTGGGTCAACGCAAAATTGCTGTTTTACTGATGGAGTTGCGGAAGATATCTCTGTGCAAAGATACAGATGGTGGTAGTGCTGTGTGTGGTGGTGTGGTGTTTGTGATTGTGGTGACGGTGGTGGTGGTAAATGGTTGTGGTGAAGATAGTGGTAGCACTGAAGTGGCAGGGCATTGATAGATGCAGTTATGGTGTAGGTGCAGGTGGTAGATATGGTTTTAAATGTGATTGTGTAGTTGTGGTGGTTGTGGTGATGGGTAGTTGTGATAGTGATAGTTACTACGCCACTATCATATTAGGTAGTGGTGCTAATGATAGCATATTTGTAATTTTGGTGTTAGAGCGTTGGTGGTTAGGGTTGTTGTATCATGGCACGATCTTTAGAAAACCTTTCGGTTTCTGAGGTCAAAATGTTTTCTAACAAATATGCCCTAGTGTGTTTGCTCACTTCGTCTTCATTAAACTCTTTCTGTATCATTTAACAAGGTTTATACCGGTGAATTGTGGCGTGTTTACCACTAGCAAAGTACGTACTCACATTTATCACCAAGTATCTCGATCTTCCTCTAAAGTTTCTTAGATCTCTACATTACGTTTTCGGATCTCTGACTAATGTTCTCAGATATCCCCGTCAACAAACGTGCTCACTTCTCTGAATAAAGGCTGTCACATATCCCGTAAAACAAACGTTATCACATCTCCCGCGAAACATTCTCGATCTCCAGCACAAGCTTTCAAGTCTCACGCCAAAACAAAACGTTTTAAGAGATCCGCAAAAACCGTTTTCAACTCATCAGGCTAAACGTCTCAGATCTCAGGCTTAAAATACATTTTCCTCAGGGTCCCTGTTAAAAAAAACACACACAAGGGGCACAATTCCTGGAAAGAGCTGTCTGGAGATAAAATATTCACAGTCTGTTTTGATGTTACTCTGAACCTCTCTATATAGGCGAAAATTATTTACTACTGCTGCCTGTCGAAAGAATCATTTTAACACAGTTTCTCACACATCCACTAACACACACAACATGACAGACTGCCAACATGACAGTCTCTATCATCTTCCATCACTGACCAAGCATCATCTACCTTCACTAACCAGTCTCTCTATCATCTGCCATCACTGACAGTCTCTCCATCACCTGGATAGGCTGACCGTGTGGATCCTACAGGAAAAAAGTAAATTGATATATCGAAAGAGAAATAAAAAATGAAGGAGTGAAGGCCGTTGGCCAATACATGATATAATTAAAACTTCTTCAAGCAGATGGAGGGGAACAGTAAAAAAAAATATATACGATCTAGGAAATGTGTATAATGGCCAGGAAGAGATAACTGAAATAAGAGAGACCAACCTCTAGCAGAAAAAAAAAAAAAGAAAAAAAGAGACTCCCAAAGACTGAAAGAAGCACTTGAAAATGGTGAAGTGATATTTTGCCCACAATTTTCCATTATGCACACTAGAGGGTAATAAAATAAATGTCAGGGAAGCAAAAGGAAAATCAAGAAGAGTGACTAAGGGAGATGTGATTTTTTTTTTTTTTTGGGGGGGGGGGCAAAAAAAAAAAATTTATTTATAGTAGATCAAGAGTCAAGGTGATTAGAGACCGTAATGGAAATTGTGACAAACAGAGAAGGCAATCTTTACGAAGAAACAATACGAGGAAGAAAGAGACAAGGGGTTCTCCATGATCTTACGGGACGTGAGCTGACGGTAGATTAAGAGGCCAACTTGAATGATTTGAGACTGAACTGGTAGTAGATAAAGAAGTAATCATGACTGACTTGAGGGCTGACGGTAGATTAAGATGCAACATGACTGATTGAGACTGACTGTGTTAAAGAAGTAACATGATGACTTGAGGCTGACGGTCGATTAAGAGGCAAATGACTGATTTTGAGGACTAACAGGTAGATTAAAGAAGTAACATGGGACTGAACTGAGGCTGACGGTAGATTTAGAGGCAACATGACTGATAAATTTGAGGACTGACGGTTAGATAAAGAAGTAACATGACTGACTTGAGGCGGACGGTTGATCATAGAGGAAAACATGACTGATTTTTGAGGGTACTGACGGTAGATTAAAGATAACATGACTGACTTCTGGAGGCTGGGACGGTAGATTAAGAGGCCAACATGATTGACTTCTTGAGACTGAGGTTAGATAAGAAGTAACATGACTTGACTTGAGGCTGACGGTAGATTAGAGGAACATGATTGACTCTTGGGCCCTACGGTAGATAAAGAAGAACATATGACGGACCTGAGGCTCGTTGACGGTAGATTAAGAGGCACATGGATTGTGTGACCATGAGGCTAACGGTAGAAAAGAAGCAAAATTGACTGACTTGGGCTGACGGATAGCTTAAGAGGCAACTGATTTGACTCTTGAGTGCTAAACGGGAGATAAAGAAGTAACATGACTGACTTGAGGTGACGGTAGATAAGAGTCAAACATGATTGACTTGAGGTGACGGTTAGATAAGAAGCAACATGGACTGACTGAGGCTGACGGTAGATAAGAAGCAACATGACTGACTTGAGGCTGACGGTAGTAAAGATGCAAACATGACTGACTTGAGGCTAACGTAGATAAAGAAGCAATATGAATTGACTGAGGCTGCGGTTAGATTAAGAGGGCACATGATGACTTGAGGCTGACGTAGATTAAGAGGCAAACTGATTGACTTGAGGCTGACGGTGATCAAAAACCAACATGATTGACTTGAGGCCTGACGGTATATTAAGAGGCAACATGGACCGACTGAGGCTAACGGTAGATTAGAGGCAACATGATTTGACTTGAGCAGTCGGTTGGATCAAAAGCAACATGAGAGGAGAAGCAACATGAGATTATATTGATCATTCAATTTATACGGAGATGGAAAGTATTCAGAGGATTAGGTATTTACACTGGGAAAAGCCCCCCGCTTGATCAAACTAACCGTTTGGCCCTTTCTTTAAAAAGAACTTGAGACAATTTTCTTACCTGAAGTACAAGTAATGTGTATATCTGGACTGAGACAGACTAGGAAAGGACAGGAACTATCGAAGGAGCATGTAAAAAATGTTAGTTGCTATAAAGAAAGGAGAGGGGTTAAAAAGATGAGGGAAAACATCCAAAAATAGAATCTTTCAAGGCTCAATCCTAAGTTTATACTCTCAGCTAGACCTAATTAAAGGTGTATCTTCTTTCACAGAACTACCATACGTCTTTATCCTTTCTACTACTATCCCAATGAAAATAAGTCACTTTGTCTGGACTTTATTGGGTTATTCTAGGTACCTGATACATGTTAACTATATATGATGATTGTACTTATGTTTACCAGTACCTAAGTAAACTACCAACAGCTTTCACTTGGACCCGCCCTATGTATGGCAATGAGCACTTTAACCCAGAAGCCCTTCTCTTACTCTTTCCCGATTAGAAAAACTAATATTGATCCTGGACACCAGAAATCAGAGTTAGTAAGGAAGAGTGGTACAGGGTATCAATACAAATACTGAAGAATATCAAAAGTGAGGAAATGAAAGAATCGATATAAAGACAAACTAGACATTATAGCTCTCACAAATACAAAACTAACTGAAATGATTAATGGATACCATTTTTCAGCAGGATTTCAAGCAGTAAGGGAAAAAGAAATATTGAAAGTGGCGTTTTAAAGGATGTGTGGAATAAACAGAAAATTTGAGTGACAATATGGTGGGGACAATTAAGAAAGGTTCAAACAGAAAATAACAGTGACTACAAAACTTTAAGTAGTAACTGACAAGATGACACAAAGCAGTGGTTGACATCGTGACGGATAGCATCAGAAGCGTTCATGAGGTAAAAGAAAAGCTGTTGATAATGGAGTTTTCTCAAAATGAGAAAATAGACCAGATTGAGTTATATCCACATGGGGACCCGGGATGCTAAGATGTTGGAGATGTTGTGATGAAAATATTTGTGTCAGTGGTTGCCCTGTACTTAACTCTGTGAAGAGGTCTTGTTTGCTCCGTGGACTGAACCAAGATGCCTCATCGAGCAACTTACCAGCAACCTTAAGGAAGAATTGAGGGCACTCTCGCCTTTCCCAGGTCCAATTTTTTGTGTCGGGAGTCATCCCGTTTCCCCTCGGATGTTCTCCTTCCCCACTTTCCCAGGGTCTGCCTTAGAACAGTATCTCCTTCTTTTACCAGGAGTCCGCCTCGTGATATTCCCGCCTTCCCACGTCCCCAAGTTGCTCTCGCTTCCCAGGTCCATGTGTCCGGAGTCCATCGTTTCCCCTCAGAGTTCTCCCTTCCCCACTTCCAGGGTCTGCCTTAGCAACCAGTTATTCTCCTTCTTCCCAGGAGTCCGCCTCAGATATTCCCCTCCCCCTTCCACTTCCCAAGGTGCCTCGCGTTTCCCAGGTCCATGTGTCCGGGGAGTCCATCCGTGTCCCCTCAGTGGTTCTACCTTCCCACTTTCCCAGGGTCTGCCTTAGCAACAGTTTCTCCTTCTTCCCAGGAGTCCGCTCAGATATTCCCACTCCCTTTTCCCCACTTCCCATGGTGCTCTCGCCTTTCCAGGTCATGTGTCAGGAGTCCATCCGTGTCACCTCAGATTTTCTCCCTTCCCCACTTTCCAGGGGTCTGCCTTAGCAACCAGTTTCTCCTTCTTTCCCAGGAGTCGCCTCAGATATTCCCCCTCCCCCTTCCCACTTCCCCAGGTGCTCTCGCCTGTCCCTGGTCCCTGTGTCAGGGTTCCATCCTGTCCCCTCAGTTGTTTCTCTCTTCTCCAGTTTCCCAGGGTCTGCTTAGCAACAGTATCTCTTCTTTCCCAGGTGTGGCGCCTCAGATATTGCCCCGGGGAAAAGGGACCTTCTCCAGGCTGAGGGACTGACAACATCAAATCTGTGTCTTCGAGGGTGATGGACTGATTACATCGTCTTCACATCTCTACTGCTCCTGCCTACTTTCTGTACTCGACTGAAGAACCCTACTGTGTAGGCGAAACGTTTCGGATTAAAGATGCCTAACTGTTGCCTATGCGTCTTACTTACCAACATAAGAACATACTTGACAGATTCTTCTCAACCTAAAACCATTAACAAAAACATTTACCCAACCCATTTTCATTGCTACCCAAGGAATAAGCTTTGAAAACATTATTAACTCACGTGCAACTCCTACTCAAATCCAGCCCCTCTCACTCATAACAAGAGATCACTCATAGGCGATCTAAAACACAGCTGAAATGCTCCAAAGTAAACATGAAGGTTGTCTTCTCATGTAGAAATAACTCAGACGAACACTGCAATAGGCTTACTGACCCAACTGAAGGAGACCCCACGTTTACCACTTGACTTTCCATTTATTGTGTTTCCTTAAATATACTTACCCTCCCTCTCCAGCTTCATCTGCTTGTGACCTGATGAAGCTCACAGCGAAGTTTTTTTTTTTAGACGAAGAATCGCTTATACTGCATTTGTTTCTGTTTGACCAAGGTCTCTCGTAAGTTATGCGTCTCAGTTCTGTTAGGTAAAAGGATACAAATGTAACTAATGTGACAGTTTATTGTGGCATTAGTTGCAATGGTGTCCTTTTACCTAACATATTGTCAGTAATTCTAGCAACATTGTTATTGGTCATTTCTGGTTTCCATACTTCAGAATTAGGGAGCTAGTTTGAGAGCCCTGAAATTACGACATTAAGAGATGTAGAGTGAGAGGAGATATCAAGGCTGTATACAAGGATGTACTGAAGATATCCACCCAACAATATTTAGTAAAAGGACACATGCGGTTAATGTGACATTTTATTGCGGCAACGTGGAAACATTGCCACGATAAAATGTCACATTAGTTGCAGCTGTGTCCTTTTATCTAACGTTTTGTCGGTAATTTTACCATGCTGCTAGTATTTAGTAAGAAGCAAAATAACTGCTGACAACTTGATAAAAAAAGACACATAAATCACATAGCTATGTTCTTTGTGGAATGTGTCGCCTGCGCATAGGCATTTTAATCGAAACAGAGGTGAATAAAACTGCGGACAGAGGAGGAATGCAGAGGTAGTTTTAGGTGTTCATCCCTCAGTTGAAAAGTGTTCAGCTTCAATTTTTAAAGTTACTCAGTTGTTCGGCCTAAACAAAGGCATGGAGACAAAGCATTTGCACTAGAGCTGGAAGCGAGGTGCAACCCTCTGGTGTGCGCAGCGCATAGAGTTGCATCTCTGTGAAAGTTTGGTCTACGCAATTGCTGTTTAATGATGGAGTTTGCGGAAAGATTATCTTGTGCCAAGATACCAGATGGTGGTAGTGGGGAGTGGTGGTGGTGGTGGTGGTGTTTGTGATTGTGGTGACGGTGGTGGTTTTAATGGTTGTGTGAAATAGTGGTAGCACTGAAAGTGGCAGAGGCATTGATAATGCAGTTATGGTGTAGGTGGCAGTGGTAGTTATGGTTTAAATGTGAATGTTGTAGTTGTGGTGTTGTGTGATGTAGTTGTGATATGATAGTAAAACTACCGTCCACTAACATATTAGTGTTTGGTGCAAATGATAGCTATATTGTAATTGTGGTGGTTGAGAGCGTTGGTGTAGGTGGGTTGAAAAACATGGGGCACTATCTTAGAAAACCTTTTCGGTGTCTGAGGTCAAAATGTTTTTCTAACAAATATGCCCTAGTGTGTTTGCTCACTTGTCTTCTTAAACCACTTTCTGTATCAATTAACAAGGTTTATACCGGTGAATAGCGGTGTTTTACACTTGACAGCAAAAGTAACGTACACACAATTCCTCTACACCAAAGTTCTCAGATCTTCCTCTAAAAGTTTCTTAGATCTCTACATACGTGTTCGATCTCTGACTAATGTTCTCAGATATCCCCGCGCAAGCAAAAACGTTGCTCACATCTCCCCGTTTCCACTGGAAATAATAAACGCTGTCAACCTATCCCGTTAAAACATACTTATCACATCTCCCGCGAAACATTTTATTTTTCCCTCATATCTCCACACAAAGCTTTCAAGTCTCACGCCAACAAACCTTTTAAGAATGATCCCAAAACACGTTTTTCAACTCTCGAGGCAAAACGTTCTCAGATCCTCAGGCTAAAATACATTTCCTCATTCCTCTGTTCAAAAACACACACAAGGGGCACAATATACGGGAAAGAGCTGTCTGGAAGATAAAATATTACACAGTCTGTTTTATGTTACTCTGTAACTCTTCTATAAAGAGCGAAAATTATTTATCTACTCTGCTGCTGGTCGAAAAGAGAACATTTCTTCACACACAGACCCACGACACACACACAACACTGAACAGTCCTGTCCCCCCCCCTTGGGGGGCCAACACTGACAGTCTCTATCATCTTCCATCACTGACAGCATCATCTACCATCACTAACAGTCTCTCTATCATCTGCCATCACTTGACAGTCCTCCTCACCTGGATAGGCTGACCGTGGGATTCCTACAGAAAAAGGTAAATGATATATCGAAAAGAGCAATAATAAAATGAAAGGGAGTGAGGCCGTTGGCCAATACATAGATAAAATAAAATTTCTTCCAAGCAATTGGAGGGAACAGAAAAAACAAAAATGATACGATCTAGAAATGTGTAATATTGGCAAATGATGAGATAACATGAAATAAGAGAGACAGCCTCTATCAGAAAAGAGCTCAAAGACTGAAAGAGGCAAATGAAAAATGGTGAATGTGATATTTTGCCCACAAATTTCCATTATCACACGAGGGTAATAAATAAATGTCAGGAGCAAAGGAATCACGAAGAGAAAAGGGAGATTTTTTTTTTTTTTGGGGGGGGGGGCAAAAATTTTTTATAAGTAGATCAAGAAGCACAAGAGTGATAGAGACAGTAATGGAAATAGTGACAACAGAGAAGGCAATCTTTAGAAGAAAACAATACGAGGAAGAAAGAGACAGGTCTCTCATGATCTACGGACTTGAGGCTGACGGTAGATTAAGAGGCAACATGACTGATTTGAGACTGACGGTAGATAAAGAAGTAACATGACTGACTTGAGGCTGACGGAGATTAAGAGGCAACATGACTGATTTGAGCTCGACGTAATAAAAGACGTACATGACTGACTTGAGGCTGACGGTAGATTAAGAGGCCACAATGAAACTGGATTTGAGACTGACGGTAGATAAAGAAGTAACATGACTGACTTGAGGCTGACGGTAGATTAAGAGGCAACATGACTGATTTGAGACTGACGGTAGATAAAGAAGTAACATGACTGACTTGAGGCTGACGGTAGATTAAGAGGCAACATGACTGATTTGAGACTGACGGTAGATATAGAAGTAACAATGACTGACTTGAGGCCTGAAGGTAGATTAAAGGCAAACATGATTGAAAAAAAAACTTGAGACTTGGACGGTAGATAAAGAAGTTAACATGAATGACATGAGGCAGACGGTTAGATTAAGAGGCAACATATGAACTTGAGGCTAACGGTAGATAAAGAAGCAACATGACTGACTTGAGGCTGACGGTAGATTAAGAGGCAACATGATTGACTTGAGGCTAACGGTAGATAAAGAAGCAACATGACTGACTTGAGGCTGACGGTAGATTAAGAGGCAACATGATTGACTTGAGTCTAACGGTATGATAAAGAATTACATGACTGACTTGAGGCTGACGGTAGATTAAGAGGCAACATGATTGACTTGAGGCTGACGGTAGATAAAGAAGCAACATGACTGACTTGAGGCTGACGGTAGATAAAGAAGCAACATGACTGACTTGAGGCTGACGGTAGATAAAGAAGCAACATGACTGACTTGAGGCTAACGGTAGATAAAGAAGCAATATGATTGACTTGAGGCTGACGGTAGATTAAGAGGCAACATGACTGACTTGAGGCTGACGGTAGATTAAGAGGCAACATGATTGACTTGAGGCTGACGGTGGATCAAAACCAACATGATTGACTTGAGGCTGACGGTATATTAAGAGGCAACATGACTGACTTGAGGCTAACGGTAGATTAAGAGGCAACATGATTGACTTGAGGCTGACGGTGGATCAAAAGCAACATGAGAGGAGAAGCAACATGAGATAATATTGATCATTCAATTTATACGGAAGATGGAAAGTATTCAGAAGATTAGGAATTACACTGGGAAAAGCCCCGCTTGATCAAACTAACCGTTTGGCCCTTTAAAAAGAACTTGAGACAATTTTCTTACCTGAAGTACAAGCTAGTGTGTATATCTGGACTGAGACAGACTGGAAAAGGAAGGAACTATCGAAGGAGCATGTAAAAAATGTTAGATGCTATAAAAGAAAGGAGAGGGGTTAAAAAGATGAGGGAACATCCAAAATCAAGAAATCTTTCAAGGCTCAATCCTATGTTTATCTCTCAGCTAGCCTAATTAAAGGTGTATCTTCTTTCACAGAACTACCAATAATTCTTTATCCTTTCTACTACTATCCCAATGAAAATAAGTCACTTTGTCTGACTTTATTGGGTTATTCTAGGTACCTGATACATGTTACTATATATGATGATTGTACTTATGTGTACCAGTACCTAAGTAAACTTACCAACAGCTTTCACTCTGGACCCGCCCTATGTGGCAATGAGCACTTTAACCCCAGAAGCCCTTCTCTTACTCTTTACCGATTAGAAACTAATATAGATCCTGGACACCAGAAATCAGAGCTTAGTAAGGAAGGTGGTACAGGGTATCATATACAAATACTGAAGAATTATCAAAAGTGAGGAAATGAAAGAATCGATATTAAAGACAAACTAGACATTATAGCTCTCACAAATACAAAACTAACTGAAATGATAAAGGATACCATTTTCTCAGCAGGATTTCAAGCAGTAAGGGAAAAAGAAATATTGAAAGTGGCGTTTAAAGAGATGTGTGGAATAAACAGAAAATTTGAATGACAATATGGTGGGGACAATTAAGAAAGGTTCAAAAGCAGAAATAACAGTGACCTACAACCAACTTTAAGTAGTAACTGACCAAGATGACAACAAAGCAGTGGTTGACATCGTGACGGAAGCATCAAGAAGCGTTCATGAGGTAAAAGAAAAGCTGTTGATAATGGAAGTTTTCTCAAAATGAGAAATAGACCAGATGAGCTTATATCCACATGGGGAACCAGGGATGCTAAGATGTTGGATGTTGTGATGAAAATCTTTGTGTCAGTGGTGACCTGTACTTAACTCTGTGAAGAAGTGTCTTGTTTGCTCCCGTGGACTGAACCAAGATGCCCTCCATCGAGCAACTTTACCAGCAACTTAAGGAAGAATTGAGGGCAGCGAAGATGGAGATACGGCGATTGACCGAGGAAAACAAGAGGATTCGTAGTAGTCCTCCTGTTTCGAGTCCTCAGGTCAAGAAGGGATCGTGGTCAGTGGCTGGACTGCAGGGGACGACGAAGTTGACGATCAAGAAGACGAATGGAAAGCCAGAAACGATGAAGAAGAAAGAGACTGCTGTGGAAACTCCCGTGGAAACCTCCAACGCATTCTCGGTGCTACCCGACGAATGTGAGTCGACTACTGGGATCGTCACGACGAACGACAACAAGGAAGGTAAGAATATTGTTGTTGTTGGGGATAGCCAGGTTAGATACATGGATAGGGCATTCTGCTTGAAGGACAGGAGTAGGAGACAAAGGGTATGCTTTCCTGGGGCTGGGATGGAGGACATTGTTAGCCGGCTTGACAACATCATGAACGGTAATGGGATCAATCCTATTATTTGCCTCAGTGCTGAAGGCAATGATGTAGGCAAGCGCAGAAGTGAGGATTTAGTTAGAAAGTTCAGGACAGCTATAGACATGATTAGGAAGAAGGGGGGGTGCCCTGTTATATGTGGCATTTTGCCAAGAAGAGGTGTTGGTAATGAATGGTTGTCCAGAGCAATTGGTATTAATTGTTGGCTGGATAAACACTGTAGGGATAATGCAGTACCATTCATTGACAACTGGGACAACTTCTATGGCCGAAATGACATGTATGCCAGGGATGGGGTTCACTTATCCAGGGCAGGTGTGGGTTTTCTTGCTAACTCAGTTGAGGGGGTTGTTAGGACTTTAAACTAGGATTAGTTAGAGGTATGGGTTTAGAAATGATTAATAATGAGTATGGATATATTGACTTATGCTCTGATATTAAGAATCTTAATAGTAACTGTCATGGAGTAACTCTGGGTAATGATAATTTCAGAAATTGTGTAAAAACAAAGATGAATAGGAAAAATGTGCAGAAGAAAAAACATATGATGGTATTTTATGCTAACAGTCGAAGTGCAAGAAATAAAATTAATGAACTACGTTTGGTAGCATGTGCTGGGAACTTTGATATCATTACATTAACTGAAACGTGGTATGATTTAAAGAGTCGGGATATGACTGCTGAGTGTAATATTCAGGGATTTAAGTTGTTCAATGTGGATAGATGTAATGGGAAGGGGGGAGGAGTTGCATTGTATGTTCGAGAAAATATTAATTGTTGCATAAAAACAGGTATAAAAATAGATGGAGCAGTAACAGAGTCTGTTTGGGTAGAGTTCGTGGAGGGTCAAGAAAAACTAATTCTAGGTGTAATATACCGACCTCCTGGCTTGGATCACGATAGAGGGAGACTTCTTTGGGACGAAATTGTTAGGGCTTCTGGACACAGTAACATAGTCATAGTAGGGGACTTTAACTTTAGCCAAATTGACTGGAATTCTTTGACAGGTAATCTAGAGTCCAGTGACTTCATGGAAACAGTTCAGGACTGTTTTCTGAAACAGAGTGTAACTAAGCCTACCAGGGGTAATAATTTGCTAGACCTAGTCTTGTCAAATATGGAAACACTCGTGAATAATCTGGAGATCACTGAAGAGCTTGGCGCAAGTGATCACAAATCCATCACTTTTAGCATTAATTGGGAATGCAAGAATAATGATAATACAGTAAAAATCCCTGATTTTCGTTCTGCCGATTATAATGGACTTAGGGAACATCTGTCTAATCTTGATTGGGGTTATCTAGCTAATGATTTTATTGACGATAATCATACTTATGAATATGAAGGGATCTGCTTTTATGATTCTTTTCTTAATAATGTACACAGTGCCCAGAGTATATACATTCCCCAGAGAGAAATTAGGTCTAATAATAACGATCCCAAATGGGTTAACAGGAGGCTAAAGCATCTATTAGGGGAGAAAAGGGGAATTTATAGGCGCATCAGAAGAGGAGAGGTTAACCTTACTGACCAATATGTTCAGCTTAAAAAAGAAGTAAAAAAGGCGATTAGAAAGGCTAAACGTGACTATGAAATTAGAGTTGCTAATGAATCAAAGACTAATCCAAAGGGGTTCTTTCAAGTGTATAGGACGAAGGTGAAGGAAAAAGTAGGACCTCTGAAATCTGGGAATGGACAGCTGACGGATAATGAACTGGAAATGTGTTCCTTATTTAATGACTATTTTTTGTCAGTTTTTACACCACAGAAAAAAGTAAATGAGATTCCAGTAATTAACAATTATTTAGTTCCTGATGAATTTAAGTTAACTAATATTACTGTCACGAGGGACATGGTTATTAAACAGATAGACAAACTGAAACAAAATAAGTCCCCGGGACCCGATGAGTTGTTTTCAAGGGTACTTAAGGAATGCAAGATGGAGCTTAGTCAGCCATTAACGAGTGTATTCAATGCGTCCATCCTTACCAGTGTTGTGCCAGAGTTGTGGAAGATGGCTAATGTGATTCCTATATTCAAATCAGGGGATAAGTCCACTCCTTCAAATTACCGTCCAATAAGCCTGACATCTATAGTGGGCAAGTTATTAGAATCAATTATAGCTGACATTATCAGAAGTCACCTTGAAGAGCATAACTTGATAAATGAATCTCAGCATGGATTCACGAGAGGTCGTTCCTGCCTGACAAACTTACTGACGTTCTTCAATAGAACATTTGAGGCAGTTGACAGTGATAAGGAATATGATATTGTTTATTTGGATTTTAGTAAAGCCTTCGACAGAGTACCTCACAAGAGACTCTTAAGAAAAGTGGCAGCTCATGGTAAAGGAGGTAAAGTTCTAGCGTGGATTGAGGCATGGCTTACCAATAGAAAGCAGAGAGTTACCATTAATGGAGTGAAATCTGAATGGGGATTAGTCACTAGTGGCGTTCCACAAGGATCAGTTTTAGGCCCTCTCCTGTTCATAATTTACATTAATGACCTTGATGAAGGGATTACTAGTGACATGAGTAAGTTTGCTGAAGATACAAAGATAAGCCGTATAATTCACTCTGAGGAGGATATCAATGAACTCCAGGACGATTTGAACAAATTAATGTCTTGGTCTGAAAAATGGCAGATGAAGTTTAATGTGGATAAGTGTAAGGTACTTGCCCTTGGTAATGAAAATAACCCTCGAAGCTATAATCTAGGTGAAGTAGAGCTTGGTCATACAGAATGTGAAAAAGACTTGGGAGTCATGGTAAGCAGAAATCTAAAGCCAAGACAGCAGTGCCTTAGTGTGCGCAACAAGGCCAACAGATTACTTGGATTTATCTCAAGAAGTATAAGTAACAGAAGTCCAAAAGTTATTTTACAGCTCTATACATCACTAGTGAGGCCTCATTTAGATTATGCTGCTCAGTTTTGGTCCCCTTACTACAGGATGGACATAGACTCATTAGAGAACATACAGAGAAGAATGACTAAAATGATTTACTGTGTAAAGAACCTCCCGTATGAAGATAGACTTAAAGCCTTAAATCTCCACTCTCTGGAGAGGCGTAGAATAAGGGGAGATATCATTGAAGTGTATAAGTGGATGACGGGCATAAACAAGGGAGACATTAATAAAGTACTGAGGGTGTCGAACCAGGTAAGAACCAGGAATAATGGATTTAAGTTGGATAAATTTAGATTTAGAAAGGACATAGGTAAGTACTGGTTTTCTAACAGAGTTGTAGATGCGTGGAACAGTCTTCCCAGTGGGTGATAGAGGCTAGGACCTTGGGTAGCTTTAAAAAGAGACTGGACAAAATATAGTGGGAGGGGCTGGGGTTTTATTGGTGTCAAGGGGTACGGGAGTTATTTCTTGAGTAGCTTTAGGTAGATGTCGTTTTGATAAGGACCTGCCTCGTATGGGCCAGTA